>JAJJMC010032736.1:13691-136950 GCA_023531435.1 Papaver californicum | reverse complement strand
GAATGAGAAGAATGATTGGTTAATACACAGCACAGACAATTTGGAGACAGGTAACATGTGTTAATTCATCACCCTATTGATAATCCTAATTTAATTAATAAATGATATAGTACTCTATATGAAGTCAATCAGGTGTAGGCATCCATGTGATTGTGTAACACAAGGAAGGATCCATGATGCATGTACCTCTGTCAGAATCTCTGTTTATATAATAAACAAAACCCCAGTATACTCTTAAATATATTCATCTTTCAACTCTCTCTAGAACTAATTAAAACCTCAATCTTACAACAATGGCTTTGGAAATCTGTGTGAAAGCAGCTGTTGGAGCTCCTGAACTACTTGGCGACTGTAAGTTATCACCTCAATTACAATTCCATATTTTTGAGAGTTTTTATGGTTAATTTGATGGCTTTTGTTTGTTTTTATGATCTGTAGGTCCTTTTACTCAAAGGGTTCTTCTTACATTGGAAGAGAAGAAAATTCCATACAAGATGCATTTGATTGACATTACTAACAAACCCCAATGGTAATTTATTATTCCTTTTTGATCTTGAAAATTATTCTGTAAATTTCAGTGAATCAATGAGAACTAAAGAGACGTTGTTAATGTTGTTGATTAGGTTTTTGGAAGCTAACCCATAAGGTAAAGTACTTGCTGTTAAACTTGATGGTAAATGGGTACGAGATTCTGATGTTATCACTCAAACTCTTGAGGAAAAATACCCTGAACCATCTCTTGTTACTCCCTCTGAAATTGTCTCAATGTGAGTATGATATGTGCAAATCTGTTGCGATATACGATGATTCTATTTTTCAAATTTCAACGTAGTTTGAGGATTATTGTATATATGAAAAACTTGGGTAATTGAAAACGGAGGAAATAGTTGGACTGATTGTAATATAATTGCAGGAAATTGATGAGATTTGGAACTTTTATTACCCTTCTTGCAAAGTAAGGATGCTGTAGATGGTTCAGAACAGGCATTGATCTCTTCATTGTCTACATTGGATGAGCACCTTAAAGCTCATGTATGTGTTTCTCACCCCCTTTCCCTCTCTATCTGTATAAGCTTGTTCTGTTTGTACGGTACTTAGTTTTTACAGATTGTAGCTGTATTCTTGATAATTGGTGTTTGTTTTCAGGGTCCTTTTATCAACGGAGAGAAAGTCTCTTCCGTTGATTTAAGTTTGGCACCTAGGCTTTTCCACCTCGAGGTTGCTCTTGGACATTACAAGTGCTGGAGTGTTCCAGAGAACTTGGGTCATGTCAGAAACTATATGAAGGTGGGCAAAAAGTCTTGTTCATCTTAACTACATATACCATATGCCTATCGTTCTTTCTGTTTGTTGCTTGAATTTCGGATATCTCCTAGCGATACGAATGTATACCAGAAGAATTGTCTCTATCAGTCTAGCTGTTACAAACTTCCACTAATTCTCCATGTATATCGAAGAAATGTATTTATAGCGGTAGCAGTCTAGCTGTTCCAGATTTCAACCAATTCTCCCTGTTTGCTGGTTGCATATTGATAACACAGTGTGGCAGTCATACATTTTTGCTTAGCTCACTTTGAGTACATAGTTGTTATATTAGGCTTTTTCCCATATGACCTAAAATTAAGGGAAAAAAAAATGTGATGCATTTGCTGAGAAGTTACAACAGATCAAAATAACCCTATTATTCTCTCCCACTTTTAGAAAACCACCCACTATATCTATCATGCCAACTACTCTATGATGGCTAGGGTTAGTTAACATAAGAGATAGAAAAATCTGAATTAAGGTCACCAAATTCATTCTCATACCTGTATACACCATCTAAAATTGAGAAGGAGGGTTTGGAACAAAAGTTCAATCAACCAAGAAATTAGGCAAACTCAAGGATTAAACTTTCAAATAGCAATGCCTGGAGGTATTTATAATCGATGTCTTTTTGCTTCCGCTTTTTCATTATTGTATATTCATATTGTCATTAGAATATACATATAGATACATTTAGGTTTTACATTTGGTATCAGAGTCTGTATTAACCTCTGCCTTGATTGAGTAATTTAGGTTCTTTGAGTTTGGGTAGTTTGATTCATGAATTGTGGTTTCTACTAGTTTTGAGAGACAAATTTGCTCAAACCAGAACTCGTTCAACCGTAGTATTATCTTCGGATTTGTTATCAATATCTATTGAATAACAATTCTTTTTTCGAATTGGGAATGCTCTCAGAGTGCTCATAACATTAGAATCGAAACCAGGTATATCCGTAGGTGCATTGACTGTATGAACCTCTCCAGTTTGTATATAAGGACCGTCCCCAACCCATACGATCGAATTATTGTCAGTATGGGGTTTTCAATGATGAAGAACCACGATCCACGCTTAAAAAAAATAATAATAATAATAATAAAAAAAAATCCTAATTCTGTTTTAATAGATTGTGGTAGTTTCCCTGCCTATGTAGTTCTATCAAACTCCTTTACTAGTTGATTGGCATCCAACTGTATAGTCAACATGAGTGCTATTTCCCTAGAAGATGATTGGCTTTGTCCCCTATAGTCTCTTCTTGGTTTGTCGGCCATATTGTAGCCAGAAAATTCCTGAGGGATAAATCATTGATTGCACATATAATTGTACTTATCATTGTGTAAATCTTGCTTTGTGATTGTGTAAAATTATTACTGTATGCCAGTTTTGGTTATTATTCCCTTCATCTAAATGCCTGTATTTTGAGTACGGATATGGCATACACTTTGGTACTGCAATTGCACTACCCAACAGAGTTCTGTCTAGACTTAGTTATACGTTGTAATTGTGACCAAAGAACTGTCCGGTAATTGTTAAATTACTACTCCGAAGAGCTGCTGGAGGTTGGATTAGTGCGAACCCACATGTAGGAGCTTGTTCATGCAGGCCCTATAAGTCTCCCTGTAAGCATCAACATATAAAACATTTTATGGGTATACGTAGTTCGTTACATGTCCTTGAGAAGATAGGTTGCTTTATGAAGTACAAGGAGCTTGTTCTTTTAGTTGTTGAAACTGGCAAGGGAAAACTTTGCTTGTTCGCAAAATCTAGCAATGAAGCTGGGTCAGTCTTGGTACTTTCCCATTTTCTATTTTTCTGTATGGTTTTTATCCGTGAAGAGACATAAAGGCTGAAATGGAACCAGGATTTGTCCATTTTGGGAAGGAGTTGAAAATGCATAGTTAACATCCTAAGAAAATCCATTATATACAGAATTTTCTTAACAAGATTACTGGAGTCATTTAGAGAGTAGGACAAGGTGGTTAATCAACCCCATCACGGATAGCATTTGCAGTATATGGTGCCCCCACATGCATGGTCTGACGACAATCGTAATTTGGCGAATTTTTTGTTTTAATCCCATATGCTACCGCTACCTGGAACTGTTGATGTAATATTTGGTGGTCCACCCTGCCAAGGTATTAGTGGATTTAACCGGTTCTGAAATTATGACCATCACAATACTTGTGATGTCTGGTTTCTCATGTTGTATTATTATTTGTTGACATGTGCAATGGTTATAAATAAAACATTAGGATTGTACATGAACAAAGATTAAAGAAGTATGTCAAGTGATTTAATAATTTTAGTAATTAGAGAGTAGCCACAACATCTCTAGTTATTTAAAATTTTCTTAAGAACTCACATGTGGAAACTAGACATAAATTTGTAATTAATCATACGTAATATGATGAAATATGCCCACAGGAAATTTTGTTATATTTGTATGATTAATTGGGGTGAAATATTGAATTATGTTCCTTAATCTACCCACAAGAATTAAGGAATGAATATGGTTTAATAGTTTCATCATGTAGTTATGAATCTAATTTGGGTAGGACTTTAGCCCACATGCAAGTTTTATGTCATTAGATTCTTATTTTTATGCATGACTTGCATTGGTAAATCATGATTAAGTTTAAGTCTCGAATTTTTTGTTTATAAGCATGTATATATTTTTCTTTGCAGCAATTTTAACTGGAAACATTTTTTATGTCAATTGTGACATTCCTGAATTAAAGGGTGATAACTATAAGGTGTGGAAAGAGAGAGTGCTTTTATAATTGGGCGGATGGATATCGACTATGCTATTCGGAAAGACGAACCACCTAGCATAACTGAGATTTGATCTTTACGAAAAGTGGGATCGATCTAATCGTCTCTCAGTTATGTTCATAAAGACCAAAATTTGTGCTAGTATTCGGGGTTCTGTCGATAAGCATACTAAGGTTAAAGATCTCCTTAAAGCCATTGATGAGCAGTTTGCAAGTTCTGACAAAGCTCTTACTAGCACCTTAATTATGAAGTTTTCATCCATGATGCACAATGGGTTTAAGTGTGTGCATGATTATATCATGAGCATGAGGGATATTGCGGCCCAACTTAAGGATTTGGAAGTTACCATGTCTGATTCTTTCCTAGTTCATTTCATTTTGTGCACTCTTCCTCCACAATATGGCCCCTTTAAGATATCTTATAACACACATAAGGATAAATGGTCAATTAATGAACTTATGACCATGTGTGTTCAAGAGGAGAGGAGATTGAGGATGGAAGAGAGCGAAAAGGTGAATCTTACTATTGCTTTTTCTTCAAAGAAGAAAAGGGATCGCATTAAGGAAAAAAGAAAGCTTTCAGCGAACCAAGGCATAAATAATGAGTCTCCGTGTTTCTTTTGTAAGAAGAAGGGACACATGAAGAAAGACTGCATTAAGTTTAAGACTTGGCTTGAGAAGAAAGGTAATTTTCTAGCGTTTGTTTATGAATCTAATATGGTTAATATTAATCATAATACATGGTGGATTAACTCTGGTACTACAATCCATGTTTCGAATACCTTGCAGGGTATGACAAACCTAAGGAAACCAATGAAAAGTGAACATTACATCTATTCAGGCAGTCAGATGAGTTTACATGTGGAAGCTGTTGGGACATGCAGTTTAATTTTAAGTAGCGGTTTTATTTTGCATTTAGAAAAGACATTTTATGCACCAGGTTTCACTAGAAACTTGATTTCAGTTTTAAGACTTGTACCTTTAGGAATTTCCTTTAATTTTTTCAGATTCTAGTTTTAGTATTTTCAGAAATTCTGAAGTTATTGGTTATGGTATTTTATCTATCGTCTTTATTTGTAAAATGATATCACTCATAGTTCTATGCATGTTAATATTGGGTTAAAAGGATGTATTATGAATGAGGACTCCTCAATTTTGTGGCACCGGAGATTGGGACATATCTCCATTGAGAGAGTTAAGAGATTGGTAAAGGATGGGGTACTTGGTACTTTAGACTTTACTGATTTTGATACTTGTGTTGGTTGCATTAAGGGAAAGCAAACTAACAAACACAAAATTGGTGCCAAGAGAAGTTCAAACCTATTAGAGATCATACACACAGACATTTGTTGTCCAGACATGAACGCTAATGATCCGAAATACTTTATCCCCTTCATAGATGATTATTCACAATATATGTATCTTTACTTGTTCGTTCCAAAGACGAAGTTTTGGATGCCTTTAAATTGTTTAAGGTTAAAGTAGAGAAACAATGTGGTAAGCACATTAAGATTGTGAGATCAGATAGAGGTGGAGAGTACTATGGTAGATTTCTTCATAGCATTAGAATTGTGGAATCAAGAAATGCTAAATTTCTTGAGAATGACTTGATTAGTGGGAGTGATCAATTTCAGGATATTGTTCATGAAAAAGATAATGATCAACTTCTACCTATTGTTTCAAGTGACAAGTTGATTGTCAACTATTTGTAGTGACTATTTAGTGTATCTGCGAGATTGAGATTGTAATATTGGTGCCGATAATGATCCTATGTCATTTTCACAAGCCATAAATTCTACAGATTCAGACTTATGGATCAATGTATATACCTTAAGGTCAGTGGGAGCGAGATTTGTTTCCTTGTGTTGAATCAATGTATATACCTTAAGTGTAGCACCCATTGTAAAAGGTGATTGGTTCAGTTTGGACCAAAGCCCCAGGAATGACATTGAAAGGGAACAAATGAAAAATGTTCCATATGCTTTAGCTGTTGGTAGCATTATGTATGCTCAGGTCTATACTAGACCCGACATTTCATATGTCGTTGGAGTATTAGGAAGACATCAGAGTAACCCAAGAATCGATCACTGGAAGGCTCCGAAGAAAGTGTTTAGATACCTTAAGGGTACTAAGGATTACATGCTTATATATAAAAGAACAAATAGTCTTGAAGTAGTAGGCTAAGTTCGTTTGTTGTTTTGAGACTACCTCACATGGTGTATGGATGAAAGGCTTCATATCTGGGATAAGAGTTATTGACTCTATTAGCCGACCAATACGAATGTATTGTGACAATTCAGTTGCTGTTTTATGGCTAAGAATAATAAGAGTGGAAGTCGAAGTAAACACATCGACATAAAGTATCTAGCCGTAAAAGAACGTGTACAGGAAAAGAAAGTGATCATTGAACACATTAACACTGAATTGATAATAGCTGATCCCTTGACTAAAGGCATGCATGTTAAAGGATTCAAGGATCATGTAGTAAGGATGGGACTTGGTCCCATTATGCAGTACATTTTTTATGTTTTTCTGAAGCTTTCATTTAGTTGGATTATTTCTCATTTGGAATTATGTACGTACTTACTTTAGTTATCTTGTTGAGAAATATCATTATAGTTTGACCCAGAGTAAACATATGGTTTAATCATTAAGTTAAGTATGAGTGATGAAAGACTAAGTATGTTTTGATACATGGAAGATTAATTCTTGCTCTTAAAGAGGAGAATGTTAGGCTTTTTCTCATACGGCCTAAAATTAAGGGAAAAAGAATATGTGATCTATTTGCTGGGAAGTTACAACTGATCAAAATAACCCCACTATTCTCTCCCACTTTTAGAAAAACCACCCACTATATCTATCATGCCAACTACTCAATGGTGGCTAGGGTTAGTTAACAGAAGAGATAGAAAAATCTGAATTAAGATCACCAAATTCATTCTCATACCTGTATACACCATCTAAAATTGAGAAGGAGAATTTGGAACCAAAGTTCAATCAACCAAGAAATTAGGGCAAACTCAAGGATTAAGCTTTCAAATAGCAATGGCTGGAGGTATTTATAATCGATCCCTTTTTGCTTCCGCTTTTTTATTATTGTATATTCATATTATCATCAGAATATACATATAGATATATTTAGGTTTTACATGGTATGCGTGTTATTCTTTAAAAAGCAAAGTGTTGGGTTAAACTGTATCTTAGTGGTTGAAAACTTGGTCCGGAAAATCACAACAAATGTTACAGTGTTTGTATTTTGTAGGGTTATATGAATTTTGTTTTGTTTGCAGTTGCTTTTCTCTCGGGAGTCATTTGTCAAGACTGTGAAATGTGACAAGAAATACGTGATCGCAGGATGGGAACACAAGGTTAATCCATGAAGATTTTTGTTGTCTGTTTCAAGCCTTTGAGAGTAATATGAATTTGATGTAACCTGTTGTGTTGTCTGGCAGTCTACTAGTAGCAGGAAATGACTTCCACTGGCTATCCTCATTTCTTAGTAAACACTCTTCTATGTCCGAAATTTATTTGGATGTTATCTTAATGTTGGATAAGTACCTTCCTGTAACAGAGAAACACAAACAACAGAGAACTTGAAGATGATTAAGGGAGGGTTAGAATGAAGCAGTACACACACTCAAGCACAGAGAGGTGAAGTCGCCTGTTCAACAGACTGCCCTTAACTCAATATTTGCAAGGTACACCTTCAGGAAGATGCTACTATCCCCTTTCAGTGACAAACTTGAATTCAGGATAAAATCACCTGATACCAACCCAGCTAGCAAAGCTCGTTGGCCCGTTGTGAACTTAACAGAAGATGTATGAAAAATGAAAGTAAATTCTAGTGCGCAAATCAAAGCAGGAAGAGGGAAAAAGTCGTCAGGACAGTGGCTGCGACTGGGGTAAACGAAAACCTTAGCATTGTTGTTCTTTTATATGAGAAGTAATCTTTTGAGTTTTAAAACGGTGAAAAATTTAATTTGAAATATTAAATCCCCATTAAACAAAACGTTAAGATTTTTAATTAAAACAAATATTTATGATTTTATTTTTCATTTAATTTAAAACGGTAAAATATTTATTTAAAATAAAGAAACGTTTTCTCATTGATGGGTACACGTGTGCACTCGCAGGCACACGCCAAGCACACATCAAACTCACGCCAATGGTCACACCAAGGCTCGCACCAAGGCTCACACCAATGATCACACCAATGGTCACACCAAGGCTCACACCAAGGCTCGCACCAATTCTCACACCAATGGTCGCACCAATGGTCGCACCAAGGATCGCGCCAAGGATCGCACCAAGGGTCGCACCAAGGGTCGCACCAAGGATCGCACCAAGGCTCACGCCAAAAACACACGCAAAAGCACACGCAAGCACCGCAAGCTCCGCAAGCCCGCAAGCCCCTAAGCCCGCAGCCTGCGGTGCTTCGGTGCGAAGCACCGCACATGTATGCATTTTCCCACTAGTCCATTTCCCAAGTCCATATCCAATCCACTAGTTCTTTTCCTTATATAGAACGTTTGTGGTAATATGCATGAACTTCCTCCTTGGTTTGCCCAATGTGGGATAACCAAAGGTTTCTCATTCACTAAGAAGTGAAAATGGATGGTTATAATTTCACCCAAGTTTGGACTAGTGATCCTAGCACCCATCAATCTAATTATAGTAATAAAATTAATTTAAGTAATAAACTCTTAATTTTAGTAATAACCATTTTTATTTCCCAACAATCCTCTACATGAATGACGAAACCGAAAAATCGAAAAATCGAAAAAACGAGAAATACCTCTTAAGCAATAGGTGACCAATTGGAATTGAAAATTTGATTAGTGAGAAGCACCGGAACTACTTGATGGTCAGTGGACGTGATGTCTTGAACTGCCATCGTTTAGTGTAATTCTTCAATAACTCCTTACGCGAGATATCTCTTAAAATGCTTGTTAAGTTCACGCCGTTGTGTCCGTTTTGGCCCTGGACGTATCCCGTTTCTTAGAATGCTCTAGAGAATCAGCTCAGTTCTCATAGGAAGCGAGCCACTTCCTCATTCAGATAGGTGAGTTCTATCAAGAGTGTTAACTGCTACACCCCATTTCAATCTTAAATTGAAACTATAGAATTCATTAAGACTTTACTCTAAGTCATCCTCACTTGCAGTCACACTATCACATCTACACCATAGGGAAGGGACAGAGAAAATAATTCTCTGATAATGTTTAATTTTTACCCGCCACAAATTAGTTGTCTCATTCAAAACCTTGATCTTGGGATCTCCAGTCAGCAAGGTTGAGTATCCTTCATGGCAAGTTTTAATTGATGAGCTTAAGTCCCATCCCCCTTGATGCATTACTAACTATCTCCTTGGACAAGCCTTTCGTCAAAGGGTCCGCGATATTCTCCTTAGACCTCACAAAGTCAACAGAAATAACGCCAGTTGAGATTAGTTGTTTTAGAGAATTGTGTCTTCTCCTTATATGAATAGATTTTCCATTATAGTTGCTGTTTTTAGCATTAGCTATTGCAGCTTGATTATCACAATGTATAGATACAGCTGGCGCAGGCCTATGCCAGAGAGGAATGTCTTCTAAAAAGCATCTTAGCCAAGCGGCTTCCTCTCCTGCTTTATCTAACGCTATAAACTCGGATTCCATAGTGGATCGAGCGATACAGGTCTGTTTGGAACTCTTCCAAGACACTGCTCCACACCCTAGAGTGAAAACGTATCCACTCGTAGACTTAGACTCCTCTGAGTCTGCTATTCAGTTTGCATCACAATATCCTTCCAGAACAGCAGGGTATCTATCATAACTTAACCGAAAGTTTAAAGTGTATTTAAGATACCTCAGCACTCTGAAAAAGTGCATCCCAATGCTCTTGTCCTGGATTACAGGTATACCTACTTAGTCTACTCACTGCATAGGCAATGTCTGGTCTCGTGCAGTTCATTAAGTACATCAGACTTCCTATGACACGTGAATATTCAAGTTGCGAGACTCCATTGCCTTTGTTTTTCTTGAGTCTACATGAAGGGTCAAAAGGAGTACTTGCTGGTTTACTATCAAACTGGTTAAATTTCTTCAGAACAGACTCAACATAATGAGATTGACTGAGACTGAATCCATTAGACTCCTTTCTAATTTTCATCCCTAGGATTACATCAGCAGGACCTAAGTCTTTCATATCAAAGTTCTCATTCAACATGTTCTTAGTGGAATTAATGATTTCTAAGGTTGTACCTAGTATAAGCATATCATCAACATACAGGCATACCATCACACAAGCATCATTGACAGATTTAGTGTAAACACATTTGTCAGCTTCATTTATTTTAAAACCATTAGAGAACATCACATGATCAAATTTTTCATGCCATTGTTTAGGTGCTTGTTTTAAGCCATATAAAGACTTTTTAAGTATACACACCTTCTTTTCATAACCCTTCACCACAAAGCCCTCGGGTTGATCCATATAAATTTCTTCATCTAGTTCACCATTTAGAAACGCAGTTTTTACATCCATTTGATGTATCTCTAAGTTATGGATTGCAGCAATTGCAATTAGCAACCTAATTGAAGTTATTCTAGTGACAGGTGAATAGGTGTCAAAGAAATCTACACCTTCTATTTGTTTATAGCCTTTAGATACAAGTCTAGCTTTATATTTTTCCACGGTTCCATCAACCTTACGTTTTCTCTTAAAGATCCATTTACAACCTATGGTTTTGCTCCTGGAGGTAAATCTACTATTTCCCAGGTTTCATTCTGAATAATAGATTCCATCTCACTAATAGTGGATTCTTTCCACCATGGAGCTTCAGACGAAGTCATGGCCTCTTTATAGGTTTGTGGATCAGATTCAACTAAACAGGTAATGAAGTCTGGCCCAAAAGATTTTTCTAAACGGGTTCATCTTCTTCTACCGGCAATGAATGGCTAGAAGAAGGGACATCTAGAGGATCTACACGTATCACGCGAGATTCAGTTTTCATTGGAAAAACATTTTCAAAAAATGAAGCATCTCTAGATTCCAAAATGGTGTTCACACCAATTTCTGAGTTATCGGAACTCACAACCATAAATCTATAAGAAGTGGTGTGCTCGGGATATCCTAGAAATACACAATCAACGGTTTTAGGTCCTATTTTAGTCCTCTTAGGTGGAGGAATAGAGACCTTGGATAAACACCCTTACACTTTTAGGTATCCATAAGAGGGTTGTTTGCCTTTCCATAATTCATACGGTGATTTTTCTGTTCCTTTAAGGGGCACTCTGTTCAGGATATAGCAAGCTGAGAGGACGACCTCCCCCCACAAATTCGCCGGTAGTCCTGAACTGATTAACATGGCATTCATCATCTCCTTTAGGGTTCGGTTTTTCCGTTCAGCCACACCATTAGATTGTGGTGAATAAGGAGGAGTTACCTCATGAATAATGCCATGTTGTGCACAAAAGTCTCCTATAGGAGTTACGTATTCACCCCCACGATCAGACCTAACAATTTTAATGGTGGTACTCATCTGGTTTTCTACTTCTAATTTATATAATTTAAATGCTTCAAGAGCATCATCTTTTCCTCTAAGCAAGTAGATATGACAGTATCTAGTACAGTAATCTATGAAGGTAACAAGCCATTTTTTTCCACCTCTGGTTTGGATTGATTTCATATCAACTAAGTCAGAGTGAATTAACTCTAAGGGTTTAGAAACTCTGTGGACATTTTTCTGAAAAGGCTTCTTCGCATATTTTGATTCTACACAAACTTCACATTTATGTTCATATTCCAAATTTAATTTTGGAATGCAGCCAGATTTTGCCAATTTGTTCATTGAATTATAATTTACATGACCAAGTCTACCATGCCAGATATTCAATGAGACAACAACATAAGAAGAATCAACTTTATTAATTTCAGTAGAGATTACAGATAATTTATAAAGGCCCTCAGCCTTATAGCCCTTTTCCACAAAGTCCCTACCCTTAGTGATAATCACTTTTCCGGACTCAAAAACAATTTTAAATCCCTTGTCATCTAGCACACCACTTGAAACGAGATTCTTGCAGATGTCTGGTACATGTAACACTTCATTCAATGTGAGGATTTTCCCAGAAGAAAGCTTCAGCGAAACCTTTCCTTTTCCTGCAACTTGTGCTGCAGAAGGATTACCCATATAGAGTTTTTCTCCCTCTCCTACTGTCTGGTAGGAGGTGAACATATCCTTGCTTCCGCAGACATGTTTGGTAGCTCCAGAGTCTACCCACCAGTCCCTCACATTGGTAACTAAATTTACCTCAGACACCGTGCCAGAAAATTCATTTTTACTACTTTCAGCCAGGTTTACATTTTGTTTCTTAAAATTCGCATCTTTGCGTTTTCTACAATGCATTGCCATATGGCCAGACACACCACAGACATAACAAGCTCCCTTAATCTTACGAATAGCAGACTTTGGTTTTTGAAATTTACCTTTTCCTTGAGGGCCAGGCTTGCGCTTGTTGTGGTCCAGACTGAGTGAAGCAAACTTGTGTTCGATCACATGAGCTTTGTTTGACATGTCTCTTGCAGAGGAGACATTCTTGTCCTTTGAGCACATCAACTCTTTAACTTGTATTTTCTTGCCCAGTTCTATTATAGTAATCTCACCAGTTTCATGCCTTAGTCTTCTCTTGTATTCGGCCCATGAACTTGGTAACTTTTCAATCACAGCAGATACTTGAAAGTTTTCAGAAATAGTCATACCTTCAGCAATGATTTCATTAATAATTTTCTGCAACTCCAGGAACTGGTCAACCACAGATTTTTCATTCAGCATCTTGTATTGTAAAAAACGTGCAACAAAAACTTTTTACTTCCTGCAGTTTCTGCTTCATATTTTTCTTACAGTGCAGACCATAAATTGTGAGCAGAAAAAAATCATCTTTAGCATTGTAAAAATCATACAGAGAGTCTTCAAGGCAATTTAAAATATGTTTTTTTGCTAAATAATTATTTCTCGTCCAAGTTTCTTTTTCCTTGGATGATTCAGGAGTATCCAGAGCTTTGTTATATGGTTTCAACACTATTTCATCAAGCATGTGGAAACTCAGGAAAAAGAGCATCTTCGAATGCCATCTCTTAAAATCCTTACCAGAAAACTTCTGAGGTCTCTCAACATCAGTCTTTGCCATTGTTACAGAAGATTTGTTGTTGCACAGATATTGAGTTAAGATTGTTGGATAAGTACCTTCCTGTAACAGAGAAACACAAACAACAGAGAACTTGAAGATGATTAAGGGAGGGTTAGAATGAAGCAGTACACACACTCAAGCACAGAGAGGTGAAGTCGCCTGTTCAATAGACTGCTCTTAACTCAATATTTGCCAGGTATACCTTCAGGAAGATGCTTCTATACCCTTTCAGTGACAAACTTGAATTCAGGATAAAATCACCTGATACCAACCCAGCTAGCAAAGCTCGTTGGCCCGTTGTGAACTTAACAGAAGATATATGAAAAATGAAAGTAAATTCTAGTGCGCAAATCAAAGCAGGAAGAGGGGAAAAGTCGTCAGGACAGTGGCTGCGACTGGGGTAAACGAAAACCTTAGCATTGTTGTTCTTTTATAGGAGAAGTAATCTTTTGAGTTTTAAAACGGTGAAAAATTTAATTTGAAATATTAAATCCCCATTAAAACAAAACGTTAAGATTTTTAATTAAAAGAAATATTTATGATTTTATTTTTCATTTAATTTAAAACGGTAAAATATTTATTTAAAATAAAGAAACGTTTTCTCATTGATGGGTACACGTGTGCACTCGCAGGCACACGCCAAGCACGCGCCAAGCACACATCAAACTCACGCCAATGGTCACACCAATGGTCACGCCAAGGATCACGCCAAGGATCGCGCCAAGGCTCGCGCCAAGGCTCACGCCAAAAACACTCGCAAAAGCACACGCAAGCACCGCACATGTATGCATTTGCCCACTAGTCCATTTCCCAAGTCCATATCCAATCCATTAGTTCTTTTCCTTATATAGAACGTTTGTGGTAATATGCATGAACTTCCTCCTTGGTTTGCCCAATGTAGGATAGCCAAAGGTTTCTCATTCACTAAGAAGTGAAAATGGATGGCTATAATTCCACCCAAGTTTGGACTAGTGATCCTAGCACCCATCAAGCTAATTATAGTAATAAAATTAATTTAAGTAATAAAATTAATTTAAGTAATAAACTCTTAATTTTAGTAATAACCATTTTTATTTCCCAACACTTAATAACTAAAATAATAAATTCATCTTAATTCAGTGGTGATATATTAAGCACAACTTTACCACTGTATTATGATGATATTGACAATTGCACTACTTTACTTTTGGAGCAGCATGATGCCATTTTAGTGCTAAATGAGGTTTTGATACCTTGGATTTGAGGATTTGGTCATTTCTGGAAACCATTGGATGAGAGGTTTTTGTTTTACCACATTACCTATTGGGAGATAGTCATTGGTATAGTTATTCTCACATTATCTCAAAATTTAGGCACCAATTTTCTTATAAAACCCAAACGATAATGAAGTTGAAACTAGGCTTTTTTGCTGATATATTCCTCTAAGAAGCTCTACACGCATACCAAAAAAGAGCACAGTCAAATTCGTTTAACACCAACATCTATCTACCACTTAGAGAATTGACTATTGAAAATTAACGGTTGAAAGTACACTTAAAAATTAACTATTAAAAATTTAACAATTAAAATGTGCTAATTTTTGGTAGAAATGTAAAGCTTTTGTAAAAGGATATGGAACTCCTTCGTTTTACAATTGTCCTCCGTGCTTGGCTAGCTTGCTGTAAATCCCTTCCACTTAATTCTCTTATAGAGTCAAGGTGGTTAGGCGCTAGCAGATCATTTATGTGCAGCTTCGAAGGAAGATTATCTAAAATCCACTAGCAAGGGCGAAGAGAATCATATATTCTACATGTAAGGGGGTCCATCTGCTCCAAGAATCTAAGACTCAAAGAAAGGCGTTAGGAGATATATTAGTGGAGATAGCTCCTTAGGAATCGATTTTTTAGCTCGAATGGTTCGTAGGGAACCCTACCTTCTCTGATCCATTTATGCCACCAAAAAAGACTAGCTTTAAGTTAATTATATCGTTTGAATTTTATAAAAAAATCAGCATTGAAATGGTGAGATAACGTGTGAATATAACCATTTCAACGTACCTCCTCGATCAACAAAACCTTCGTTATTAAACATTATTATGCCCCTTACCGATACAGTATTGTACAATAGTAACAGATTTCGGAAAGGTAGGCCTTAGTAAAACCCTGCACAATAATTCTTTTTTACAGTTGAAACGATTTGGGAGAAAATCTGAAGTGGGAGAGAAAAGTTACGGAAATACAAACTAGGGTTTCGTTTCTTTTAGCGGAAATTCTCTCTGAGTCTCTGTAATCAAAAAAGAGTCTCTGCAACTAAATTAGCGGAACTCAGGTAATTGATACCAATTTTTTCAAAATTAGTGATTTCTGGTTCTATCAATTCAACTGGAGAAGAGGGCATCAGGTAATTAATACCAATTTTTGTTTCTGTGTTTCCAAATTTTCTCTGTCTCTGTTTAAGGAATTGCATAATTCAGTTTCCTTCTTTGTTCTTTTTATACAAAATTCATGTTTATGTTAGTGTTTTTGTCAGTTTTGCAATTACTGGCATTGTAATGGAATTGTAATGGACTGATGTAATAAGACAAGTGTTGCTTGTTGGTATTGTTGTCGACATACAGACCTTTCTTGATTTAGAAATAAGGAAAGTAAAGATCAAATTTGCTACTTCCTTATGTTTTAGTCTCTTACAGTTTTACAAAAGGGTTGGGATGGTTTTGCCCTAATTATACGAATTTGAATGCTTCATACAACCTAAGTTTTTCTACTTTTGCTGCAAATATCATGCAACTTTCGTAGTGTAGGATAAGGTCAACTCCATACTTTTGTTGTTTCGATTAGACTTTGTGGTGCAATTTGCTTAAATTTTGCTCTGATATCTGCTAAACAAGCCTGAGCTGAGCATTACCGTAAAGGCACATAGGCTCGATACAAAATTTAGGTGTTGGACATGGACAGCCATACAAATTCATGACACAACAACCCGGAAGAAACTAACATGGACCTAGATACAAGAAGCAGAGTGCCAACTATGTATTTAAATAGGATAATACTTAAGAATAAACAACATTCCGACCTTAGCTCAGTTGGTAGAGCGGAGGACTGTAGTAGTTTGCAGCTTAATCCTTAGGTCACTGGTTCGAATCCGGTAGGTCGGAATCATTTTTTCATCTAACTAGTAGAGAAGCCTTCCTCGAGTTGGGATGTAAACCCGACCTGGTAAATGAGACTATTTGTTGATTCTTTCACCTTCCCAACCTGGTGTAACTTCACTACATATTTATGTTTGTGTCTCCTAGTGTTTTACAGAAGGGTTGGGATGGTTTTGCTCCAGAGGTACGAATTAAATGCTTCATACAACCAAGTTTTTTCTAAACTTATTAGAAATATTATGCAACTTCGAAGTGTAAGATAAGGTCAACTCCATGTTTCTGTACTTCTCTTGTTTGAGAACTCCATCGAGGTAATATGTTATATGTTTTTAGCCGATTGGCTTCTGTTGGTTTTACTTTCTTAGCTGTACTATGTTAGTGAAATTTTGTGTTGATTCTATTAGTAACCTCTGCCTTATATCAAAGTTTTGTTTTGATTGTGATTGATTTACATTTTTTTACCTTTTGGGCTCAATAGTTGCTGACCTACTCGCTCATTTAAAGTTACACTCTTTTAGGTTGCTTGAGAGATGAAGACTGGAGATACTGACAGAGAGGTTCCTATTGCAATCTTTCCTACAAGTGAAACATCATCTGTCGCTACATTTCAAAATGGATTAGTGAAACAGTGGTGCACTGATGTTTGCTGATAATCTGGCAATCGTTGTCTTTTAATCAGGTATGAATTGTTTACTTATTAATGATAATTGTGCATGTACATTTATATACGTATATCAGAGAATCAGAGTCTTTCTGGCCAACATAAATAATGAATCAGCTGAATTTTCGCACTACCCTTTATTTACATGTTTTATGCTTGTTGCGAGGCTGTTTTGGCGAGAAGGGTATACAGATTTCCTTCAATGGTAGAAGCCGATAAAGAGGTAAGGGTTTCACATAAATCCAGATTATTTTGGATTATAGAAAAAATAGAATTGACACTATAAGCTGTGTAGTAAAAAGCTGTTGTGCAATTTGCTTAGATATTGCTCAGAATCTGCTAAACAAGCCAGATCATGAACGTAAAGGTGCATGAGCTCGGATAGAAAATTAGGTGTTGCACATGGACAACCATACAGATTATGACACAACAATCAGAAAGAAACTAACCTTAGTGTATAGGTACAAATGTACCATATTTTGCTTAGAAATAGCTGTGCAAAGACTATCGTCTTTGTTCGAAAGCAGCCTTTTCGAATAGTCACTTGCAACCTTAGTGTTGATGTAAGGGATGCAACGGCTATATGTCATGTCAGATATGGAACTAGAGGCGAAGTACCACTTTATTAGTTAAATACGATAATTTCCTCAAAATAAAATGTATTCCGACCTTAGCTCAGTTGGTAGAGCGGAGGACTGTAGTAGTTTGCAGCTTGATCCTTAGGTCACTGGTTCGAATCCGGTAGGTCGGAATCATTTTTTCATCTTAAAAACTTTTTCTTTCAGAATGAAAATTTTGATCCTAGTTATAATTTTTCTTGATACTGTTGTTGGATTTCTACTCGCTAGGGAAGTCAAGTGTGAAGCTTCTTACTAGCTAGTAATTGTTATAAACAAGTTCCAGCTAGATACTCTTTTATAGAGATTATTCAAAAAAACAAAAATGCATTTAAAATTTTAACTGCCAGAGACACCACCACAATTCACCGTCACCCTTAACAGGTAGATGCCTCCCTCAAGTTTGGATGTAAGCCCCCCCTGATGAAAGAGACTATTCTTGGTTGATTCACCGTCCCAACCTGGTGTACCTTCACTACTTCCTTATGTTTGTGTCTCCTCCTTTGTTTTGCAGAAGGGTTGGGATGGTTTCTCTCCAGTGGTACGCATTGAATGCTTCAAACAACCAAAATTTGCTACGTTTATTAGAAATATCATGCAACTTTCGAAGTGTAAGATAAGGTTAACTCCATTTAGCTGTACTTCTCTTGTTTGAGACCTCCACTGAGGTAATGTTTATATGATTCTAGATGATAGGCTTCTGTTGGTTTTACTTTCTTAGTGAAGTTTTGTGTTGACTCTACTAGTAACATCTGCCTTATACCAAGTTATTGTTTTTATTGTGATTTATTTACTCTGCTTTTTTTGACCTTAAGGGTTCAATAGTTCCTTGCCTACTCTTCTAGCTTGCTCGGGAGATGAAGACTGGAGGTACTGACTCAGAGGTTCCTATTGCAATCCTTCCTACAAGTGAAACATTTATCTATCCCTACCTTTTAAAAACGATTAGTGAAACAGTGGTGCAATGTTGTTTGTTAACAAATTGGCAATCCTACTCTCTTAATCAGGTGCTACTTGCTTACTTTTAAATGATAATCTTGCACGTAGATTTATGTACACAGATCTGATTCTTGGAGAACACAGTTTGAAAATTCAGTCCAAACCAAATAATGACTCAGCTTAAGTTTTGCACTACCATTTATTTAAATGTTCGATGCTTTTAGGAATCGTGAGGTTCTTTAGCAAGAAGGGCATATACAGATTTTCCAACAGCAGAAGAAGCCAATAAAGAGGTAAGGGTGTCAAATAACCAGAATTCTGTATTACTTCCTTGTTTTCTCCTTTCTCTTACTTGGTTACTTCATTGAATTACTTTCTTTTGTAATGCATTTAAATGGAAGCTGGTTTACAAAATTTAAGATTGATCTACTCACTGCCCAGATCAATTATATATATTTCTCTTCATAAAACCATTAGGAAAGTAAAAACTGCCGAGGCAGAACATTTTCATGCCTTCGAATACGGTCAGTATTCCTAGGAATGACTAGTATTGCAGTAGTCCTAATCTATAAAAAGGGTGCAAGGACTGCCTGTAGAGATAGAGGGAGAATGCTACAAGAATACTAGAAAGAGAATTCAAGAGGAAAATAGAAGAAGAAAGATAGAACTCTTAGGACAGAGAACACCTTGAAGGAAAACGTTGTAAAATTCTTTCACTTAAGCAATGGAGTTAAAGTTTATATTGTATTATTGTTAGTACTATTAATCTTCTTGTTTATAGCTATTGTTTATCTATCGTATTGGGGTCTGGAATTAATCGTTAATATCCCGATGACGAGATATTTTGTTCAGACTTTTTTGTGCGATTTGCTTAGATTTTGTTCGGGTATCTGCTAAACAAGCAAAATGATGAATGTTAAGGCGCATGAGCTTTTAGGTGTTTCACATGGCCAGCCAAACAACGACCAGGAAGAAACTAACCTTATTGTATGGTTACAAATGTACCATATTTTCCCTAATACTAGATGTGCCATGCCGTGGCAAGCCAAATAGGTAATCTAAATTTCAAAATGGTAACTTCTGGGAGAGCTGCGTTTGAGTATGCGTCAGCCGCATGATATGCCAGATATGCGTTTAAATTCAATAATACCTAAAATTCAATATCATTCCGACCTTATCTCAGTTGGTAGGGCGGAGGACTGTAGTAGTTTCCAGCTTAATCCTTAGGCCACTGGTTCGAATCCGGTAGGTCGGAATCATTTTTTCATCTTAAAACTGGGAAAATATAATCCTTGTTGTAGTATTTCTGGACCACGTTCTTGGTTAACCTTTTGCCGGGGATGTCAAGTGCAGTTCCAGCTTAGTTTAGTTTTGTTGTTTTCACAAAGCGTAGTTTGTCGTTGCTGTATTGACAAAGGGTGCAGAATTTTAGACCCATATCATTTGAAGCTGTTGGAACATGAAGTTTTTGGCTCAAATACAATTCTTATAGTAACTGGTTTTGCTTGTCGGTTCTACAGGACCAACACAAAAGACTATTTGTTGATTCATTTTGCAACTTATCATGGCTCAACAAATCAATGGAAGAGCTAGTTAGGAAAAGGGTACACTCATGAAAGAAGCCAAATACTCTTTTATAGAAATTATTAGACGAAAAAAAAAAGCGTTTGGATTTGAATTACCAGGGAAACCAACACAATTCCCCTTCCTCGACTTGGGATGTAAACCCGACCTGGTGAAGGAGACTATTTGTTGATTCGTCGTCTCAACCTGGTGTAAGTTCATTACTTCCCTATTTTTGTGACTTTCTGTCTCCTACTGTTTTACAGAAGGGTTGGGATGGTTTCATCTCAGAGGTACGAATTGAATGTTTCATGCAACGAATAGCTGACTAGTTGAAACGAAGAAGTAGCCTTTGAATCCGATGGCTTTATATAAGAATCATCTGTAAGAATTCCATAATTCTGTTACTCATTTTGGAAATACCATGCAACTTTCGAAGTGTAAGATAAGGTCAACTCCATGTAGCTGCAGTTCTCTCGTTTAAGACCTCCACTGAGGTGATGTTTTCTATGATTTCAGCTAATAGGCTTCTGTTGGTTTCCTTTCTTAGTTATACTACGTCAGTGAAGTTTTCTGTTCACTTTACCAGTAACCCCTGCCTAATATCAACGTCTTGTTGTAATTATGGGTTCAATATTACCTACCTAACTACTCTGTCTTTTGCAGTTGCACTCTTCTAGGTTGCTCGGGATATGAAGCCGGAGGGTTCTGACTCAGATGTTCCTGTTGCAGTCCTTAAATAGTAAAAATTTCATCTTTCCTAACCACAGAAGAAGCCGACAAAGAGGTAAGGGTTTCACATAATAAGAACTCTGCATTATTTCCTTGTTTTCTCCTTTCTTTTTCTTGTTAACTTCTTTGAGTTACTCTATTTGTAATGCAATCAAATGGAAGCAGGTTTATGAAATGTAAGATTGCTCAGATCAATTGTATATATTTCTCTTCACAAAACCATAAGGATAATAAAAAATTGCCGAGGCAGAACATTTTCATGCCTTCAAATATGGTCAGTATCACAAGAACATCCATTTTCAGGTTCTTGAAGCAATAATGGAGCTCAACACCTATATCTAATGATACATGGAATATTTTTGGCAATCCCAGTGGTGAATGAAGGGGAGGAAAAGTAAATACGAAAAGTTTGTTCTTAGGAACAAAAATTGTAATGTGTACATGCCGTAACTTTTCATCTTCTTATTTTTTCAACAAGTTAAAAAACCAATGCAATAACTGAGTAATTAGATTACGATAACTATGATGAAAATGATGCAGAACAATTCAAAAATTCTTATGAAAACGCAATGCATTATTATTTGGTAAATGAAACATTAGGTGGAAGTGAGTTACTATGTTTCAATTTTCATTAGAAGTAAGTAAACCCATAAAACTAACAAAGATTTGCCTGCTACTAACACTTAATTTACAGGCAAAAGATTTGGAGTGAAAATATCGAACTCCA
The DNA here is from genome assembly GCA_023531435.1 of Papaver californicum. Classification (NCBI taxonomy): domain Eukaryota; kingdom Viridiplantae; phylum Streptophyta; class Magnoliopsida; order Ranunculales; family Papaveraceae; genus Papaver; species Papaver californicum. Next base: position 115,340 of record JAJJMC010032736.1, on the reverse strand, counting down.
AATAGTAGCGAAGTCGGCTATTTTTATCTCTTAATGTTGTAGAAAAACTCACCATTAATCTTGCTAAGGTGATAGACACATTTTTGTGTCTAAATTGTGCTCAATTCTCTATTCTACTAGTGCTTGATTATGTACCTATTATGGGTTTTATGTCTTTGTAGGTATTTTTGAGAAATAAATATTTGTAGAAAAATCGGCTCAAAAAGTGATAAAGGCACCTAAGAAAATTACTAAGGGCACCTAGCAAAATTGATAAAAGGCACCCGCCAGTTGGATTAGGGGCACCCTTCTTTATGATTTAAAAATCGAAAATGGAGGGAACTTGTGTTAGTGAAGAAAACTACCTAAGTTGGATGAGAATCGAGTTTTTACAGATTTGGGGTAATTCTGAGTTACCCAAGTGAAGAAACAATCAAGATATGATCAACACACGTCAAACAGAGAGTTTCATGCTGTGAAAATTGCTGGAAAATTCAAGTCACGTCGAAAAAAGAGAGTTGGAGTTGGTTTGGGATTGTTGTTTGTGTCCTTATCGATTAAGGATGATGGATTAGAGTTCCCCTACCTATAAATAGCAAAGAGACCAAAGAAAAAAATCAAGGCACAGACGTGAAGAAAAATTCCGGAAGAGAGAGAAAAATCTGCTGGTGAAGAAGAAAACGAAGAACATAAGGCTCCAGAAAACTGTCGCTGAACTCATTGCTTATTCTTTCAAATTTCTGAAGCATACAGAGTCCGTACTTTATTGTTGTCGTCTTATTTTCACTTCAGCCACACAGAGAACACATCTGTAATGCTTATATTCGTATCAAATCTTTTGTTTTACTTTTATTTCTTCATTGTAAACACTTTTTGAGCTATGAACAAATTTTGAGAGTGTTTCCAACATGATGACCTAATCACATCACTGGGGCGACGGAGGAAACCATTTTTCCAATAATAAAGTGGTAATTCTTATTTTATTATTTTTGTGCAATTCTTTTACTATTATTTTCTTTGAATTAAATTTGAAAAAAATAGTTTTTATCAATTAATTGTGTTTTCTTTTGATGGGTCATGCTGAGTTTAGAGCTTTTGATGTCTCATGCTTTCGATTTACAACTATTATTTTGAAAATATAACTTTGGCAATATTTTGAATAAATTGAATATATGTTGCAAGATTTTTATCACTTGAAAAATTGGTTAACGGTGGAATCCTTAGTCTCAATCTTTCCCATAATTTGAAATCAATTTTACTTTAATCTTCTTTATTTTTTTTAGTATTAAAAATTAGGTTTAAAAATCAAATCTTTACAAGTGAGTATCGAATCTTTTACCACTATTTAAAAACTACATCAATTTTTGGCGTCGCCTACACGGACTTGTCTTTAGTTTAGAGTATTAGATTTATTTTTAGGTTTTTATTTTTTTTATTTTTAGTATTATTTTTACTTTGTTATATTTTACGTTTCTTTGGGTATTTCTCTTTTTGCTACAAGTTTTGGATTTTGGATTGAAAGGAAAGTGAGCCAAAGACTTTGGTGATTAAAGACTTGAAGTTAAAGCTAAAGCTAAAGCTAAAGCTAAAAGAACGGAACAGAAGACAAAGAAATTTATTTTTTAGATTTTATTTTTATTTGTTTCTCTTTTTAGAAAATCGTATTAGGAAGTTTTATTATTTTTGTAATTATTTCTTTTATTTTTTGACACTTTTGGACTTTATTTTGGGATTTTGGACATTATTATTATTTTTAAACCCTATGGAAGGTTAATTTAAATATAAACTGAAACATGGAAGGACGACAATTACGATATTGTCTCGGCCCCACGGGTTCGTACACTGACACAGGAGTTGGTGGCCCGAGTCGACTACAACCGTTTCATCCCCTGTCTGGTACGGGAGGTAAGACTCGATCAACCCACGAATCCGCTGCAAGTGAGTTTACTGTATTCCTTCGTATGCATATATGTTGAGGAACTGAATACGGATTTAGTTTTCTAATAAAGGGCAAGAATCATCACCATTTCCTTCTTGTCCGCTTTAGGAACACGTTAGCAAACGCGAACCTAAGTTTAAAATTTGACTAGAAGATACCAATAGGGTAACGAGCTTATAGGAAATTCATTCAAAAGACTGTATTGGTTACTCTGTTAGCCTAACTCAAAGTTCAGGAAGATTATTTTAAGTTGATTAGAGCCGCCTTGTAACCCAAGGAAAAGTTGCAAAAGAGACAGGGTTATCAAAGCTCCTTAAAGCTTATCCTGTTTCTGTTCGACATAATCTAATTCGGATCGTTCTAAGAGGTTTGTTAAAATTGTAACTAGCTGCCTTTCGAAGGAATAAAAGATGGACTAGAAACAATATAAGTGGAGTCATCATGCTTTTTGTTTGCTAGATTCAATAGGTTAAGTCATCCTTGCTTGTGTATGTTTAGAAACCCCTTCATGTTAGGATTTATTTTCTTAGAATTTTTTTAAATATATTAAGAAGTTTTTGTCAGAAAATTTCGAAGTGGTATTATGAGGACCAATACAATGAATATCCGACTGAATTTCAAAATAAACATTATTTGTACTATTAGCATGGTGTGGATAGTAGTCGGGACCACCATCAACCTTTTGGAGGTTATTGCTCATACCAGGGTGATCCCAATTACTATTCATATACACACCCGTCATATGAACATGAAAATGAGCAAAATTTTCTAGTTCTTTCTCTTGGAGGGATGCCCTAAAGCAGATGCAATCTAGTACTCCCTATGATAACCCAAATCCTTTTCTAGAAGAATCTCACGAGCAGATGAAATCTAGTACTCCTTATGATCCATTTAATTTTTTTAGAAGAATCTCTCAAGGAGTTGACTGAGAATACAAAAAGGTTCGGATTAAGTTGGGGCAGAACAAATAGTAGTCCAAATCCTTCTTTTGAAGAATCACACGAGCAGTTGCGATCTAGCACTCCTTATGATACTTTTGATTTTATAGAAGAATCCCTCAAGGAGTTGACTAAGAATACAAAAATGTTCGGATTAAGTGTGAGTAAAAGTCTTGCAAAGAATAATATTACTCAGAATGATCTTAATTGCCAATATAGTATCACCTATTCAAGAGGACGAGTATACATTTGGTTACACTACTTATTTAGACGAGGTTCAAACATTTTCATATTATTATGATGATGAGGATAGTATTGATGAAGAACTTGAAATATACAGGCAGAGTGATCAAGAAATTGTCACTCCAATTGTGCTGCATGATGATAGTGTTATTTCTGCTTCCAATCCAAATAATTTTGATGATTACTCACCTATTGAAAAGGAAGAGGATTTGACTAGAGATAACACTGTTTTAGATGATGTAGAATTTTTTTGTTTTGAAATAGATAATGGTTTATAGGAACGCGTTTATCCTAAGAATACTGTTTTAGAGTCCAGTGATTTAGAAACAATAGTCTTAGGTAACAAAGATAGACTTGTAGAGATTTTAAATATGAGTGAGGATGCACCACCTGATCATAACCTAGAAGAAGCAATTGACCATTTTCGGGAATCTGACGATCTAGAAATAGGGAAATTGTGATCAGTCTATCTAAAGACACTGAAAACTCTAATTTTGGGGGTGACTATCATTCTCCCTGTGCTTTACCTTAACTCTTAGAAAGGTCCCTAACTTGGGACTTGATATATGCACCTCTACCATTTTACAAGATCATCTTCAAACTATATTTCTTGAGTCTGTTGATATCCAGAAAGAAGTTCAGTTGTTAGAAACCCATCCTCTGGTCAATGTGGTTTTTACCTAGGTGATAATACCAAGATTGACTTTGTTTTCCCACCAAAATATTTTCTTCTATATGTGGGAACATATGAATTTAAAATGTGTCAGTTTCTAAGTTTTGAGACTAAGCGTAATTACTTTAGGGAACTAAAATGGACACATTTGCTCAAGAATGACAACAATCTTCATTGTAGTCAACTGTGTGGGTCAAATATGATTGACTTTTAGGATCCACAATTATTCAGGTTATTATTATGTGCTTGTAAGTTCTTAATTGAGTTACTCCAGACTCTACAACCTGATCCTGTTGATCCTGCCTACGAGGAAATCCGGCCCATGAAAATATTTTATCTAGACCCTTTCATAGAGCCTGAACCTGAACCAAAACTAGAAGTAGTTGTCTTAAACAGAAAACTAGATAAGGGTGTGCTCGGTTTGTTCATTTTCTTGGCCTGTTGCAATTTACTTTTATTTGTGATAGCACTATCTGATTCAGATGACCAACAGTTGTTCCGACTATTGCTATATGATTTTATGAGGTGACTAATCTTTTCTTAGTCTGGATGAAGACTTTAAACTTAGCACTTCTTGGGAGGTAACCTATGCTCATGTAACATCTTTCCTAAACTCATTTCCTTCAATGTAACAATTTCCCGTTGTTCATGATTTTGATTGGTAGTACCACTGTCATCTATCCATTCTTCATCATCAAAAATATCAGCAGCAGCTAGCATATCATTAATATTTGCTGGAGGAGATCTCCCTTGATATGAGAAATTTAACCTTTGTGTACAGGTTGTTGCAATGTGACCAACAGAGTTGCATATCTGACAAACAGGTCTTTCACTAGAATGAAGACCTCTTCCAGAAGAATTTCTTTGAAATTGGATTTGGAAACCTGTTACCACTGTAAGATCTACCTTTAGAGAAGTTTCTTGAATTTAAGAAGGAAATTCTGGAGTAGCCTCTAGAAGTGTTGGCCAGAAAGACTTTAGCAGTTGTTTCTTCTTTGATTATTTTGGATCTCTCAAGAACGACTACTTCCTCACTTAATAGATTGTTATGTAACTCAATACATGTAACAGGTGGATTCATATGCCTCATTGAGGTTGCAAAAGGGATATATGTATCATTCAAGGATTTTAGTGTAATAACTACAAGTTCTTTGTCAGATATCACTTCTCCAGCAACTGCTAGTTGATCAGAAAAGAATTTTATTTCATTGAAGAGAGTTGGAATAGATTTTCTACCTTGTGTAATGGAAAGAAGTTTTGTGCGCAACTATATGGAATGAGTTGAAAATGCTCTTCCAAATCTGTCTTCAATACTTTTCCACAAATCTGCAGAACAAGTAGATCCGGAAAAGTATGTTATAACTGAGTCAGAAATGGTTGAGTTTATCCACATTGTAATTGTGGAATCCTCATCTAGCCTTTCAGTGTAGAAAGGATTTCCGATTCCATTTGTTTGATTTCTTGGATTTGTGAACTGAGGTAGACGTTCATGAGTACCATCTAGAAATTTCTTGAGTTTAAATTTCTGGATAACAGGATTCATTAAATTTCTCCATGTAATGAAGTTGTCATCCTTGAGCTTTAGATGAACAAAAATTTTAAGTTGATTTAGTGGAACATTCGAGAGTAGATTTGATGTAGGATTCTCTATTGTTGATGATGAAGGAAAAGTTTCAATCATATGTAGATCTGAGGATTAAAAACAGAATAACCACAAAACACAGAAACAATCTGAAGTTGCAAGAGCAAGAGAAAAGAAATTGAAGAAACTTGAATTTGATCGGAGAAGAGTTAAGCATGAACTCTGTAGCTCTGCTCTGATACCATGATAACAGCGGAGAAATGAGAGAGAACCTCTCCTGATTATCAACAGAAAACCTGTATTTCTTATTAACTTAATGACTGAGTTAAGCTCAATTTATATAGGGAGGGATTAACCGAAAACATGACCACGCGTACACATTACTCGTGTGGTAATAACAGAATTCAGACTTGCACATGTGCTCAGCACATGTGTGACCTAAGACTGTTAAGTCTGTTTTTGTTGAGCTTTAGAATCTGTTTCAATAGTACCCTCCACAAATTGGACGTATCAAACTCAATACTGATGGATCTTATGATGGTTTGAATAATGTAGGTTTGGGTGGTGTGTTGCGTGATGAAACTAGGGGCTTTATGGCGTGTTTCGCAACTTATCTTTTCAAGTATGGAACCTCGGGTGCGGAACTGGTGGCAATTCGTGATGGTTTGGTTTTGGCAAGAGAAACAATATTGAAGTGGAGCGTCTTATGCAATAACACTTTGTAGTTGAAAGGCCGCACCTGTGTGGTATTTGAAGGCTGTACGTTGGTTGTGGGTCATAATGAGAGATTATGGATTGCTTAGAAAATTTTGGGCTATGGCAATTTATTATTACGTTCTTAATATCGTATGACCTAAAATTTATTGCCCAAAATAACACCATTCCGAAATTTAGTAGGTATTGGTTTCTTCAAGATTAGGAAATTGGCATATCCATATATATGGCCGTATCCCGATCACTATGGAATTCTATTTACTTGTTATACTAGGTTTAACTTTTGACGAACATCGTAAAACTATATTTATATATAGAGATGGATAGACACATAGGATTGAGAGAGGTTAAAGTTAAAAGATTAAAAACTATGGATTCAGAAGATGACTACAAGATTGTTGACGGTGATACGGAGACCTTTGATGATGATGGTGATTATAGTGATTGCATTGCTTCTGAGGATGAAGAAGGTGGTTGTAGTGATGATGACGATTCTTTTGATGTTCAGGAGGATGACGAGTCTGATGGTGATCGCCGGGAGAAACATTATACAGTTCTGATCGAGGATAATATTCGTCAGCAACAACAAGAAGATATTACACAGGTATCTAATACTCTTTCGATTTCAAGAGTATCAGCTACCATCTTGCTACGGCACTACAACTGGAATGTTGAAAAAGCGCAGGACACATGGTTTGCCGACGAAGAAAAGGTTCGCAAGGATGTAGGGTTGCTAGAGGAGCAATTAAATCCGGTTCAAAACTTGGAGACTACAATCAAGTGTATGATCTGTTTTGATGACTATGCTCGTGATGATATGTGTGCTGCTAATTGTGGTCATCTGTTTTGTAATTTGTGTTGGACACAGTATGTTAGCATAAAGATTAGTGATGGACCTGTGTGTTTAATGTTGCGATGTCCTGATCCGTCTTGTAGTGTCGCTGTTGGCCAAGACTTGGTTAATGAATTGGTTTCTGATGAAGACAAGGAAAAGTATTCTCGTTACCTTTATAGATCATACGTCGAAGATAAGAGAAAGAAATCCAAATGGTGCCCTGGTCCAGGATGTGAGTTTGCTATTGAATTCGTTATGGGTAGTTCAAGCTACGATGTTGTTTGCCGTTGCGGACATGGATTTTGCTGGAATTGTGTTGACGATGCACATCGTCCGGTGGACTGCGAAACTGTGCACAAGTGGGCCCTGAAGAATACTGCTGAGTCTGAAAACGTAACTTGGATATTAGCTAACTCTAAATCTTGTCCAAAGTGCAAACGACCAATTCAGAAAAACGAGGGGTGTATGCATATGACATGCTCTTGCAGATTTGAATTTTGCTGGCTCTGCCTTGGTGATTGGAAAACTCATGGGAATCCTACAGGTGGTTATTATGCGTGTAATGTCTATGAAAAAGCAAGAGCACAGGGCATATATGATGAGGAAGAAAAAATTAAAAAAAAGGCTAAAGATTACTTGGACAGATATGCTTTTTACTACGAAAGATTTGCGGAGAACCAAAAGTCAAGGCTAAAGGCAGTTGAAAGCTTGAAGAAAATAAAATCTGAGTATTTAGCGAAGCTTAGTGACATATATCGCGTGCCTGAGACAAACCTTGTGTATATTACAGATGCTTGGGGGCAGATCATCGACTGCAGGCGTGTTTTAAAGTGGAGTTATGCCTACGGATATTACTTACCTCAAAGTGAGCCTGCAAAGAAACACTTCTTTGACCATTTGCAAGCTGCAGCTGAGTCTGCGCTGGAAAGGCTCCATCAATGTGCAGAACAGGAGTTACAAACATATCTTAAAGACCATGATGCACCCGAAGACTTCAAATTATCTTTTCGTATAAAGCTACTTGACCTGACCAGAATCACACGGAATTACTTTGAAAACCTGATTCGTGCTCTGGAGAATGATCTCTCGGATGTAAACTAACGGTAAGCTGTCCGTGGCAAGAGAAACTGGCTCAATTTTTCAGAGGAAAGATTCAAAGGGACATGAGTACTGGCAAGAGAGGCAAGGTGATTTTCTACTTTATGACGTTCTACCTTTTCAAAACTGAGAAGAAAAAAAATTAACTAAAGTTTGAAAGGAGCAAACCAAGAAAATATTCTATAAATGCACTTATTGCTATTTCAGTCTTAACTTAACTATTAAGCCACTCTTTTGCAGCTACATTGATTGCTCTCTGCGAAATTGATTTTCAACACTGAGAAAAAAAATTGTAATTGATTGCTCTCTGCAAAATTAAACTTCTACATTTTCAAACTGAGGGAAAAAATATTCACTAAAGTTTGAAATGAGCAAGCCAATCAAATATTCTAAATGCACTTACTGTTATGTCAGTCCTAACTTAACTATTCCATCCCAGTAGTGGGTCAAGGATCTGCGACCATGATACACAAATTTAAGCTAAGAAAACACATCAATCGATGGCAAATTTAAATAAAGAATAAACAACTTATTCAACTGTATACTTAACCCATTAAATTCTCAGATTCAACTGTATACTTAACCCATTAAATTCTCAGGTTTGATTCATGCTTGAGCTTTTGGAGTTCGAAACATAGCTTTGTCATCATGAGTAGTCTTAACTTTGTTGTGCCTCTTCACCCCACTGCTCTGCAAGTTACCATCGTCATTACTGAAAGTGAAAATTACACCCAATAAATGTTGGTCATACAAAATGTTTTTCCTATTTCTCACGCCCACTTTTCCTATTTCCTATCCCCTTACAATATCTAAAAGTAATCCATTTTAGAATTCTTATTTCTCCTATTTACCACCTATAAAAGTCAAATCAATTTTAACTATCATTTTTGTTTTCTTCTTCAATAATCTTTCATTTCATTAAATAAAATCATTAAAAAACTTAAAAAATCATCAAAACCTTAGGTAAGATTTTTATTCAATTATTATAGTACACATATTCCTTTTTCTTTTATCATTTAATTCATTGAGACGTAGACGAATTAATCAATTGTTAATTGGTCTTCCATTATTATAGAAGATTTAATTATTGAAAATCTAGGAAAAATTATCCAAACCCTAGATAAATCAAATATCCAAAAAGATTATCTTAACTAAGTTACACCCCATTACATGCTCCACTAACAGGTTTAATTAGTGGCCGACTCATACGAAACACTCAACTAACTTATATTAACAAGCAAATAATAAAACGTATGAAACTAGTGAGATACGACTAGATAACACACGACTAAGTCTACGCCCATGTAAACATTGCCGTTTGAGTTTAATCAAAACTCCATGATCCGTTTTTAGGTATAGGCCGATTAGAACACCATATACCTAGGTCCACAATACAACTGAATTACTCTCCAATTAATTCTAGAAGTAGATTATTATTCCGAGAAGGAACAGTAGGAGTTCTATTCCTAGAAGGTTACAAAAAAGGAGATTTCCTAATCTGAGTACTACTAGTTTTAGCATCGACCTCATCTATAAATAGGGACCTAGAGTGCTTGCAGAGAGGTATTGATAGAAGATTGGAGGAATACTAACATAAAGCAAACCAAGCGGAAGAAGCAACACCTATGTAAGAAATAAACCTAAAAGGTAAAATTTGTAAGTTCTTACTCTAAACAATTAAAATCAGAGGTCGTTATGGTCTTAACTCCAACAATGATGATCCTTACGTGCAACTTACAATGCTATGAAGAATCGTCATGGTCAGAAATAAAACCATGACGACCCTAAATATTACCGTGACGAACCTAACTATATTCTTCGTCTTTACTGAAAATAACCATTCGGGGTCGTCATGGTTTAAGGTGAAAACCGATGCAACCCTAACATCGTCTTCAGTGAAAATTAACAATAAGGGTCATCATGGTCTTAACATCCAACAATGACGACCCTTACCTGCAACTTTACTATGCTATGAAAAATCTTCATGGTCAGAAATAAAACCATGACGACCCTAAATATTACCATGACAACCCTAAATAAAACCATGACGACCCTAACTATGCTCTTCGTCTTCAGTGAAAATCAACAATAAGGGTCGTCATGTTTCAAATTCATAGACCATGACGACTTTATATATATTTAACATTCATATGAAAAGTCGTCATGATCTGTTTGCGACCATGACGATTATTAATTGATTTTGAATTTTTTTTTTAGAGGAAATGGGAACGTTAGATTTTGGAATAGAAGAAAGGGTGAATGATTTTGGGTTTTGATTTTAGAATAAAATGAGAGCTTGTGGAATTAAGTATAATAGGATTAGTTATTAGGAAAGGGTAAACTAGTATTTACAACACATTTTCGCACCTTCTATAATTAATGGTGTAGGGATAAATTTACTAAAACCCCTATTAATTCCACAAAACCCTAATTAAGCCAGGTTTTAAAACTATTACAATCTATTTGTTATTTATTCAACTGTCTGACTACTCATATCTATCAAGTTGGGGTCTGAAAGAGATCACTCCGACAGTCTTCCTTAAACTCAAACTACGAATAATACATTCATGCATTTTCCCATGACCATGACAACTAGCAGATACGTTACTTATATATGCCTTTCCCAGCATATTCCACACTGACTCTATTAGCAGAGCTGTCTACTCATAAATTGTATGAAGATGTTGGATACTACTTGTACTTCCGATATGGTCGATACCAATAATCTTCACAAGGTGAAGAAATCAGGAAGCGGAACTTCAAGCTCGTCTGTACCCCCGTACATTGCACTTATAATATACCTAGGACCCTTCTACAAATAAAATTTTAATTCATTCAACCCATTGTGCAAAAAGCAACTTATAATCAAATGTGGCTGTTGTAACAGCGAAACACAACATTGTTGTTGGCTGGAGAAATTTAAACCAATGGCTAAACTTAGCATCTGCAAATCAATTTCTGCTAAATATTATGTAACTCATTAGCACAATAAACTTGATAATTCTCTCACTCACCCAAATCGAATTTGAACATTTCAATTTTAGCTAACTAAAACTAAAAATGCTTAAGTGAGTGACAATGCATATAGATTCAAATCATCACAAACTCAATTTTTGAAATGTTTATTGTACAATTAACAGATTCAAATCTTCACAGACTAAATTTCAGTAACTAATCGAAAGCTATTAACAACGTCGCCTATAAAAAAACAACGAATTTAAAGACTAAATTTTATCTCTTTAATAGATTTTTAAACAATCACTTTTATTTTTGGAGGCCTTTTTATGCAAGAAATCGACCATTAAAAAAAGAAAAGAAAAGGGATTGAAGGATTTCGGGTAATGATGAAAAAAGAAAAAGGAATGTTATTGTCGGGTGGAGAAGATGAAGGTGGATACGGTGGTGCTATGGTTGTTAGGATTTTTAGTGGTGGGTGGAATGAAAATAGTAAAGGTGTAATAAAGTCAAAGAAAATGGTATTTAAGATTCTTTAAAATTTATATGGGTAAGAAATAGGATAATTGACAATGAGAATAGAAAAAACCCTACGGAATCCAATAAAACCGCCAAAGCAAAACTGAAAAAGGATAAAAAATTAAACCAAAAGAATGAGCGACAATGAGATAAACCAAAATTAAAAATCAAAAATCAAAAGTCAGTTATATAATCTAATTGAACAACCAAATGACCAAAGAGATTGACTAATCGGCCCTAACTTTCAAAATCTATCTACCCTAATTTACAAAATAAATTAACCCTATTACCCTAATATTTATTCCTTGTCTTTTCTCTTGACTAATAACTAAATTAAAAACCAAGAAAAAAAACAAAATTGAAGAAAAACAAAAAACATTTACCTTTTAGGTTAGTAAAACGAAAATTAGAAAAATCATGTATACGGAGAGAATAACCTGTTTTGTCGGTGGAGGTGATTGAAATGGCCTTGGCCCTTAGGTAAAACAGAATCGTAAAAAAAATGAGAACAGGAAAAGGAAAGAATCGTGGCAGAGACAAACTAAAATAAAAATTAGGATCGTGAACAAAAGTTTTATAGGCTAGTAATAGGTGTTCATCACCTACATATAATCTGGGAATAGCAAAAATAGTAAAAAAGAAGTTGAAACTTATAATTTTTATTGGTCTATATATTTTTAAGCGGATTAGAAATTCTAGAATTTAAATTTAATTCAACTTTTAATCATAACCAATTTTTTCTTTTAAAATTATATATAAAATAATTTATTCGATCATTTGGTATAGCAACAACAGCAACATGCAGATGCAATTTGTATTCTAGAAAATGTTGGATTCCAACAGATTCAACTGATCCTACCTCATATTAAGCTTAAAGACATGACAACCCCCTGTCATACACCTTCTTAAGTGAGTCTGCCCTTAGTCAATAGTAGTGGTTTGTCCTTATCCAATTCGACAGTTTAGATATATTGGGAATTTATATGGTGTTAGATTGGGATAGTTGTCCGTCTAGGATCTTTTAGTTAGTTAGGGATTTATCTCTCTTATTTAAGCAGTAAGGATTTCCTTTAAAAGGTTAAGGAGTTAATGAAATAAGTTCAGGCTGCTACGACAGAGTTACTAATTTTCCTATCAATTTCCTAATCTTCTTTCACCCATTGTACTAGTACAGTACAAGTGGCATCAGAGTCGTTCTTTCCTATCTCACCATGGTTGGAACTTCTCCTTCCTGTAAAGATTTAGCAGATACAAATGCTAAGCAACAATAGATCAACTCGTTAAATGACAAATACAATGTTATTGTTCTTCAACTCAATACAATGATGACAAAGGCGGAATTCGAAAGCGGTATCGATAATATATAGACTATGATCGCAGTTGGAAATATTTTTTCTAGTCGAGACCATAACAATGGAGGTCCAGGTGGAACACCAAGCTCTCAGCCTGGATTAACTGCTGAAAAGGGTGAATCTAATTCTTATAATACCTTTGGGTGTCGAGATCTTCACCAACAACATCGTATGCCTAAGATTGATTTTCCATGATTTGATGGTGAAAATCCACAAAGGTGGATCCTGAAGTGTGATTATTATTCCATGATGGTTGTCATCTATTTTGATGGTAAAGCAGGTAAATGGTATGAAAATTTTTGTTTAAATAAACAACATATTACTTGGTCTGATTTATGCGAGAATGTTTGTTTGAGATTTGAAAATCCTGCTCATGACAATATAGTTGGTTTGTTCAATAAATCAGCTCAAACTACCACTGTGGATGATTATTTTGAAGAATTCGAGCACTTAAAGGCTCTTTTACTTAGCAAACATAAGGACTTCCATGAGGAATATTTCATACAAAGTTTCATTGGGGGGATGGGAAAAGAACTTCGAGAATCGGTACTTATGTTTGAACCCACTACTTTTTCACATGATCGAGAATGCATCACAAGTCAAACATGACCCTTACCCGGGAAAGGCACAAATGGCCTTGATGCGTGTCCGCGAGAGCATTATAGTGCTAAGGCACTATTATGCCGTGATGCATGATTGAGAATGCATCACTGAACAACGTTGCCTACTCGAGAACGCATTATAGTGCTAAGGCACTATTATGCCGTGATGTATGATTGAGAATGCATCACTGAACCAACGTTTCCTACCGAGAATGCATTATAGTGCTAGTGCACTATTATGCCGTGATTCATGATTGAAAATGCATCACTAAGCCAATGTTGCGTAAGTGAGAGTATCATAGTATTAATGCACTATTATGCCGTGATGCATGATTGAGAATGCATCACTGAACCAATGTTGCCTACCGAGAATGCATTATAGTGCTAATGCACTATTATGCCGTGATTCATGATTGAAAAATGCATCACTAAGCCAATGTTGCGTAAGTGAGAGTATCATAGTACTAATGCACTATTATGCCGTGATGCATGATTGAGAATGCATCACTAAGCCAATGTTGCGTATCCGAGGAGGCATCATAGTGCTAATGCACGATTATGCCGTGATGCATGATTGAGAATGCATCACTAGAACGTGCAATAGATGAACGTCACATATCCTCCTTATATCCACTTGTATAAATGTAAATAAAACATTTATAGGGAGGAGGTGTTGGTTGGAAATCGATGATGCTTAGCTTGGCTTTGCAGAAAGCAGATTTGCCTTGGAAATGCCGACCAGTTAGTGGATTGGCCTAGAGGCGCCTACCAGTTAGCGGATTTTTCTAGGAGGCGCCAACCAGTTAGCGGATTTCCTTAGAGGCGCAAACCAGTTAGGGATTTGCCTAGAGGCGCCAAACAGTTAGTAGATTTGCTTAGAGGCACCAACCAGTTAGTGGATTTGCCTACGAGGCGCCACCAGTTGGCGTTTTTTCCTAAAGTGCAGTTGATGGATGTCTCTTCCCTTTATTTTATTTATTTATAAAAATGCAAATAAAACATATATAAGGAGGGAGATTTGCTTGAATTTGCATGAGCGATAATGCATATATATATGGATGTGGCCTATACGTTGGAACATACTTGATGCTTAAGCATCAATATGCTTGTAACTTAACTGATGAAACTTGAATGTGCATGAAAGGTGATGCACATATATATATATAAATACGATGTGGCCTATGCGTTGGAGCATACTTGATGCTTAAGCATCAATATGCTTGTATCTTAATCGATGAATCTTGAATGTGCATGAGCGGTGATGCACATATATATAAAAATGCGATGTGGCCTATACGTTGGAGGATACTTAATGCTTAAGCATCGATATGCTTGTAGCTTAACCGATGAATCTTGAATGTGCATGAACGGTGATGCACATATATATAAAAATGCGATGTAGCCTATACGTTGGAGCATACTTGATGGTGCTTAAGCATCAATATGCGTGTAGCTTAACCGATGAATCTTGAATGTGCATGAGCGGTGATGCACATATATATAAAAATGCGATGTGGCCTATACGTTGGAGCATACTTCATGCTTAAGCATCGATATGCTTCTAGCTTAACCGATGAATCTTGAATGTGCATGAACGGTGATGCACATATATATAAAAATGCGATGTAGCCTATACGTTGGAGCATACTTGATGATGCTTAAGCATCAATATGCTTGTAGCTTAACCGATGAAGTTTGACTGTGCATGAGCGGTGATGTACATATATATAAAAATACGATGTATCCTATATGTTGGAGCATACTTGATGCTTAAGCATCAATATGATTGTAGCTTAACTGATGAAGCTTGAATGTGCATGAACGGTGATGCACATATATATAAACTGCGATGTAGCCTATACGTTGGAGAATACTTGATGCTTAAAAATGCGATGTAGCCTATATGTTGGAGCATAATTGATGCATAAGCATCAATATGCTTGTATCTTATTCGATAATGTTTGAATGTGCATGAGCGGTGATGCACATATATATGTGAAGTGGCCTATACGTTGGAGCATACTTAATGTTTAAGTATCAATATGTTGTAGCTTAGCCCATAAATATCGAATTATGCGAAAGCATCATTCAATGGTGTTGCGTAGTAGAGAACACATATTTTGCATAGTAAATAGCGATACTTATGCACAAGCTAGCGCACACCATGCGAAAGTCCTTCAGCCTATACGGTCTAGGCTTTGCTTGGCCTTTGGCCTTGCGATGAAGTGGGAATTGATGCTTGCTTTGCTTGAATAGGCTTAGGTTGCTTGTTCCTTTCGAATTGACCTTTTGTTGAACTACGGGCATGATTGATCCCTTCAAGGTACGGGTTCGGTACGTAGGCAGCCGCAATGCAATGCATTGTGGTGCAGCATCTTGTCGCTCATATCATCTAATTTGGAGATGATTGCGACGCTTTGGTAACTCATATAATTTGGCTCGATAATGCTATGCAGGAGATGATTGTTACCGTATTTGTTGAGGTAGTTGCATTCCATTTGATGGATGTTCATACTTCCTATCAAGCTATTCAGTATGAACGGAATATTCCTTGTTGCTGTACTTGGCTAGAGAAAGATCAGTGCAAACACCCAATGCTTAGTCGAAGCAGAGTTGATGAAACGAGAAATAAGCCTGAAATTGACTAGGTGCTAGTCCAAGGAATAAGTTAGGCCTGGAAAATGCTCGTAAGTATGTGGTGCTTTCCAAAGGCATTCACCATTCGCTTTTATGGCCTTGCACCCTTGGAAGAACAAGGGTGAGGTGGAACGGTATAAATGTAGTTTGAATGATGTGGAAACTACGTTTCTAGTACCATGCATGCACAACATGCTTGGAAAGAAAATATACCTGCATAGGCAGCGAAAAGTTAAGCTTTAAGGTCCGATTACTATCTTTTAATCGCGCATCAGATAGTTCTGACCTGCCCAGCGTAACGCGCGGGAGGCGGAATTTTTCGGTCCGTGACAAATGGTATCAGAGCGAGCTCCGAGAAAACACTAGGGACTGTGCGTTTTGGACTCGTCAAGTGAGTGTTGGTAATGTGACTATAAAAGTTTTTCTTCAAAGGAAAAAGGAAAAAGGTTGGAAGAGTAGGCCAACTGTTACGCAAAAAGAAGTGCTTTTGACTGCTAGGCCAGTTACTTTGTAAGTTTGTGTGGGACAATCAGGCCAAGCGCCTGTGCTAAGAACTACTACGATATTACTTTGTGTTTGACAATCAAGCCAATTGCATGTTCTAAGAAAAATTGTAACTACTACGATAGTTACTTTGGGTTTGGCAATCAGGCCAAGCACCTGTGCTAAGAAAAATTGTATTTACTACGATAGTTACTTCGATGATATTTGGACGTACTCAAGTGTACTATGAGTTTTTCCAGGCCTTATTAGACTCTTTTACCATATTGTTGGTAACCCGGAAGACCGTCGCTGGAACGGTGGTAGACAACGGAACCGATCATCCCCACCCGTCACTAGAACGGTGTGTGTGTTGTCATGCCTGTTAGCTCCCACTTACGAGTGGGAACCCGGAAGACCATTAGATGTAATGCTAGGCTTGCGCTGACTGCTCTGGAAAAATTGAGTTTTGTCCTCTCAGTACTATTTAAAATATTACTTGTCATATTCGATGACCTTTTCAACCCTTGTGAACTTTGGGGATTCTTAAGTGTATGTTATGGGACGTCCACTTGAGATCTCTTCTTTGAGTAAATCCTTTTGTATTCTTTAGCATGTGGAATTAACGCATTTTTAGGGATCCAAATTGATTTTCTTGGTAGAGTTGTATAACCTTTTCTGATCCTCGAGCATACTGTATGGGACGTATGTTTAGAAGGTCTTAATCGGTGTTTACGACAACTACGAACTCTATTAGGACTTCGGGATATACGGAATGGGACGCATATCCCAAAGGTTCTAATTTGTGTTTATTAACAAACATTAGACCCTTGCAGGATTTTTGTGCATCATGTTACGGGACATAGGCGCAGGAAATCTAAATCGACGAAGCTTGTCCACAATAGTTTTAGATTTGTGTTAAATTTCGGGGATGAAATTATTTGAAGGGGGTCAAAATGTAGCACCCGCAATTTTTGCATGATGCTTACTCAAGGACGGGTCATGGCCTGGGTTGAAGCTTCACCCTAAGCTTATAAAGCTTGCTTAGGATTGCATCACGGTGTGGATACATTGACCTCGAATTATAGTGTTAAGGCCCTATTACGCGTGATGCATGATCAAGGATGCATCACAAGTCAAAAATGACCCTTACCCGGGAAAGGCACAAATGGCCTTGACACGTATCCGCGAGAGCATTATAGTGCTAAGGCACTATTATGCCGTGATGCATGATTGAGAATGCATCATTGAACCAACGTTGCCTTATCGAGATTGCATTATAATGCTAAGGCACTATTATGCCGTGATGCATGATTGAGAATGCATCACTGAGCCAATATGGCGTACCAAGAATGCATTATAGTGCTAAGGCACTATTATTCAGTGATGCATGATTTAGAATAAATCACTGAACCAATGTGCGTAGATGAGAATGCATCACTGAACCAACGGTTCCTACCGAGAATGCATTATAGTGCTAGTGCACTATTATGCCGTGATTCATGATTGAAAATGCATCACTAAGCCAATGTTGCGTAAGTGAAAGTATCATAGTATTAATGCACTATTATGCAGTGATGCATGATTGAGAATGCATCACTGAACCAACGTTTCCTACCGAGAATGCATTATAGTGCTAATGCACTATTATGCCGTGATGCATGATTGAAAATGCATCACTAAACCAACGTTGCGTAAGTGAGAGCATCATAATGCTCATGCACTATCATGCCGTGATGCATGATTGAGAATGCATCACTAAGCCAATGTTGCGTATCCGAGGAGGCATCTTAGTGCTAATGCACGATTATGCCGTGATGCATGATTGCGAATGCATCACTAGAAGTTGCAGTAGATGAACGTCATATATCCTCCTTATATCCACTAGTATAATGTAAATAAAACATATATAGGGAGGAGGTGTTGGTTGGAAATCGATGATGCTTATCTTGCTTTGTAGAAAGCGGATTTGTGTTTGCAATGCTAACCAGTTAGCGGATTAGCCTAGAGGCGCCAACCAGTTAGCGGATTTTCCTAGAAGCGCCAACCAGTTGGTGGATTTTCATAGAGGCGCCAACCAGTTAGCGGATTTGCCTAGGAGGCGTCAACCAGTTGGCGTTTTTGCCTAAAGTGCAGTCGATGGATGTCTCTTCCCTCTATTTTATTTATTTGTAAAATGAGAATAAAACATATATATAAATGGAGCTTTGCTTGAATGTGCATGAGCGGTAATGCACATATATATGCGATGTGGCCTATACGTTGGAGCATACTTGATGCTGAAGCATCAATATGCTTGTAGCTTAACTGATGAAGCTTGAATGTGCATGAGAGGTGATGCACATATATATAAAAATACGATGTAGCCTATAAGTTGGAGCATACTTGATGCTTAAGCATCAATATGCTTGTAGCTTAACCGATGAAGCTTGAATGTGCATGAGCGGTGATGCACATATATATAAAAATGAGATGTAGCTTATATGTTGGAGCATAATTGATGCATAAGTATCAATATGCTAGTAATTTATTCGTTAATGTTTGAATGTGCATGAGCAGTAATGCATATATATATGCGATGTGGCCTATAGGTTGGAGCATACTTGATGTTTAAGCATCAATATGCTTGTAGCTTAGACCATAAAGCTTGAATTACTCTAGAACATATATTTTTGCATAGTAAATAACGATAGTTATGCACAAGCTAGCCCACACCATGCGAAAGTCCTTCGTCCTATTTAAAATTCATATTCCTGGAAAAAAATAATTTTTCATTGGACTTCACTAGATAAAACAAGCACAGACCTGGTACAAGTATCAATCAATTCTGAATCCACACTTATAAAAATTCATATTCCTGGAAAAAATTAATTTTTGGATAATATACCTTAAAAGCTCTCGGGGAAATGTTTCATTGTTACTATTTAAGATGTGAACAATGACATCCATTAACCGACTAACCTTTCAATAGAAAACATACCATTCCATGAGCCCCTAAAACAGATTAAAAGTTATATAGGAAAAAAAAGATCAGTTCAAGTGTCTTACCTCTCCCCGTGGTTATTGTGGAATACCATCTGCTTGTTGAGTGGTTAAAATTGAAATTAAACTAAAGATTTCATAATAACCAGCCTCAGTGCATCCCAATAGCTTAATAGGAAACATAAAGATTTCATAATAACCAACCTTTGTTTTGGCTAATATTTATTCCTACTCTGTAAACATCATATAACCATCAAACAGTAAGCATTCTCCACGCAGCTCACAACCTGCACAGTAATGCAAGGCTCTCCAACTTTTAGCTAACTACATTGTTTCAAACAACTAAAGCAGGTAAGGAACAACCTCAGAGATAAGAACTCCTACTAATCCCTTACAATCGATTTCCCAAATGTGCAACTCAATAATGTCAACCACAGAACTCATGCTTGCCAAGAGACAACATATAGATCTAATAACAAAACTAAATCTTAATGCAATCACACTTCAAAACTCAAATAAATTCATCCAAACTAACAAAATCCTCGAGATGTACATATTTTTCAACAATGCATTACAATACAGGTTCAAAGAAAAATGAACTTCAAACAAAACATTTTCATGCAGCATAATTAGTATTAACAGAGATCAAGAAATAATCACAATCGACAAATACAGTGAAACCACTAATAGGTGGTCTCCATATACCAATAACATACAGATACCATACTTAACAAAGACAACACAGGAAGTTATCACTTACACAGCCTCAAAAATTCATTTCAGTTCAAACCCCCAACAAAATCCGCCAGAAACACATATCATCAATGACCATTTGAACAAATTTGTGTACAAATTAGGTTTAATAAACATCATAAAATTTGAAAAATCATACTCGAGTTTGAAGAAAAATCATTTCTACTACAATAAATCATGTAGGAAAACTCAACACACTCAGTGTCAACATAATCAAGTCAGTATCAACATAATCAAGACAACAAAATCATCCTCGGTAGAATAAAATGCACAAATCAGTATATACAAACTACTCATGCTCAGATTTGAAAAAAAATCAACTTTGAAACAACATTTTCCCCTGTAAAATAATAAAACACAATCAAAATCAACAAAATCATACGTATCCAGTGTGAAAATTAGGAAAAATAAACAAAACATACTCAGATTTGAGTCAATGGACAACAACCTGATTCTACTCAGAGAAATTCCATCTGACAATCCTAAATAAACTAAGAAAAAAAAAAGATAAACCTAAGTGAGATTTAGAGAGAAAGAACAATAACAAAACAAAGTGAGATCGATAGAGTAATTCAGTGGTGGTGATATAATAATGACTGAGTGTTTTAATTGAGAGATACTCTAGGTTTAATAGAGTCCAGTGATCGGTGAAGGTGGGTTTGGTTATGTCTGTAAATAAGAAGATGCAGAGGGAGGCTGCAGATCTAGAGATGGAGAGATTTGAGATATGAGAGTGATGACTATGAGGAGGGTCAAACTTTTGAAGGATTAGGGATTTTGATTGAGAGTGATCGACATTTTTGTTTATTAAGGTTTTTCTTTTGGGAGGCGGAGGATTAGAGAGAAACTGAGATGAGATGAGAAGAGAGGAAAATGAAGTGAAGTGAGAGATTTTTGGTGAGCTTTTATATAAAAGTAATAGACGGTGATAAAGGCTGGTCATACAGATCATGGAAATCTTCAGACGGTAGATATTTGGCATAGGATCTTCATAGGGATCAAGGCAAGTGTGAGAAGTATGTGGTTTTCTTTATTGCTTATGAATTGGGTATAAATGGTAATGATATGCTCAATTTGATGAAATTGTCAAAATTAATCAAAAATTGATTTTTCAAACTGATCTGATTTGTTAACATTAGATAAAATTGATGAATTTTTACATAAATTATGTATTGGAATTTGTTGAATTATAGCTTTAGATGATCAAAAACGATAGAATTTTGTCAATTGGAAAAAAATTTGAAAACCAAATCATTACTAATATTTTATAGTTAAATCACCACACAAAAGTCATTAAATCATCACATTTTACGTTTTTGTATGTCCGGAAGCACGGGAGAACGCGCTTATAGTTCTTGATCGATTTTTTCAATTTGAATGATGATAAAGTAGGGCGTTGATGTTATGAGGGTTTTGAAAGGGATCAGTAACTGAATGGGTATGGATTTGAATTTGATTAGGAATGCCGAGAGTCCATTTACTTCACCAAATTTTACTCTATAGTCATCAATTATAAGTTATCTGACCTACTATGAAACACTAACAATTTTGTACAATGCTCAATCACTGTATGATTCCACTCGATTTAACCCAATAACCCTCAATCCTACTCGATTTCACCCGATAACCCTCAATCTTACTCGATTGATCCCACTATTAATCAATTTCACCTGATTTTCGATCTCACCCATATCAACCGTCATTAATCAACCACCCATTACTTATCATTCTTACTCAAATTCACTCATTAACCATCAATTCCTTTTGACTTTAGCCAATAACCCTTTATCTTACTCAATTTCCCCTGTTGTCGATAAAATTTAACTTAATATCCTCAAATCTTACTGAGTCTCATATGTTATTTAATATAAAATTGACGGACAATGTATTTTCCCTTAACCTCACTGAATGTCACCCAAATCGATCTCACTCAATTTCAACAGTTATTCATCAATTCCACTTAGTTTCACATATTACCCCTTAATTTTGCTCGATGGAAGAAGATCACTTACCACCATGGATGTGTATGAAAGATTCCAATTTCATTTGTCTATGAATATCCATCGTTTTTAGTCAATTTTACCCGCTATTTATCAATTTTTTCCAATACTGCTCGACCTCACTTAATTTCTTATGGATTTCATGGGTTTATGGTTATCTATCAATTCAAACCGAAATTTCATCAACTTCACTTAATTTCACTTGTTATCCGTCATCTTACAGGATATCGATCGTCCTTATTCAATTTCTCCCGGATTCCATCAGTTTCTCCAATTATCATCAATTTAACCGAATGTCTATTGGAATTAATCATTTTCATCTGTTATCTATCTATCTTACTCGATATCGCTTGACTTCGCTCAATTTCTCCTGAATTTGTCAAACTGACTAACACTTTCCTTGTGGCCCGAAATTTGTTGCTCATTCCAACTGACGTAATACTTCCAAAATGATGATTTATTGAAATAAGATTAAAAAAGTTTATTAAATACTAATTAGACATGATAACCAATATCACATATGGATATTCATTTTACCGAATGTTTATAGACCTTAGTCAATTTCACAAGCTATCTAACAATCTTATCCAATATCGCTTACCTCACTCGATTCCACTTGGAGTTCGTGGGTTTATATAGTTACCTATTATTGTAAAACCGAATTTTCATCAACTTCACTTAATTTTGCTTGTTATCCATAAATTTTACCAAATATAGGTTAACCTCATTTAATTTTTATCGAACTCCATCGGTTTCTCTAGATATCCATTATTTTAATCGAATATCCATTGACGTTAGTCAATTTCACAACTTACCTGAAAAAATCCAGGCCATTGGATCATCTAAAATACCCCACCTAGTAACCATCATTTTGATGATCCATATGATTTTTACTTGGACAATAGAAAACCAAGGATATCTAATCCACAAATATATGCAAACACAAAAACGGCACACGAATTTCCACCTTGTCTTCCCTCCACCTTGTCCATCGTTTTTAGTCAATTTTACCCGTTATCTATTAATCTTATCCAATACCGCTCGACCTCTAATTTATCATAAATTTCATGGGTTTATATGGTTTATAAATGCAAACACAAAAACTCATACGGATTACCATTCTTATACATAATCAAAAGAGGTAAAATTGCAATCTCTATGGGCGGGATGACCAAGTTTTGGCGCACTATTTCCCCCTAAAATTTCGGTAAATATTCTTTTCCCTCTAGAAAACCCTAACCACATCTCGTCATATTCCTTCCTCTTCGGCTGCTCTTCTTCTCTTTCCAAGTTTGAACCCTTCAAGAAACCCATGAACAGAACTTCACCTCTTCCACTTTATCTTAAAACCTATTTCCCACACCCCTCGAACACCTTCAATCTGCTATTAATCGTTTATTTGGAATGCAAAAACTTGTTATTTGGCGGAGGGAAACGCAAGAATTTCAATCTGTTTTTTTACATTTTTTTTTGCTGTGTCTTGATGGATTAGGTTTTGAGTTGGTTCAAAACTTAAAACCTGGTTGATTAGTTCAAAACTTATAACCCAAATTGATTTGTTTGATTTTTCTTGGATTTGAAGTATTTTTTTGATACGTATCTCACTTTGCAGTCGATCTGATTGATTTCATGGGTCTGATTAAATGGGAGAAAATGGGATTTGTTAATTCCGGAACTCTCTATTTTGCTGAGTGGTAAAGATTTAAACCCTAGCCGCCCAAGTATGTATCCCGTTCAGCAGCACCAATTGTGAATCCAATTTTCTAAATCTGGGATTCGTTTGATTTGGGTTTTTTTTGAGCGGTTTCATTTCATTTGGGGTTTTTAATCAATTTGTTACTTCGATTTTGTTGAGTTAATGTTGACAGTTGATTGATTGAAATTTTTCTTCACAGAAAAATTGTTAACGGAGCAAGCTGAACTCAATCAGTTTTAAGAAGTACGTGGCATCACAGATGGGTTTGAAGTAGTGTTGAGAAGGGTGGTGATATAGACTTCCCTTACTCAAAGGTAAAATTGAGTTCTATTCTTAGCAATTTTATGTCAATAGAGACTAATTGGAACAAATTAATATTTATTTTCATAACTTAGAACGGGGTGCCTGATTTGATTTTAGATAGTGTAGGAAATCCTGAATGGAATGTGGTTCAGGTTGTAATGTTGTATCATTGTGATATTCCAAGTATTTTTTTTTCAACTCAATTGATCCACTTGTTGCAGTCGAAGATAAATTCATTATACTTTTCTGTTACTTGTAATTTTTTGATCGAAAACCCAATTCCTGGAAAAACATAGCACCATTGTTGCAAAGGTTCAATATTTTTGTAGAGGTTTCTTTTTGAAGAGGATTGTGTTGCTACCTTTCTTTTTTCTTTTGATCTCTGTGGTGGAGAGACAGTGACCAGGGGTGATGTATAATCGTTGTATGGGTTTTTACCGTCGAAATGTAGTCTTGTTCTTGTTCTGCAGGATAATTCATTACTGATCAATTTCAAGTTACTTAAATCTTATTGATGCTCTTTTAGAGTCCATCCAAGTGTACATTCCGTAATGGAGACCATGTGTGTGCCTTTTGATCTTTGGATTCTCATTGGATGAACTGTAACTTTTAGGATCATGATTTTATAAAAAAAATGAACAACCAATTTATCATTTGTCTTCTGTCGTAAGTACTACTCCCACAACAATGATTACCTTGAAAAATGCCGTTGCTACAAATCCATATATGATATTCCATCTGTTCTTTAGTTCATTATTATTTCTCAGTTTCTTTTGGAACATCGTTGACAATTATTTTCCATATAGGTATTAAGAAAGATCTGCTGGTTCATAATCTTGGCGAAACACGATCCAATGCAGTCAAGCCTCCTTAACTCCACTTTGGAAGATAAGAATCTCTTTGAGATCCAGAATTTTCGGTATGTTCTTTTCTTTTTTGTCTTATTGATTATATACATGAGCCGAAACCCCTGAATTGGTGAAATTGTCCCTTTCCTTTACTTGATTTAGTTGTTGGTTTTTGTCTAATTGAATATCTCCCATACCATTTTTAGGGTACTACTGAAGTTTTTGAAAATGCACCATTAATTGCAGTTTCTTTTCAGGGTTCCTTCCATAACATAACACCATTAATTTTTTGATCTAATACTCTTCGTTTATTTTTTTAATATTTTTAAAATGCCCTTTAGATATATTGAAGTTCAAATTTCCCTTTTAGGGAACCATTATATACCACTTAACAAAAGTAGAGACTAATTGCAAGTATGGGTTTTTGCTTAGTTTAGAAGTTGGTATCTGTGTTGTAATCTTTATGCAGTTTATGTTTGTAGGTTAGCAGTTGTAATTGGGCCATACAAAAAACGAAAAAAATTGTTGTTTCCTTAGGTTCTTCATTGATCAACAGTCTGTAATCCTGTACCTATAAGATGTTCTCCTAACTTGGTAGACTAAAACTTTAAAGTTCAAAGTACTGTATTCCTACAACTGCAAGATGTTCAATGAATTCCAGTTTCTTATTTATAGCCATATGTGTTCAAAATTATTCAAATGGTGTAAATGTTATCATTATGCATTGCTCCCAGCTTTACATTGGTTTCAATTACGGTATGCTAATATTACATGGCATGCGACCAGCAAGGATAGAACTGCATCTACTTTCCCGGATATTCGTAGCTAACCCTGAGAAGGTAATTGGGGTTTCAGCTCTAGCAATTTTAGTTAACAAGTAGTAAACTGTTTCTAACTCATTTTGGTTGAGTTTGTTAGTTGTAATATTATTAGGATTTACTGTTCCAGGCTATGGAGCAGTACTAAGTGAAAAGTTACCATCAAAACAAGCACATTTTAAGTTAAAACTTCTCAATAAGCCTTCACTTAAAACCATCCAGATTGAATATGGCGATGTTATTGACTGCATTGATGTCTATAAACAAGCTAGGGCTGCACAGGAACCGACCGGAACCGAAGGACCGAACCGGAACCGACGGAACCGTACCCCAAATGGACCGAACCGGGGGTACATGGTACAGGTACAAAAAATGAGAACATAGTACAACCGGGTACAAGGTACAAGTACTACCCCGGAACCGACTGATAGACACATTTTAGTGTCTAATTTGCACCTTAGTTTTTATTAAGTTAGTATTCGATTTTGCAATTATTATGTGTTTTTATGCTTTTGTAGGTACATTAGAAGAATAAAGATTTGTGAAAAAATTGGCTTAAAAAGTGTTAAAGGCACCCGGGACAAGTGTTAAAGGCACCCACACTTTGGATTGGGGGCACCCCTTTCACGTTTCCAAAATTCAGTTTTGGCGGGAACCTATTTGGTTATCAAAATGAAGTTGCTGGTGATTTCTTTTACGTGATTTTTGGGATATTTGGTATTTCAATCTAACCCAAAAGCAAGTAGAGATCAAAACAATATCAAACACGTGAAGAAATAGAGATTGACGCCGAGAAAAGTGCTCCAAATCCGATTGGAAGCCGGAGAAGAAAATATCACGCCGCTGTTTGTTTGAAACAAGAATTTGATTTGATTGGGACTCTTATTTGAGTCCTTATCAATTAAGGGAAGTCCCTAGGGTTAGGAGAGCCTATAAATACCAAGAAAAGCCAAGAAAATCAGGGTGGAGAATCGCTGGAATAGTGAACAGAAAACTTTCTTTTCTGCTGCTGCGTATAGGGAAGAAGGAGGTGAAGAACAAACAGCTCCAACGAACTGTCGTTCACTACGCTGGAACTGTCGTTCACTAATATTGAGCTGCTTCAACTGTTTCTTTCCTGTTGCTCATTTTGTTTTGTAACGGCTGAACCATCTTCTGTAACGTTTATATACGTATCTGTTCAGCTGTTACACCATTATTTCACCTTGTAATATTTTGAGCAATGAAGAGATCTTTTGAGCAAGTTTTCTCCACCATGAGCTAAGTATATTTACTGGGATGATGGAGGAGGTTTTTCTCTCAATTTTATGTGGTAAGTCTATTTTTGATTAATTAATTATAATTCTTTACTTGTTAAAATTGCATAGTTTCGAAATAGAAAAACGGTTTTCATTCAGTAGTGGAGTTTTTGTTTGATGGGTCATGCTGGGTTGACAACCTCTGATGTCCCATGCTTATGATTTACCTCTACTTGTTTGCATAAAACCTATTTTGGCAATATTTGAGCTTAATTTATTTAAAAGAATTACTCGATTAATCACATAAATTGTTAGAAATAACTGATTCCTGATTCCTGGTTTTCCCCATATTTTCTAAAAATCATCTCTAGTTTATTTTCCTGATTTTTATTTAATTAGATTAAGTCCAATATTTTCTAAAATCATTACCTTCACAAGTTCGAGAATTGAACACTTTATTTACCACTTTAAAAACTACATCAATTTTTGGCGCCGCCGACGCGGACTTGTTTTTAGGTTTAGGGTTTTAGATTTATTTTTAGGTTTTTATTTTTATTTTTATTATTTTACTTTGTTCTATTTTACTCTTCTTTTGGCTACAGGTTGGATTTTGGATCGAAAAGAAAGTACGCCAAAGTTTTGGAATTAAAGCTAAAGACTTGGAGTTAAAGGGAAAAACTTAAAGAACGAAAAAGAAGATCGAAGATTTTATTTTATTTTTATTTTTAATTAGATTTTTTAGTTTATTTTAATTAGTTGTAATTAATTTAGAAAATTGTATTAGGTTTTTAATTATTTCTGTAATTTTTCTTTTATTTTTTGGACATTTTTGGACATTTTTGGACATTTTTGGACATTTTATTATTTTTAAACCCTACGGAAGGGTAATTTTAAATATCAAACTGTGTGTAGGGACGGACGACAATTACGATATTGTCTCGGCCCCTCGGGTTCGCACACTATTGAAAAGGATATTAGTGGCCCGAGTCGACTTCAACGGTTCATCGCCCGTCTAGTACGGGAGGTAAGCTTCGACCAACCCACGAATCTCCTGTCAGTGGGTTTTCTGGACGCCTTTGTATGCATATATGTTGAGGACTGAATACGGAACTTAATTTTTGCATAGTAAAGGGCAAGACCTGGCCATACAAGATAAGGTTTCAGATTTCATCACCGTCTCCTTCTTGCCCGCCTTAGGAAAAAGAAACCTACGCGAACCTAAGCCTAAAATCTTGACTAGAAAGAGACCGATAAGGTAACGAGCTTATAGGAAAATCGGTTGGAAGGACTGTATTGGTTACCTTATTAGCCTAACTCAAAAAGCAGGAAGATTAGATTAAAGTTGATTAGAGCCGCCTTGTAACCCAGGGAAGCGTTGCCAAATAGACAGGGGTATCAAGCTCCATTGAGCTTCTCCTGTTTCTCTTCAACTTGATTTAACTCGGATTGTTCGGAGAGATTCGCTAAAATTGTAACCAGTTGCCTTCTGAAAGAATAGAAGCTGGTCTAGAAACAATCTAAGTGGAACCATCATGCTTGTTGTTTGCTAGATTAAGGTTTGATTTGGTTGAGTCAGGGCACGATTGTGTTTGATTAATTTCTTGTTAGGATTTAATTTTTGCATACCAAGAACGCCCCTAAGGCGAACTTGGAATAGAGACCCTCAAGGTAGGTTAATCAGTGGAAGACTTGTAGTTCACCTTGACCTTGAGAATCCAACTGAGAGTGAACTAGTCACTCCCGAGACTGTGTCAGCAATGACATCTCTGAAGGATTTGTTGAATCCAACCCGGACCTCACGTCCATCTTGCATCAAGTTAGCCGCTACTGAAGCAATCTACGAACTGAAACCCGGAATTATCCAGATGCTCCCATTATTCTTAGGAAAAGAAAACGAAAATCCCTATTTTCATGTTAGGGAATTCGAGGAAATATGTAGCACGATCAGAATTAGAGACTTGAATGACGAGTCTATTAAACTTAGAGTATTTCCCTTTTCACTAAGAGATAAAGCCAAGTCGTGGCTGTATAGCTTGGCTCCTCAGTCAATTGAAACCTACGCCCAACTTACTTCAGCTTTTATTCAGAAGTTCTTCCCTAGGAACAAAATTTCGTATGTTAGGCAGAAAATATGCACGTTTTCCCAGCTAGAGGGAGAGTCTCTGTATGTGTATGTAGATAGGTTCAATGACTTATTATCCCAATGCCCATACCACGGTATAGAGGAATTAAGGCTAGTTCAAATCCTCTATGACGGTTTAGATTATGCATCTATAACCTTGGTCGAGTCTTTGTCAACCGGAGGGTTCGACAGTAAGACTCCTGCTGAGGCGATGAAACTTCTGAGGGACATCGCCGAGAAGACCCAGCAGTGGGAGAGTAGTAGAGAGCCAAAAAGAACAATTCTTCTAGAAAGAGGAAATTTTAATAGGGTAGAAGGATCTTTCGATTCAAAGGCCCAAATAGAAGCCTTATCTAGAAGGCTAGAACTGTTCGAAATGAATCAAGCTAGTAGTTCAGAGCCCAACCAATTCGAAGAGCAGGCTTTTGCTCTTTATAATAACACTAGATTTGATAATCAGAGAAAGTTCGACCCATATTCGGAATCTTATAACCCTGGCTGGAGAAACCACCCGAACCTTTCCTGGTCGAAAGGCCAGGATCAAGGTCAGTTTAGTAATGCTAAAGGTCCTCCAGGCTTCAGTTATAAGAATTCGGCTGGTCCAACTCATCCCAGCAATGACGAAAAGAATGAGCAGAGATTCCATACCTTAGAAAAAGCTATCTCTAGTTTACAAACCCAAGTCAGTGACATTGCTGTGGCTCTGAGAGAGCGAGAACTTGGTAGGTTCCCTAGTCAACCCGAACCAAATCCTAGAGGATTCAATGGAATGTTGACTGGTGAGAAATCATTCAGTCATGTGAATGCAATTAGTACCCTTAGGAATGGTAAGGTAGTGGATAACAAGGTAACTAGGCCTGATAGTGAACAAACTGTAGTTCACCCTGACCAAATAGTTGAAGAGACTGATAAAGCCTCTGAAGAGCCTGAGGCAACCCCTCAGAGAACCGATTTTATGCCTAGAGCCCCATACCCAAGGTTGTTAGCACCTACTAGGAGGGAATCCAATTTTAATGAAATAATGGAAGTTTTTAAGAAAGTCACGATCAACCTTCCATTATTAGATGCAATTAGGCAGATTCCTGCTTATTCCAAGTTTCTGAAGGATATGTGTACGCGAAAGCGAAAACTTAGCCTACATAAGAAAGCTTTTCTAGCTAGTCATGTAAGTTCAATTATACAGAGTAGTACGGCCCTTAAGTACAAAGACGCAGGTTCCCCAACCATAGCTTGCACAATAGGAAACTACCGGGTAGAAAGAGCCTTACTCGATTTAGGAGCAAGTGTGAACTTACTACCGTACCATGTGTACCTTCAGCTAGGACTAGGCGAGTTGAAACCGACTCAGATGACTCTGCAGTTAGCTGATAGGTCTGTGAAAATCCCTCGTGGTGTCATAGAGGATGTTTTGATTGAAGTGGATAAATTTATTTATCCAGTGGACTTTGTTGTGCTTGATACCAGACCTGTGTCTGATCCAGAGAATCATATACCAGTTATACTAGGTCGCCCGTTCTTAGCAACATCTAATGCGATCATTAACTGTCGTAACGGTGTTATGAACTTGTCTTTTGGTAACATGACTATTGAGCTGAATATCTTCAACATTAGTAATCAACCACCTGAGCTTGATGACCCCACTTTAGAAACCGTCAACATGATAGAGACCCCAGTTCAGGAGTCATTACCAAACACTTTGATAGAAGACCCGTTAGCAAAATGTCTAGCCCACTTTGGATTAGAGTTTGATGAGTTAGGCCCATCAGAGACCTTACCTGTGATTGTAGCTCCAGATTTGGATAGTGACCAAGAGAAGAGGCTAGTAACCGTGCTTCAGGACAGTCAGAAAGCCTTAGGAGGGACCATAGCGGATATTAAGGGAATTAGCCCAACAGTTTGTATGCACCAGATCCATTCAGAGGAGGAATCCAAACCGTCTAGGGAGATGAAGCGTAGGCTCGACCCATTAGACGATCCATTAGAGAAATGCCTAGCCAACTATAGAATTGATGGCGATAATGATAGTGTTATTAATGAAGTGAGCACTTTGTTATGTTCTGCACCACCAGATTGTAATTTAGAAGAAGCAATTGACTATTTTAGAGAATCTGACGATCCGGAAATGAGGGAAATTGTTATTAGTCTATCTAGAGATACTGAAAACTCTAAGTTTGGGGGTGACTATCATTCTCCATGTGCTATACCATTAACTCTTAGGAAGGTCCCTAGCTTGGGACCTGACATATGCACGTCTTCCATTGTACAAAATCATCCTCGAGCTAGATCCAATGATCCTCCTGTTCAGAAAAAAGTTCAGTTGCCAAAAACCCATCCTCTGGTCGATGTGGTTTACCTAGATAGGGATCAAAGTATGTTCAGATTGTTTATCTTCGTAGCTTGCTGCTGTTTACTTCTACTGTGGGGCACACTATTTGATTCAGATGACCACAGTTGTTCCGATTATTGCTATATGATTTAAGGGGGTGACTAATTCTTTTCTAGTCTGGCTGAAGACTTTAAACTTAGCACTTCTTGGGAGGTAACCCATGCTCAGGCAACACGGTACTATCTTCCCTCATTTTATTATTTTTGTCCAGTTCTTTACTTAGAAACATTGAGGACACTGTTTAGTTTAAGTTTAGGGGTATTTGGGAGACATTTTAGGTTTAATAAGATTTGGAATTTAGAAGCATGTGAACAATTCAGGGTGACACTAACCACTCTAGGTAGATGGAAACTTAGCCATTTTGCTATAAGGATTGGTGTGCCCAGCTAGATGGTCTATTCATAAAGGAGACAGAGTTCAGGTGTTAGAAATAACATGATAGTTGTCACCACCACATCATGTTCTGTTTTATTATTTGCAATTTCGTGTTTCTCTGAGAGTATTGGTGGGTCCTAGCATCGACATGTTAATTAGCACTGGAATGACATTTAGTGTGTTGAGATCATGCCCCACATGAATAATACGTTAGTGTTTTATAGTTATGTGTGTGGTCTCCCTGTCTCCGTCGCCTAAGCAAGCGTGGAATGCATGATCCATGGGAACACACATGTATTAGGTGTCGAAAAAAAAAAAAAAAAAAAAACGAAAAAAAAAGAAAGAAAAATCGAAAAAAAAAAAGTTAGAAAAAAATTGAGAAAAAAAAATAGTATTTGGTATTTTAAAGTTCTCCCTGTCTCCGTCGCCTAAGCAAGCGTGGAACGCAGGATCCATGGGAACTTGTAAATATTTTAGTTAGTAGTAACCGTTGAAAATAAATGGGGAGTATTGATAGACACATTTTAGTGTCTAAATTGCACCTTAATTTCTAGTGAGTTAGTATTCGATTGTGTGTCTATTAAGTGTTTTTATGCTTTTGTAGGTACATTAGAAGAATAAAGATTTGTGGAAAAATTGGCTCAAAAAGTGTTCAAAGCACCCGGGAAAATGGATCAAGGCACCCACACTTTGGATTGGGGCACCCTTGGATCGGGATGGGCTGGATCGGACCAACTCAGCGGGTCAACTCAGCCCAGTCAACTCGGTCAAAGCCAGTTGACCGAGTCAAACCCAGTTGACCGAGTCAAACCATCATCGGGAAAGTCCTGTTTCAAACAGGAAAGGATTTGGTTGCTGATTTGGAGTTGTTTTCGTAAATTGAAGGTGACCCATTGCGATTAGAGTTCAAAGCAATAGAAAGACATCAAGAAATCCCGGAAAATCAGCTCGGGAAACCCAATTTTGGCCGGAATCAGGACTCGGTTCCTGTTTGGATTTGGATTGAAGAATTGGAGTGATTCGAGAGAGTTCTATTAGGTTTAGAACTCTCTCTAGGGTTTGTGAAGTCTATAAATACGAAGTGAAGCCAAGAAAATCAGGAAAGAAGCCTAGAGAGCGATTCAGAGAAAATCCGGTGGAGTTCCGGCGCCGCCGGTGACCTGCTGGTGCATCGCCGGCACTGTTCTTCACCCACCATCGCTGAAGAAGACGACTCAGCCACACTTATAACTGTTGCTGTTCCACTGTTACAGCTCTGCTCCTGTTGCGTTAAGTTTTGAACGTTTCTGTTGCTTAAAGCTCTCTGTAACAGCTGAACCCTGTTCTGTGACACTTATATACGTATCTGTTCAGCTGTTTCACTATTCTTTAACCTTGTAATCAATATTTTGAGCAATGAAATCAACTTTTGAGCAAGTTTTCTTCACCATGGGGTAAGTTTATTTACTGGGATGATGGATAAGGTATTTTTCTCAATTTTATGTGATTTAATTATTTTCTAATAATTATTTATAATTCTTTTATTATTATTTGCATGGATTTAAATTAGAAAAAAATGGTTTTTATTAAATAGTTGTGTTCTCTTTTGATGGGTCATGCTTAGTTAATTACTCTTGATGTCTCATGCTTAGGATTTACAATTATTCTTTTAGGAAACATATTTTTGGCAAACTTGAATTAAATTGTTAAAAAGAATTACATGATTAATCACATGAATTGTTAGAAATAACTGAATCTTGATTCCTAGTTTTCTCCATATTTTCTAAAAATCATCTCTAGTGTATTTTACTGATTTTTATTAGTTTAGGTTAAGTCCAATATTTTCTAAAATCATTACCTTCACAAGTTCGAGAATCGAACCTTTATTTACCACTTCTAAAATTACATCAAGTATCTCGACACACTAGGTTTCATCTCGGTACTGACCTTCAGACAGATATGGGACACATCGTTCGCCTCAGTCAACATTTGAGACCTTCTACAGTCTACGTTCATCTTCTAAGTCTTTTCATGTGATGGGTGGTTAGATAACTGTCAGAGTAGAACTCTGTTGTCTTAGATATGAATTTTAGTATGCTTGAGTTAACACTCGTGTACAGTGATTGGATCCATAAAGGGTAATGGTCCCTATAGCCGAATATCTGAGTAGCCAACTAACTAGCTTGTTTAGTGTCTATCCTTAATCATTCACATGTTGCTAAGATCCAAATCCAGGTTTTGTGGGTATACCTCTTGTAAACCCTCACGAGACAAAACTCGTCCACTAGGGACACCTAGGGGTTTAACGGCTTACTGCATATGCTAAATATAGTCGCGATTCCTGCGAAAGTGAGTTAGGATTTTTACTTTATTTTTAGAGTAGTTTGCTCGAGGACTAGCAAAATAGTAAGTTTGGGGGTATTTGATAGACACATTTTAGTGTCTAATTTGCACCTTAGTTTTTATTAAGTTAGTATTCGATTTTGCAATTATTACGTGTTTTTATGCTTTTGTAGGTACATTAGAAGGATAAAGATTTGTGAAAAAATTGGCTTAAAAAGTGTTAAAGGCACCCGGGACAAGTGTTAAAGGCACCCACACTTTGGATTGGGGGCACCCCTTTCACGTTTCAAAAATTCAGTTTTGTTGGGAACCTATTTGGTTATCAAAATGAAGTTGCTGGTGATTTCTTTTACGTGATTTTTGGGATATTTGGTATTTCAATCTAACCCAAAAGCAAGTAGAGATCAAAACAATATCAAACACGTGAAGAAATAGAGATTTTTGAAATTTCGTTTTTATTTACTTAGTACGAAAGTTGTTGTGTTTTCTGATCATGCAACACTTAGGTACTTACTTACAAAGAAGGAGGCGAAACCAAGGCTCATTTGATGGATACTAATCCTACAAGAGTTTGATATCAAAACTAAAGACAAGAAAGGAATTGAGAATACCGTTGCGGATCTACTTGAGTCGTCTTATTGTAGTTGAAGAAGTTATCCCGTTATGTTAAAACTTTCTAGATGAGCAACTCTTCTTAGTTAAAATTTCAGAACCGTGGTATGCGGATATTGTGAATTATTTAGTGTCTAAACAAATCCCAATAAATTTATCTCGTGCTGAGAGAGACAAACTTAAAAAGATAGCGAATCAATATATATGGGATGATCGATACCTGTGGAAACATTGTTCAGACTAAATTATGCAGAGGTGCGTACCCGAATCTGAACACAACTTTATCTTGTCTTTTTTCCATTCATATGCTTGTGGAGGACACTTTGGGGCAAAGAGAACTGCTTTGAAGGTACTTGAAAGTGGGTTCTATTGGCCCACTTTATTTAAAGATGCGTATGTATTTTGCACAACTTGTGATAGGTGTCAAAGAACGGGCAATCTAGGTGCTCGAAATCAAATGCCACAGAAGTTTATTATTTTCGTTGAAATCTTTGATTCATGGGGCATTGATTTTATGGGTCCTTTTGTTAATTCTTTTGGTAAATTATACATCTTACTCGTTGTTGATTATGTTTCGAAATGTGTGGAAGCTAAATCCACCTCTACTAATGATTCTAAAGTGGTTACAGATTTTGTTAAAGAACATATTTTTGCAAGGTTTGGATATCCAAGAGCCATAATCAGCGATGGGGGATCACACTTTCGAAACAAGTTCTTCCCGAGTTTTTGAAAAAGGATAATATATCTCACAAGATTGCTACAACATATCATCCACAAATAAACGGGTAATATGAAGTCTCTAATTGAGAGGTGAAGTCCATCCTAGATAAAACAGTGAATCCATCAAGGAAAGATTGGAGTTTACGTCTCAATGATGCACTATGGACATACCGAAAAACATAGTAGACTCCTATTGGGATGTCCCCATATAGACTTGTGTACAGTAAACCTTGTCATCTTCCTGTTGAAATCGAGCATAAGGATTTTTGTGCTATTCAACAGTGCAACTTAGACCAATTTCAGGCCAGCTTAAAAACTTAAGCAACTAACTTCAGGACAATAAAATCAAAAATCGTTTTTGGCGAGCAAAACAATTTGGTAGGTTAAAAATCTAAGCAACTAACTTCAGGCTAATTTTTTCCATGTATCTATCAACTAGTTATTTTAATAGCTCCTAAATCACAAATGCTTTTATAGAGTAAAAAAATTCGGTAGCTTAAAAACTGAAGCAGCCAACTTCAGGCCAATCAAAATCAGAAATCACTTTTAGCGAGCAAAATTATTTGGTCGCCTAAAATCTTAACAAAACAATTTCAGGCCGAGTTGTTCCATGTATCTATCAACTAGGTATTTTACTTGCTTTAGGATGTTTGGTCTATCGAAGCGATTGGTATTTTACTTGCTCCATTGGTTGGTCTAGCTATTAAGCTATAAGAAATTTACTTGCTCCGTGGTGGTTGGTCTAGCTCTGAAGCAATGAGAAGGTTACTCTCTTTAGGTAAGTTGGTTGATTACCAGAGCGACTTCCTAGTAGCTCTAGACCTTACCAAGCGGGCCTTTTGCAACAAGCGGAGCGAGTGCCACCTCTAGTCGCTATAAGGGTTATAGCGACTCAAAAGGGGCTTTAAGCGACTTAAATGACCTGTCGCTTAAACCGGTTTTTCTTTTAGTGATTTAGTTTCATATAGTTATCTCGCTAATGCAATTTGATGGTGTATGCTGAGACTTAGAGCTTTTGATGCGTCATGCTTAGGGTGTCCTAATGATATTTAAGACTCTAATACATTTAATAGGTGATGTCAATAGAACGGACAATAGATAAATATTCAGGAGTTATGTTTCACCTCAGTAATTGAATAGAAATAGTGGGTGATACTAAAAACCCTGATTACTGACTCTCTATGTTTAGTTGTTTTATTGGTTTAATTTAATTTTATTAGTTCATTTTCGATTTTTAAAATCCCAAAAACATAATTTCTGGTTAGTTGATTAGAGATATTAATTGAAGTATTTTCCGTTTCTTCTGGGTTCGACCCGTATTTGCCGCTTCTACATTATAGACGTCGTGCGATTGCAGTTTATTTACATAGGTATTCCAAAATCCTATCAACAAACGGCGACCCAAACGGACTTCTAACAAAGAAGTTATTAATAAAATAAAAACTTTCATAAAACAACAAAAACACCTGTTTGAAGCCCTAAACAATAGAATTTGGCTAAAATCTGAAGACCATGCAACAAGGTCAACTCCTTATTTATGTAGGAGCCATAAACATCTTAATCATATTCGCTGTTATGTTCATGAACGACTCGGAATATTACAATGATTTCAGTCTTTGGACTGTTGGGGATGGGGTAACTTCACTGGTTTGTACAAGTATTTTTGTTTCACTAATAACTACTATCCCAGATACGGCATGGTACGGGGTTATGAAATGGTACTAGGAAATGGAATCCTAGAATGGCACCTTACATCTCTGCAAAGCGTAAAGGTATTCATATTACAAATCTTACTAGAACTGCTGTGGCATGTCTTGATCGTTGACCCGTTTTCCATCCAAATGGACCCCTCTTGAGCTAAATTACGACACTCGGGTTTTTAGCCTCCAAATAAGCTGTAGCTTGCTCATCTACATCATTCTCTCGGGGTTGAGAGACATTCGAAGTCATCATTAGAATTATCACGATTATACAACACTAAGTGTTTAACATTAAAAACTTCAGAAGTACGAATATGACTTGGAAGCTCTAACTCGTAGACATTATAATTAATCTTTGCGACAATATCCAAGGGACCAATATGAAACGCTCATTTTTAATATTTCCCACACGAAATCCCCTACTTAAAAATCCATAACTCTGTGCCTCCTTATACCTCTCATTAGCTCGAAGCAATTGTCCTTCATCCAACTTGTGAACCTGCAACTATTTGATACATTCTTTAGCTCAAACTTCAATTCTCTTTAGACCAGGTGCTAAATCTACCGGTGCTCGTGGATTGTTGCCATAAATAACATCGAACGAACTATGCCCAAACTACGGTTTACTTAAGAGCAAATTAGTGTTTGGATTATAGATTTTTGTATCTCTTTGAATTTGGATCGTAAGTTTGTATGTTTTAGTGTTTTGGTCGTTGACTCGTTAGTCAAAGCAGACAAAAGGTCAAACCGTTAGTGCCAGTTAACGTTTATTAAGTCTATCCTATCACATTCCTAGAAAAATCTAGGAAAGAAATATTTATAGCTGGGGACTGCGTACTTCATTATGGTAAGGGTATAGTGCTAGTACCTTTTATAGTTTCATTCAAAGAGATTAGTTTGTCGGTCCTCGAGGACAATCTTTTTTCTTCCTCCATGATCAGGAGTTATTCTAAGAGTAATACAAAGGAAATAAAAAGAGAATTTAAGAAATCGAGATACAGCACATCATCGTCGTCGTCATTAACATCCATGGCAATTCATTGGAGTAGTGATTGGTTCATCCAATTATTTCTATCTCTTCACTCATTATTTATATCTCTTAACTCATTCTAATACAGTACGTAGAGAACAATCAACAATTCTTGATGAAATTATCAAATATATACCAATTGCTTCTACTCTTCTTCGTTCACTTCAAAATCGTAAGGATAATAACTAAAATTCATCCAATCTTCTCCATTGAATTCATCTTCTTCTTCATCGAAATTATCTTCTTCCGTACTATGAAAAATAGAATCAAAATCATATTCTTCAGTACCATCAGTTGAAGTCTCAGATCGTGATAACAAGAATAATAAAAAAGCCTCGCCTAATTCTGATGCTGCTAATACTATAATTGATTGTGATATCCGAGTTGCTCTTGAACATTCATCTTCTAACGGCAAACGTATAAATAATTTTCCAGACATTCACTAACAGTTTGACCTTTTGACTGTTTTGACTAATGGGTCAACGTTCCAAACACCAAAACAAACAAACTAACGACCCAAACTCAAAGAGGTACCAAAATCTACGACCCAAATACAAATTTGCTCTTTACTTAACCATTAAATGCAAACTTATCCTGGCAAAGTTTCTGATTTTAACTCTTCAGATTTTCTCCAACCATACACCATAGTATATCACCCAGTGAACGATTCACAACTTCTGTTTGGCCATCACTCTGAGGATGATAGGCATTATTGAAGTTAATCCTTGTATTAGCTAACTTCCATAAAGTTTTCCAAAAATATCTAAGGAATCTTGTGTCCCGATCACTAACAATTGAACATAGAAATCCATGTAGATGATATACTTTACAGAAGAACAATTCAACTACCTTCAGCGAATCAGTAGTCTTCTTGCAAGCAACAAAATGGAATTTTTTTGAAAAACGTCCCAAACTAAAAATAATGAATCATGTCCCCCATGAGTGCGAGGTAAACCCAACATGAAATCTATGCTCAAACTTGTCCAGTTTTGACTTGGACTTTCAATGGCATATACAATCCTGCATTAGTTGTTTTTCCTTTTAAAACTTAACAGATTCCACATCTATCCACGAATTTAGCAACTTCACTCCTCATTCTTGGCAAATAATATAACTTCGGAACAAGTTAAAAAGTCTTATTCCTTCCCATGTGCCCTTCGTTATGTAACTCCTTCATAATATTCAATCGGAGGCTAAAATCAGGAATACACAACTGGTTACCTTTTAAGAAATCCTTAATGCATAAGGTAATTACTTAGTTTGTCTGAATTGATATCATGCAAAATCTATGCAAATTAAGTTTGGATCGGTCAGAATTTGATCAGAATATGAATCAAAATGCATTACCTCAGTTCGCATGATGCTCAGTATCATAGTCCTTCTGCTTAAGCCATCAACAACTTGATTCTGCGACCCATCTTTGTGCTTTAGTAAAAACGTGAACTCTTGCAAATAACCATCCAACCTACCATGTCTACAAGAAAGTTTATCTTGACTGTTGATGTGCTTTAAAGAATCACGATAAGAAAACATAATGAACTCATTATGAATTAGATAGTGATACCATTACTTAGGCTAGAACTATAGTATAAAACTCCACATGATAGGTACTATAGTTGAGCTTATCACCATTCAACTTCTCACTGAAATAAGCTACAGATCGTCATTCCTGACTCAAAACGGCTCTAATTCCCACCTTTGATGCATCACAGTGTGGTTCAAATGGTTTGTTGAAATCAGGTAACTCCAACAGTGGTGCAGTTATCAGCTTAGTCTTGACATCTTCAAAGGATCCATCCATGAAAACTTTCCTCCTTTCATGCATTCAGTAATAGGTGCCATAATGGTGTTGAAGTGGGGAATAAAGCGCCGGTAAAAAGAAGAGAAACCACGGAAAATCCTCACCTCGTGTAACATAGTAGGTGTAGTCAAATTTCCAACGGTTTCAACCTTGGACTCATCTACCTTGGTTCCATCCTTGGTCATAAAAAATACCAAGAAATAGAACTTGATATGTCATGAATGAACACTCATTAATGGTCGTGAATAATTTCTCCCTGCATAGAACTGATAGCACTTCTCGAATATTTTGAACATGCAAGTCCATGTTATTACTATAAATAAGAATATCATCGGAATTAAAAACCACAAAAGTACCGATAAAGGGTCTGGTTACTTGATTCATGATACGCATGAATGTACTTGCCACATTGGTCAACCCGAATGGCATAACCAACCACTTGTATAAACCTTCTCGAGTTTTGAAAGCAGTCTTCCACTCATCACCTTTGCTCCACACAATTGATCTAACAATTCATCCAATCTTGGAATTGGAAAACGGTATTTCACTGTGATTTTAATTATGTCATGGCTGTCAACACACATCCTCCATGTACCATCTTTTTCCGGAATCATAAAAGAAGGAACTGCACATGGACGTCTAAGACTTTATCAGTTCAATTCTTTTTGTAGCAACTCTTCCACTTGACGAAGAAGTTCTGCAAGCTCATTTGGACTCATTCTGTAATACTCTTTATTTGGCAAGCTTGATTCAAGAACTAGATCAATACAGGTGGTAGTTAAGCAGGAACCAGATCAATACGATGATCGTTAGGAAAGACATCCACAAGTTCTTGAATTAAAGGTTGAGATGCAATGGGGATACTACTTTCATCATGTTCTTCTTCTTTTCCAATCAACAAATACACATCACCTACATCTTTTACCTAATCTTCAAGCTGGTTAAATGACAAGAGATTGGTACCTTCTCCAGTAGATGGTGTAGTTGCAATCTCTTTAATGGGTACCAGTACTATACGTACTGATCGGTGCCTAAAATACATTATTTGAATATCAATTCTTTATGCTTTTCTTAACTATTTCTCTTGTATTTTGTATGTTTTACGTTTATTTTGAGTTTTGTAAGTATTTTGGAGTCACATGAAGCAAAAGAAGAGAATTAGAGGCTCAAGGCATCGCTTGGCAACTTTGGGTATTGGCGGAATCAAAACTAATGAGCACACAATTCTCAATTGTATAAAACGTGAATTACTAAGGAGCATCCCAATTTACAAAACAATTCTGATAATTACTTAAGGGAAGCCATCTAAACTTTGATAAGTGTTAAAGGAAGGCTTAGTATTGCTAAGGTTTGTCACCAAGTCTTTATAACCTAAAAAACTAGGTCATCATCGAGAACTAAGAGGTTCAATTCTTCTTCAGTTTCAAGTCTCTTCCCATGACTACACCAAAAGTTAGCACAAGGCAGTGAACCGAGAACTCAGTTTATGCCGTGATTTACTTCCGGTTAGGACTGATGTCTTGTAGAGATTTTAGAGAACGAGAAAGGAATTGATTAGTTTAGTTCTTTGTGGATTCGGAGATGGTTTATGGCCGAGAGAATGAAGAGAAGAATCTGGTTCAGGAAGAAGAGATGATGTGGTGCTATTGGGTTAGTTTCGGTGGAGATAGTGAATAGTGTGATTGAGATGGAATTGAAAAAAGGTTTTAACTGATTTTTGATTCTATGGCATACTGAGGTGAATTTGAGAGATGTGTTCTGATCATCATCAAGTAAAGATTGGGTTTTGCTGTGAGGCGAAGACAAGAAGAACACAGACAAAATTACAGCTAAGAACAGCCACTGCTACCATTTGAATATGTTGGTCGAGATTAGAGAAATCACCTGAAACAGAAAATAGATATTGTCGTGAAATGGGTATTGGTGTTTGAGATGGGTTGTTAGAATTGAGTTTAGAATTACAGAGACAAATAAAATTGGGTTGGTTGTGATTCACTGTTGGGTTTGAAACTGACCATGGTGGCGATGTTGGTTGAAAGTGTTGGCTGACTGAAGAATTGTCTGGTCTATTTTTATTAATAATGAATATCATTATATGGAATGGGTTGTGATGAATTATGCAGTGAAAGAGTTTAGGAGTGATTGAAATTACAACAAAATCATGCCGGAAATACCAACAGAATCGGATTAGAAGTGTTTGTTGGTTTGCCTCAAAGAACTTAGCCATAGGATTCAAATAGCCTGTCTGTTCCCCAAGACTGGCAGACCAATACCTATGTGGGCTTATCATGGATTATGGGCTTGTCAGATTTGGGTTAGGAATGTTTTGACTTAGACTTAAATTTGGAAAGGTAGGGTTTTGGACATATTTTTGAAAATTGAAGAGTTTAAGTTATACAAGAAAAAAGACTTCTAATTCAAAAGGGCTTCTACAAGGGAGAAAGATATATAAGACTAACTTTAACAAGAGAGGGATATATCTAGGTTTTCACCTAGTTCTCATCTCACATTTTCTACTCCAGTTTATAGGTTCGCGCGGCGAAGATTCTCGACGTCTAGGGTTTACAATTTTTTTCTTCAATTCAATTTTGTGAACTCTAATTATTATAAGTAGTTAATTTTCTTTTATCCGTTAGGGATTAGTTGAATTTTACAATACATGATTTTTTGGTTAATGAATTATTTTTTTGTCTCGATATTATCGTTAATAGTTCACTACAAACATCGCATGTATGATTGAGTGTTTGTTTCGTTAAGTGGCCAATTGATTGAACTCACATTCATATCTATAGCTAATTTAGGGTTTATTATACGCAAAAGTGATACTCTTTGAATATAAGTAGCATAATTGTTGTTATTGCTTGCAGTGATATATCCTAGTAATCACAACTGGATCATGACCTTTTTTAAATTGAATTAGTGCGTTTTTCACATTCAATTGCATTGATTAGCCTAATTTCATGAATATTAATGCTCCTCGGGAATTAAACTTGATTAGTGCTTTTTACACGTTAGGTTGTTCTCTTGGTAGAATTCATATTCGTATTTTTTTTCTTGTGTTTGTTGATGACTTGAAAAAATTTGCAGGATATTCTTGCAATCAATGCATTTTAGGGCTTTTGATAAAACGAGATTAAATATCAATTCTAATTATTAGTACAAGTACATGTTTGTAAATAAAAACGAAACCTTGACCAATATTTTTATTTATTGATTCTTTTCTACAATTTTCTTATCTTTCTTAATTATCTTAATTAACTTCATTAAATATGAAAAAATCTCCCCTTTTACATAAGATACCGAAATCGAATAGCAACCCTGACCTCTCTTTTGGAACGATCCTTTCATACCCTTGCTTCATAATAAATCATAAGTAGTGAAAGTAATAAATAATTTTGGCGTGGTGCGACGCACATGACGTACATCGTTCCATAAAAAGCTATAAGTATTTTAATACCCTTCATGACTACTTTTCCAATCGAACTCCCATGGACGACCCATCAACAAGTGAAAAGCATCCATACTAGTAACGTCACACAAAATTTGATCTTTATATTTGTTACCAATTGAAAAATAAATCAAATAACGTTTGTTTATTTTTACCTTATTCCCTTTCTGAAGCCAAGAAAGCTTGTAAGGATGTGGATGTACCTTGGTTTGCTTACTTAAAATCTTCTGGACTTCGACTTCAACCACGACCGATTTCTACTCTTGGTGGTATCTTATCATCCCTAGACTCAACCTTGCTCAGGTAACTAACTGATGCAGCGGATAATATAGAAAAAAAGGAAGAAAATAGATATTTTGGTCAGACTTCAAAATTTTCCTATGAA
Source organism: Papaver californicum (assembly GCA_023531435.1). Lineage (NCBI taxonomy): Eukaryota > Viridiplantae > Streptophyta > Magnoliopsida > Ranunculales > Papaveraceae > Papaver > Papaver californicum. Next base: position 71,255 of record JAJJMC010032736.1, on the reverse strand, counting down.
TACCGTCTATGAACAATAATAATTCTTTAGACTTTGGTTCCACGATTATAAATAATAATCAATTAAACTTGAACAAGTTTAAGAAAATAATTTTTATTAATCAAATTAAATTGTCTAGAACAATAACTTGAGATCTCCTAATAGATTTTGGGAAAAACCTTAACTTCTGCAACAAGAAAGGATGAAAAAACCCAAAACCGACTCAAACCCTAATTTGCTATTTTTAGAAAAGTTTGGTCAACCTAAATAATGAAAGTACTATTAAAATATTACTATATGCCATAAATTGCGACACAAACTGATTCCTAACGAAGAAGTTATCAATAAAACTAAACTTTCATAAAATAGTAAAAACTCCTGTTTGAAGCCTTAAGCGATGAAATTTGGCTAAAAATCTGAAGACCATGCAACAAAGTGGCATGTTTTGATCGTTGTCTTGTTTCCCACGAAAATAAACCCCTCTTAAACTAAATTATGATACTTCGATTTTAGTCTTCAAATTAGCTACAACTTGCTTATCTGCATCACTTAGCTACTCTTGTTTCACCTTTGGTAAGTTGGTTAAAACGTATACTAAAGGATGTTGGAGAAAAACAGGTAGAAGCTATTCCAATAATGTGTGATAACAAGTCAGCTATTGCCATGACAAAGGACCCAGATCATCACAGTCGTACAAGGCACATTGCAATCAAACATCACTACATCAGGGATGTCGTGGAGAAAGGAAAGATCGAGGTGAAGTACTGTAGCACGAATGACCAAGTGGCAGACATCTTCACAAAAGCACTTCAGAAAGATAAACATCAGTATTTCAGAGACTTGATGAAAGTTACCGTAAGGAATTAAGAGGGAGTGTTGAAAGTAATTCCTTATCAGAAGGAAATCCTGTATACAAGAATAAAGGAAGGAATCAAGGAGAATAATATAGAGTCAATGTAATCTAGTTAAGTATGGTAATAGTATATGTTGCCAACTATAAGAGTATGTTACCAACCTAAGAGTTGGAACAATAAAAATCCTATAACCTCTGAGTTATTAGTAATATACCAAGTTACAGTTTACAATCAAATTCAATAATTCCAAAAGGCTGGTATCAGAGTCTAGGGAAGAATGGGCAAAGACGACAAGCAAAGTTATGTACCAGAATTCGATGGAGAAAATTACGATTTCTGGTGTGTGAGAATGAGAACATTGTTCATCTCATAAGATCTCTTAGAGTATGTAGAGGACGGTTTTGAAGAAACGGAAGACAAGGAAACCCTATCAAACAGTGAAGCCAACGAATTAAAGGCTAACATCAAGAAAGATGCTAAAGCTCTTCTCTTAATTCAAGAAGGAGTCACGAAAACCATTTTCCCAAGAATCATCAACGCTACAAGATCAAAGGAGGCGTGGGATATTCTTGAAAAGGAATATAGAGGAAGTTCCCAAGTCAAAACCATAAAGCTTCAGTCTTTACGAAAGGAGTTCGAGAACTTGAAGATGAAGGATTCCGAGCTCTTAAAAGATTATTTCACCCGAGTCATGGACGTAATAAATAACATGAAGACGTATGGAGAAACAATTACCAATCAAAGAATTGTTGAGAAAATTTTCATCAGCTTGCCAGAAAGATATGATTCAATTGTTGCCGTCATAGAACATACCAAATATCTTGAAACTTTGGTTGTCGAAAAACTGATGGGTTCTATTAAAGCATTTGAGCAGAAACAAAATTTACGAACAAAAAAAACCATTGAGAGTGCCTTTCAATCTAAGCTCAATGTTGTCTCAATAAATAACGAGAGGAACTCAACTCAAGAATCTTTTCGTGGTAGAGGAACCACAAGAGGAAGAGGTCGCTATGCACGAGGTCGTGGAAGAGCTACAAGATATTTTTCCAGAAGAAACACCGATGTTTCCACAACGTCAAGGTGTGGAATCTGTCAGAAAAACGGGCATGATGAGAGAAACTGTTGGCTTAAAGATAAACCATAATGTTATAAGTGCAAGAGGTTTGGTTATCCAAGAAAATACTGCAACTTAGAAGAAAATCAGCAAGCAAATTTTTTAAAAGAGAAAGAAGGCAATGAGTACATGTTTTACGCCTGTCAAGTAGCCAAAAAACAGAAGAACGAAGTCTGGTTCATTGATAGTGGATGTAGCAATCATATGACCAGCAACAAAAGCATCTTCAAAGAGATTGATTCATCCCGCAATTCCAAGGTGAAGATGGGAAATGGTGTCTCGGTTGGTGCAGAAGGAGAGGGAACAATTTCCGTAGAAACGAAGAAGGGAAGGAAAGATATTCAAGATGTGCTGCTTGTACCTGACTTAGCACAAAACTTGTTGAATGTTGGAAAATTGTTAGAATGTGGATATGCTGTCCACTTTGAGGACCTTGCCTGTAAGATTCTTGATCAAAGAAAGTGTGACGTAGCAAAGGTCAAGATGGAGGAAAACATGAGCTTCCCTCTTATTTTCTCTTACAACAATGTTGCTCTTAAAGACGAAGTGGTTGCTGACTCTTGGCTATGGCTTAGAAGGCTTGGACACTTGAATTTTAAAATTCTAAAAAACCTTCAGCAAAAGAGAATGGTTTATGGACTTCCAACAATTCAAGAGTTGAAGGAAGTTTGTGAAGGATGCGCATTCGGAAAACATCATAGAGATGCATTCCCGAAAGAGAAGGCGTGGTGAGCTAAAGCACCGTTGGAGCTAGTTCACACCGATGTCTGTGGTCCAATGCTATCACCATCTCAGGGTGGCAACAAGTATTTTCTTACATTCATTGATGACTATTCAAGAATGACATGGGTGTATTTTATGAGATAGAAGTCGGATGTGTTCTCTATTTTTAAGAAATTTCAGCAGTACGTTGAAAGACAAAGCGGGCAGTTAATCAAAGTGTCGCGAAGTGACCGAGGTGGCGAGTATATCTCCAATGAGTTGAACAAGTTCTGTGAAAATATTGGCTTGGACAGACAGTTAACTGTAGGTTACACCCCGCTGCAGAAAGAAAAAATAGAATCGTGAAAGAGATGTCAAAGTCGATGCTTCATGAGAAAGGTTTGCCTATGATGTTCTAAGCAGAATATGTAGCCACAACAATCTATTTGCTGAACCGGTGTCTAACAAAAGCATTCCAAGACAAGACTCCAGTTGAAGCATGGAGTGGAAAGAATCCGTCTGTAAATCATCTAAGAGTGTTCGAGTGCATCTGTTTTGCTCACGTTTCGAAGCAACCCAGAAGAAAACTCGACCAAACAAGTGAAAAGTGCATATTCATGGGCTACAGTTCGAAATCAAAAGATTACAGACTCTATAACTTAAAGAAGAGGGAGCTAGTGATCAGCCGTGATGTAATATTTGATGAAAAATCAACTTGGGATTGGCAGAAGCAAGCTCAAGTTCTGACCGAGGAGAGGCCAAGTAATCCTGTATCCTGTGATGAATCGTCGGACGAAGAAGAAAAAGAAGACAATGCTCATGAAGAACCCAGGTCTCCGACAAACAACCAACAAACATGTCCACAACCGAGATCAGCATCAACCTCACAGTCCTCTTCACCAGACTCAACTCCACAGAGAATGAGGAGTCTTGCTGATGTGTATGCACATGGCAATTTCTGTGTTATTGAGCCGAGAAACTATGGAGAAGCAGTCAAGGAGGAAGATTGGAAGAGAGCAATGAAGGAAGAAATCGAAGTAATTGAGAAGAACAAGACATGGGAGCTCGTTGAGAAACCAAAAGAGAAGGACGTCATTGGGGTGAAGTGGATATACAAAGCAAAGCTAAATCTGGATGGGTCCGTTCTCAAGAAGAAAGCAAGGCTGGTTGCTAAGGGTTATTCACAGCAACCCAGAATCGACTTCGAAGAAAGCTTCTCTCCTGTAACAAGGCATGACAAAATTTGTTTCCTCATAGCTCTGGCAGCACAAAAGGGATGGTTGTTGCATCAACTTGATGTGAAATCAGTGTTTCTGATTGGAACACTAAAAGAAGAAGTGTATGTGGAACAACCTCAAGAATTTGTGATACCCGGAGAAGAAAATAGAGTGTACATATTGAAGAAAGCACTGTACGGGCTCAAACAAGCACCGCGTAGCTGGTACGGTGATATTGACGGTTACTTCAAAAACAAAGGGTTCGAAAGAAGTAAGAATGAGCCGACCCTATATGTCAAGAAACAAGGTACGTCATGAATTCTCATTATCTCTCTTTATGTGGATGACATGGTGATCATAAGCACTGATGAAACAATGATCTCATAATTCAAGATTGAGATGAAGAATCGTTATGAGATGAGTGACCCAGGGTTACTGCATCACTTCTTAGGAATGAAGTTTATCAAGAAGAAGGGGGAGTACTTATTTGCCAAAAGAAGTATAAAAAATCTCTTCTTGAAAAATTATGAATGCAAGATTGCAATCCTGTATGCACTCCTCTACTGGTAAAAGAAAAGATAAGCAAAGAAGATGGAAGAAAGGAAGTGGAAGCGTCTCTCTATAGAAGCATGGTAGGAAGCTTACTCTACTTGACACCTACCAAACCGCACATAATGTATGCAACAAGTCTGTTATCAAGGTTCATGCACAAGCCAAGTCAAATTCACTTCGGAGCTGCAAAAAGAGTTCTGAGATACATCAAAGGTACGCTTGATCTTGGTATTTGGTATGAAAAGAATACAGGAGTAGAAGGGGTAAAGCTGCTTGGTTTCTGTGATAGTGATTGGGCCGGATGTGTTGATGACAAGAAAAGCACTTCGGGCTATGCATTTACTATTAGCTCAGGTGTAATTGCATGGTCATCAAAGAATCAACAAACACTGGCACAATCATCTGCCGAGGCGGAATATGTTTCAGCTGCACTAGCAACGTCACAGGCAATATGGTTAAAACGTATACTAAAGGATGTTGGAGAAAAACAGGTAGAAGCTATTCCAATAATGTGTGATAACAAGTCAGCTATTTCCATGACAAAGGACCCAAATCATCACAGTCGTACAAGGCACATTGCAATCAAACATCACTACATCAGGGATGTCGTGGAGAAAGGAAAGATCGAGGTGAAGTATTGTAGCACGAATGACCAAGTGGCATATATCTTCACAAAAGCACTTCCAAAAGATAAACATCAGTATTTCAGAGACTTGATGAAAGTTACCGTAAGGAATTAAGAGGGACTGTTGAAAGTAATTCCTTATCAGAAGGAAATCCTGTATACAAGAATAAAGGCAGGAATCAAGGAGATTAATATAGAGTCAATGTAATCTAGTTAAGTATGGTAATAGTATATGTTGCCAACTATAAGAGTATGTTACCAACCTAAGAGTTGGAACAAGAAAAGTCCTGTAACCTCTGAGTTATCAATAATATACCAAGTTATAATATCTATTGTTGGCTAATAAACTTCCTGTAACAGAGAAACACAAACAACAGAGAACTGAAGATGATTAAGGGAGGGTTAGAATTAAACAGCACACATACTCAAGCATAGAGAGGTGAAGTCGCCTGTTCAACAGACTGCCCTTAACTCAATATTTGCCAGGTACACCTTCAGGAAGATGCTGCTATACCTTTTAAGTGACAAATTTGAATTCAGGATAAAATCACCTGATACCAACCCAGCTAGCAAAGCTCGTTGGCCCGTTGTGAACTTAACAGAAGATGAATAATAAGAATGCAAAGCTAGTGCGCAAAACAAAGCAGGAAGATGGTGAAAAGTCGTCAGGACAGTGGCTGCGACTGGGGTAAACGAAAACCTTAGCATTGTTGTTCTTTTATAGGAGAAGTAATCTTTTGAGTTTTAAAAACGGTGAAAAAATTTAATTTGAAATATTAAATCCCCATTAAAACAAAACGTTAAGATTTTTAATTAAAAATATTTATGATTTTATTTTTCATTTAATTCAAAACGGTAAAATATTTATTTTTAAGGTCGCACCAAGGCTCCCGCCAAGGCTCACCCCAAAACACACGCAAAAGCACACGCAAGCACCGCAAGCTCCGCAAGCCCGCAAGCCCGCGGCCTGCGGTGCTTCGTTGCAAAGTACCCCACATGTATGCATTTGCCCACTAGTCCATTTTCCAAGTCCATATCCAATCCACTAGTTCTTTTCCTTATATAGAACGTTTGTGGTAATATGCATGAACTTCTTCCTTGGTTTGCCCAATGTGGGACAACCAAAGGTTTCTCATTCACTAAGAAGTGAAAAATGGATGGCTATAATTCCACCCAAGTTTGGACTAGTGATCCTAGCACCCAATTTAATTATAGTAACAAAATTATTTTAAGTAATAAAATCTTAATTTTTAGCATTATACCATTTTTATTTCCAACAATCCCCCACATGAATGACGAAACCGAAAAATCGAAAAATCGAAAAAACGAGAAATACCTCTTAAGCAATAGGTGACCATTTGGAATTGAACCTTTGCTTAGTGAGAAACACCGGAACTACTTGATGGTAAGTGAACGTGATGTCTTGAACTGCCATCGTTTAGTGTAATTCTTCAATAACTCCTTACGCGAAATATCTCTTAAAGTGCAGTTAAGTTCACGCCGTTGTGTCCGTTTTTGGCCCTGGACGTATCCCCTTTTGGCCCTGGACGTATCCCGTTTCTCAGAATGCTCTAGAGAATCAGCTCAGTTCTCATAGGAAGCGACCCACTTCCTTATTCAGATAGGTGAGTTCTATCAAGAGTGTTAACTGCTACACCCCATTTCAATCTTAAATTGAAACTATAGAACTCATTAAGACTTTACTCTAAGTCATCCTCACTTGCAGTCACACTATCACGTTTACACAATAGGGAAGGGACAGAGAAAATAATTCTCTGATAGTGTTTAATTTTACCCGCCATAAATTAGTTGTCTCATTCAAAACCTTGATCTTGGGATCTCCAGTCAGCAAGGTTGAGTATCCTTCATGGCAAGTTTTAATTTATGAGCTTAAGTCCCATCCCCCTCGATGCATTACTAACTATCTCCTTGGACAAGCCTTTCGTCAAAGGGTCCGCGATATTCTCCTTAGACCTCACAAAGTCAACAGAAATAACGCCAGTTGAGATTAGTTGTTTTAGAGAATTGTGTCTTCTCCTTATATGAATAGATTTTCCATTATAGTTGTTGTTTTTAGCATTAGCTATTGCAGCTTGATTATCACAATGTATAGATACAGCTGGAAAAGGCCTATGCCAGAGAGGAATGTCTTCTAAAAAGCATCTTAGCCAAGCGGCTTCCTCTCCTGCTTTATCTAACGCTATAAACTCGGATTCCATAGTGGATCGAGCGATACAGGTCTGTTTGGAACTCTTCCAAGACACTGCTCCACAGCCTAGAGTGAAAGCGTATCCACTCGTAGACTTAGACTCCTCTGAGTCTGTTATCCAGTTTGTATCACAGTATCCTTCCAGAACAGCAGGGTATCTCTCATAACTCAACCGAAAGTTTAAAGTGTATTTAAGATACCTCAGCACTCTGAAAAGTGCATCCCAATGCTCTTGTCCTGGATTACAGGTATACCTACTTAGTCTACTCACTGCATAGGCAATGTCTGGTCTCGTTCAGTTCATTAAGTACATCAGACTTCCTATGACACGTGAATATTCAAGTTGCGAGACTCCATTGCCTTTGTTTTTCTTGAGTCTACAAGAAGGGTCAAAAGGAGTACTTGCTGGTTTACTATCAAACTGGTTAAATTTCTTCAGAAATGACTCAACATAATGAGATTGACTGAGGCTGAATCCATTAGACTCCTTTCTAATTTTCATCCCTAGGATTACATCAGCAGGACCTAAGTCTTTCATGTCAAAGTTCTCATTCAACATGTTCTTAGTGGAATTAATGATTTCTAAGGTTGTACCTAGTATAAGAATATCATCAACATACAGGCATACCATCACACAAGCATCGTTGACAGATTTAGTGTAAACACATTTGTCAGCTTCATTTATTTTAAAACAACTAGAGAACATTACGTGATCAAATTTTTCATGCCATTGTTTAGGTGCTTGTTCTCACAAATATTTTTTCATTTTACAAGCTTTGTTTTCACAACCTTTCACTACAAAGCCCTCAGATTGGTCCATATAAATTTCTGCATCTAATTCACCATTTAGAAAGGATGTTTTTACATCCATTTTATGTATTTCTAAGTTGTGAATGGCAGCGATAGCAATTAACATCCTAATGGAAGTAATTCTCGTAACAGGTGAATAAGTGTCAAAGAAATCTACACCTTCTATTTGTATATAGCCTTTAGCTACAAGTCTAGCTTTATATTTTTCCACGGTTCCATCAACCTTACGTTTTCTCTTAAAGATCCATTTACAACCTATGGTTTTGCACCCTGGAGGTAAATCTACTATTTCCCAGGTTTCATTCTGAACAATAGAATCCATTTCACTAATAGTGGATTCTTTCCACCATGGAGCTTCAGACGAAGTCATGGCCTCTTTATAGGTTTGTGGATCAGTTTCAACTAAACAGGTAATGAAGTATGGTGATGTGATTTGGGATTACCCAATAAAATAACCGCAATCGCACGGCGTCTAACTAGTAGACAACGGCAAATACGGGTCGAACCCACAGAGAGCGGGGAAATACTGCAATTAATATCTCTAATAAACTAACCAAGAGGAATATTTTTGTGATTTTTATATTAATAAATAAAATAATAAAATTACTAAACTAATGAAATATGACCGAGCAGAGAGAGTCGGTAACCAGGGTTTTTCAGTATCCACCACTATTTAATTCATGAATATTTAGAGTCGCAAATATCGCTGGGACGCCCTAAACATGATGCATCAAAAAGCCCTAGTCTCAAGCATACACCATAAAATTGCGCTAGCGAGAAAATTGTACGAAACTAATTAAATGTCTACAAATAATACTTGGCTATTCTAAGTATACCCCATCAAAAGATTTAATCTAAGCATGGAATATCAAATAAGTAGACAAATATATTTTGTAGAATAACAACTGTATACCAGAAACATAGAACATCAAAACCATAGGCCAAGCATGCACCATAAACGACAATATAATTGTTTAAAGTCATGAATTTAATATATTTAAATAGAATGGTCTGTATCAAATATTTAATTCAATTGATCTAAAACTGTAAGTGGTTTCAACATAGAACCCTAGTTACAAATTAATTTAGAACATGGAGAAGGATTTGTCAAAACCCATAAAAATAATTAAGAAGAGTAGAGAGGATTAAACCAGTGTTCCGTATACACACAACCGTCCTCTTCTTTCTCCGTACGGTGCTGTCTCCTCTAGCTCCGCCTCCCAAAACAGAGCTTCTCAAAAGTTTCCAGGAGAATAGTCTCCCAGCCGAAATTCGTCTGTCTCCCAGACTTCCCATAAGAGTTCCGAGAAAACTCCTGTACAGACCGCACCAGTCCGCCGTCATACTCCCCCTCCTGTCTCTCTCTTCTTTCCCTTTTATAGCTTCCCTCTCTTCCAACCAATCACATCAATCCTAGCTTGTATTTCAATCCATCACCTCCCACGTGACAAGAAAAACCCAAGCATAGAGTACGCTGTCCTCCCTTTCTACTTTTCTTTCAACAACTCCAAAACAGTCACGTGTGGTCCTCTTGTTCATTAGCCAACGACCTAACCCAACTCCAAGAATCTAGCCTTCTCATCATAACTACAACCCTAGTTTCTAGCCTTCACGTGCACACTCAACAAAATTTCACACCAAAACTTTACGTGTCAGACTCTTAATCACCTACTCTTTCACTTTTGTTTCCTAGCTAGCTGTTCATTCCTTTGTAGCCTACACTGCCTAGCCTTCACCTGACGCACCTCCTAGCTACGCCTAGTCCATTCTCTAGCCACAGTCAACTGTGCCTCAACTTCTTCTTTCTGTTTCTTTTACTGACACAGTTAGTTAAGCTCTCTATTAGCCGTTCGCTTGAGTCCGATCACTACTTGGCACCGTCCACATTCCAAGCTTAACAACCGATTACGCCCCACTTCAAGTAGCAAAGCTAGATAATTTAGTCAATTTACCCAATTTAGTTAGTAGCTTCGAATTTTATGCAAACCACCTATAAAATAATATGATAATAAAATTAATACAATTATAAGTCCTAATAAATATAAATTAAACGGTATAAATGTATGAATTGTGCGTTTATCAAATACCCCCAAACCTAAATTTTGCTAGTCCTCGAGCAAAACTAATTTAAAAATCCTAACTCACTTTCGCAGGAATCACGACTACATTTAGCATATGTAATAAGCCTTTGAACCCCTAAGTGGCCTTAGCGGACGAGTTATAGTCTCGTAAGGGTTTACAAGAGGTTTACCCACAAAACCTGTAATCCAAAATTTAGCTACCTGTGAACGATTTAGGATAGACACTAAACAAGCTATTTAGTTGGCATACTAAATTCTGCGACTATAAGAATCATTACCCTGTATGAATCCAATTACTGTACACGAGTTTGCACTCAGCGTACTAAAATTCATATAAAAATGCAACTCTACTCAAATAATCATTGAACATTCATGTTGATCAAAATCATCAAATTCAAACACAGGGATAGATTAGAAAATGAAAATGGAAATAATGAATGGTGCATATGTTGACTAAGGTGAACAGTGTTTCCCGTATCTGTCTGAAGGTCAATGCCAGGATGAATCCTATTTTTATTATTATTTATATACATAATATTTTTTTCTTTTTCTTTTTTTTTCCTTTTTATTTATTTTACTTTTTTTTTTTTATTTATTTTTTTTTATTTTTTTTTTAGCTGATACATGATAGTTCCCATGGATCCTGCATTCCACGCTTGCTTAGGCGACGGAGACAAGGGAAACACACACATATTACTATCACATCATTTTTTTTAATGAATAAAAATTAAAAATGAGCGTGAACTCAAGAATCTATTTCATCCTGGCGGCGATAACAATTTGATACTGGGCCCCACCAAATCACTTAGAGAAACAAAAAATTACAAAAATAAAAATAGAAAGTGATATGATTATGATGATTCCGAGATATGCTTGTTCAATGATTATCATGTTATTTCTAACACCTGAGTGCATTCAGAGATGAATAGACCATTTAGCTGGGCAGACCAATTCCTATAGATAAGAGCTATGTTTCCATCTACATAGAATGGTTAGTGTCACCCTGAATTGTTCACATGTTTCTAAATTTTGGAGTTTCTTTATTGGCATCAATTTTCTGAAACTCTACCCCCAAACCTAAATTTAACATTGTCCTCAATGTTTCAAACTGTGCAACCTAGAATGGTGTGCAATAAATATAAATACGAGAAACAAATGTAAATTAAAGAGAAGGGATTGGAACGTCTCACCTGATTGACGCAAGAAAAGCAGTATTCTCTTTCATACAAATCAAACGATAGTAATAACAAAGAACACTAAAAATAAAAATAAATAAATGCCTAAAAGAAAATAAAAATAAGAAACTAAAAATCTACCTACTGGATATGTATAAAAAGAATCCCCATACACTAATAACCTGAAAATTTGGGGATCAACCCAAAATACAATATATACAAATGACAGTTTCACAATTATATTATTTTGACACGGTGACACTGAAACTATCAAAAAGAAGTGATTACCCCCAAACCTAGTTTTTACTACACTGGGAAGTGCGTAAAGAACATAATAAGGGGATACATTTGGGATTGGGGAAATATCAATTGGTTCATGCACAGTGTCAGGAATAGGCAAGTCCTCTGGATATCTGAATGCAAAGTAATCCAACAAAACTTGAGAAGCACACAACTCTAACCCTAAATTAGGCAACTTTTGGAAGTCTAGGGGTCTAGAAACAACCTCTAAGTCGGGTGAATGATCTTGTGAACATATCCTTGCTTCCGCAGACATGTTTGGTATATCCAGAGTCTACCCACCAGTCCCTCACATTGGTAACTAAATTCAAATCAGTCACCGTGCCAGAAAATTCATTTTTACTACTTTCAGCTATGTTTACATTTTGTTTCTTAAAATTCGCATCTTTGCGTTTTCTACAATGCATTGCCATATGGCCAGACACACCACAAACATAACAAGCTCCCTTAATCTTACCAATAGCAGACTTTGGTTTTTGAAATTTACCTTTTCCTTGAGGGCCAAGCTTGCGCTTGTTGTGGTCCAGACTGAGTGAAGCAAACTTGTGTTCGATCACATGAGCTTTGTTTGACATGTCTCTTGCAGAAGAGACATTCTTGTCCTTTGAGCACAGCAACTCTTCAACTTATATTTTCTTCCCCAGTTCTATCATAGTAATCTCACCAATTCATGCCTTAGTCTTCTCTTGTATTCGGCCCATGAACTTGGTAATTTTTCAATCATTGCAGAGACTTGAAAGTTTTCAGAAATAGTCATAACTTCAGCAATGATTTCATTAATAATTTTCTGCAACTCCAGAAACTGGTCAACTACAGATTTTTCATTCAGCATCTTGTATTGTAAAAAACGTGCAACCAGAAACTTTTTACTTCCTGTAGTTTCTGCTTCATATTTTTCTTACAGTGCAAACCATAAATTGTGAGCAGAAAAATCATCCTTAGCATTGTAAAAATCATACAGAGAGTCTCCAAGGCAATTTAAAATATGATTTTTTGCTAAATAATTATTTCTCGTCCAAATATCTTTTTCCTTGGATGATTCAGGAGTATTCAGAGCTTTGTTGTACGGTTTCAACACTACTTCATCAAGCATGTGGAAACTCAGGAAAAAGAGCATCTTCGATTGCCATCTCTTAAAATCCTTACCAGAAAACTTCTGAGGTCTCTCAACATCAGTCTTTGCCATTGTTACAGAAGATTCGTTGATTGCACAAATATTGAGTTAATATTGTTGGCTAATAATCTTCCTGTAACAGAGAAACACAAACAACAGAGAACTTGAAGATGATTAAGGGAGGGTTAGAATTAAACAGCACACACACTCAAGCACAGAGAGGTGAAGTCGCCTGTTCAACAGACTGCCCTTAACTCAATATTTGCCAGGTACACCTTCAGGAAGATGCTGCTATACCTTTTAAGTGACAAATTTGAATTCAGGATAAATCACCTGATACCAACCCAGCTAGCAAAGCTCGTTGGCTCGTTGTGAACTTAACAGAAGATGAATAATAAGAATGTAAAGCTAGTGCGCAAAACAAAGCAGGAAGATGGTGAAAAGTCGTCAGGACAGTGGCTGCGTCTGGGTAAACGAAAACCTTAGCATTGTTGTTCTTTTATAGGAGAAGTAAAGGATCATACCAAGGCTCACGCCAAGGCGCAAGGCTCACGAAAAAGCAAACGCAAGCACCGCAAGCCCGCAAGCCCGCGGCCTGCGGTGCTGCACCGAAGCACCGCACATGTATGCATTTGCCCACTAGTCCATTTCCCAAGTCCATATCCAATCCACTAGTTCTTTTTCTTATATAGAACGTTTGTGGTAATATGCATGAACTTCCTCCTTGGTTTGCTTAATATGGGACAACCAAAGGTTTCTCATTCACTAAGAAGTGAAAATGGATCCACCCAAGTTTGAACTAGTGATCCTAGCACCCATCAAGTTAATTATAGTAACAAAATTATTTTAAGTAATAAAATCTTAATTTTTAGCATTAAACCATTTTTATTTCCAACATCTATTCAAATCAATAATTCCAACAACATCCAGCTCAGAAATATCTTTAAAATCAGAAACATTTCAAACCCGCATTATGGGTTCCTCAAATTCCAGGATTCCATTGTATAGAGAATGTATTCATCCATTATTCCACAGTTGGAAGTAATTGGGTATTTAGAGAGCTTTTCAGATTTGTATTTATTTGAAATGGGGTGTCGATGGTTAGCACATTATCTTGATAACGGGTTCAAGTTGCAAAATATAAAAGAGATGGAGAAAGATGTGCTGCAATGGGAAAATTTTATGAAACCCTACTCTGGCAAGCATTATAGGAATTCTTGCATTGGTCCATTGCATATTTGGTACAATGATCAGCTTTGTAAGGATATGGTTGTAACCCTAGAAGGAAGAAGAGATTTTATGCGGAACTGTTCGAGCCTTACAGACCCATGAACTATGCAAATCTTACTCCTAGTAAAAAAGGTTGAATTTTTTATTGCTCAAATTTTCCAAGGATTTCAGATCCTTTGGCTGCAAGCAACTAAGGGTTTTACTTGAAAAGTTTTTCTCATTTAAGGATATGATTTATTACGAGTAAAGAAATATAGAAATATTCGTCTTAGACATTAGTATTCATGTTGTACTAACTGAACAATGTCAATGTGCTATGCATTATGTACTGCATTTGGAGTTTTCAAACCTGGAAGGTACCCATACTTTCAAATATTCAAGGACTAATTCTGCAATTATGTAATTAAATTATAAAAAATCAAACGATTCATCCAATTTTACTCAAACTAAAATTTACACACAAATATGTACATGGGACATACAAAAAATCTAGCTAGTCCAAGGAAATGCACATAAATCTTGATTGTCAGTCGTACAGGCATAACACCTTCCGAAACCGAGAATTCATCGCAAACAACATAACAATAAAACCTCAATAAATCAATCAGGTTGAGATGGAACACTCTGGTGATAGCACTGTCATTTCCTTACTCGGTGATCTTGTAAAGACCTGCCAAGGCTTCAGTCTAGCAAGCTAATTCTCTAGAAGTACGTGAAGCCCTTGATCAAATAACGCACTACTCCTCGTAGACTTCTTAACAGTACTGCACACATTTGAAACAATTTGAGAATCAACCGCTAATTTATCAACCGTCACTTTGCAACGTACCTTTTGAGTTGACATTGAAACAATCGGGTGATGTTCATTTTTAACTCCATAGATTATCCACATGTAAATTATAAGAGGAGTACTCATCCCCTTACTTTGGCGATCCAATAACGAATCACGGATTATAGGCGTCAACTTTATCCGCGAACCCATTAACAATGTTTCAATAATCGTTACATTTTCTGCTGGCTGCTGGTAGAAAGTAGGCACTAAATTATCCGATGAACAAAAAAGAATGCCAGAATAATATACAGATAGAGAAAAGCCTTTCTCAGAGTAATAAGTCCCCAATGCTCCTTTCGGGTTAGTAGCGTTAATTGCTATATTGATTTCTGGTGACACAATTAGATCATCTGAATATATCGATGATGTGAGATTTATGCCTTTGATAGAGATACTATTAACGGCATAATTTGGTACTCTTCGGTCAGGAATAAGGCAACTGATATAAAGCATCACTATAATTACAGCAGGAACGGCTAAATAGAGGCAATATTTGATGCAAATTTGACAAGCAGGATTAGTCCTAGATGCATCTGCTCCGAATCGCTCTTCGAGATAAATCCATAAATCTCTAGATGTAGACAAACCAGCAACAACGTACGTTAATACAGAATCAGAAATGGTTGAGTGAAGCCAAACTAATAACCTCTGATCCTCATTTTGCCACTCAATATAATCTGGATTTACTGTTTGAGAACCCGGATTTAAGAATTGGTTTGGAGTTCTGCATGACCCATCAACAAACCGAAGTACTTCGTACTCATCTAAGACTGGTAGAACAAGAGACTTCCAAATAAGAAAATTTTCTTCTTGGAGCTGTACAGGAATGACAGTATTAGAAAGAGTATTCAATATGGGAATAGAATGCGACACTGATGAAGAATCCATTGATGGTGGAAACAAGATGTCTCTCAAAACGAGATGTAAAAATGATATGGAATTTTGGAAGCTCTATGTACCATGACAAGATGAGAAGCAGTCTACCTGAAACAGTCGGTCAGACTGAGACAGCTATCTGGGAATGGTTATAAGAATGTAAAATAAGTGTAATCTAAACACAAGAAATAGTCTATTCTATGAAAAGTCATGTTGCCCCTATGGTAAGCTAAAGGACATACTTCTTCTTCTGAAATAGTTTCCAGAAGTCAGAAACAATTTATTTATATATTTTGCTTTTAGAAAATTTTCCGAGATTCCCAAATTAATTTTAGATTTTTAGATTTAATTAAACAGATTTTTTATTTATTTTTTTATGCTATCTAAATAAATAAAGAAAAGGACAATCAACCCAAAATACACAGCTTGGCACGTATTACTCAGATCATTCAGCTGTTTGTTTTCAATCTAATTTCTAAGTAGGAAATATGCATTTTCTTCGCTGCAAAAACTAATTTAGATACTTGACTTTATAAATTTGGGAGAGTTGAAAATATTTTGGATAAGAGCTGAAGTAATAAACTGATAAGAATTCAATTTATTTAGAGGGTTATGGTATTGGTTGACAATAATTAATAAGCCATTACCTTTTCTTTAAGACAGAAAAGCAAAATAAATATTTATATATTAATTAAATATTTTTAGATTTTGACACCTTTACAAATATATTTAGCAAATTTTAGATATACATTTTACCTAGAAATTTTATATTTTAAAGATAGATCATCTTAATACCCTCTTTTATAAATATTTTTTTTAATATATCACGCATGACATTTTTTATTATTTTAAAAAATAAATTTTTTTTTTTCCACCACTTTACCAACGCAACTCTAAAACCACCACCACCATTCTACAACCACCACCAACATTACACCACCACCACCACCATCCCACCACCACCACCGCCACCACCATGACCTCTAATTCCATCGCCACCACCACCACAACCGCCGCCACCACCACCAGTCCACCATTGTTGTCGTCGCTGCCGCCACCGCCACCACCCCAACCCAAGTTGATACAAATTTCAAAATTAGGAAATAAGTTAGTTCCAGATTATGATGTCAAAAACCGAAGTTGACACCAGATTTCAGTGTCAACATTCAAAGTTGACATCATATCTGGTGTCAACAACCCAAGTTATTACCAAAATTATCCAGAAATAAGTTAGGTCCAGATTATGATGTCAACAACCGAAGTTCACACCAAAATCTGGTGTCAACAACCGAAGTTGATATCATAATATGGTGTCAACAACTCAAATTAATACCAAAATCTGATGTCAACAACCAAAAGTTGATATCATAATATGATGTCAACAACCCAAGTTGATACCAAAATTGAAAATTCAAAAATAAGTTAGGTTCAAATTATGATGTCAACAACCATATAGTTGATACTAAAATCTGGTGTCAACAACCAAAGTAAATACCTAAATCTGGTGTCAACAACCAAAGTTGATACCAATATTTGAAAAATTTAGAATAAGATGTCCAGATTATGGTGTCAACAACTCAAGTTGAAACCAAAATTAACATAATACTCAAATGAGTGAACCTGACGTGAATCGAACACGCATCTTCTGACTAAAATCAATTGTGATACCATTACACCACAAGTTCGTATAATATAGTTATTTGATGTTTTTGCAGTCATAATCGAACATACTAAAGAAACGACACACATCGAAAACTATGTTATCGAATAAAGTCGTCACCTAACCAAATTATAACAAAACTGGTCGCAGGATTCGACTAATAAAAAATCATTAAAACTTTAATATCAACTTAAAATTTCTTAATTAATAACTTCGAATTCTGGTAACAATCTCAATTACTTCCATACAACTAAACACTTCAAGTATATTGTTAAAACATCAAAAAGATTATCTAACATACATAACAATAAAAAGAAGAGTTGATACTTACTTGCTCACTTGGATGATATGGACGATTAGGTACAAAAACAGTTCCCTTTGATGACTTATCGTAGTCCAAGAATGGCTACCTATAGAAACCAGGTGCAGACATCTAGTTACACTCTGAAATGCTTAAGTAATACATACCGAAAGTATATAAAATGATGTGCAAAAAAAAAGTTACATCACAGCTATGATTCAACATGTCCGCCCAAGGAACTAAAGAAAAAAGTTTCATTGGTATAAAGATACTTTATTAAAAGATTTAAAGGAAATATATTTGAAACTAGATGTAAGGCTTGCTTACTAAACGTGAGAAAAGAATCTTGAAAGACAATTTGAAAGTCTTTATATTTTAAATCTGAAATTAGATAACCACCAATAACACCACCACTAGTCCAATAATGTGTTGTAGACAATGATAAGAAAAGTATCGTTCACTCGGACTTGTGGAGATTCGATTTTAGACCTAATTTTAATTCTAAACTACCAAATATAAAAAAGATGGTAGCAAAATTAAGGATAACTGAGACATAGGATTTCATCCTGTTTTATATTCCCGTGGTCGAAATATTAATTCTATACAGTTATAGATTAAATAATAGTAATATTGACTTTGATTCTTTGCCAAAACTAGATTCCTAAAACATTAGATGTAAATTATAAGCATGGCGTATCAAAAGTACTTTAGACTAAGCATACACCATCAAACAAAATCATACCTAATTAGTAAAAATAATAATTCAATTTAAATTAATGCAAAAGTCATAAAAGAATTCAATATAATTACCAAACAATTGTGAAAAAATAGCTTCTTCCATTGTACCAGTGATGGGGTTTAGCTCATCACTCTCAAAACACCCTCAAAGGATTGATACATGGCTCAAAAAGTGTTTGAAAGATGAAAAGAAGAAAAATAATAAAAACAACGAGTTTGCAACAGTGTGTTGCCGTTACAGATTCTATGTTACAAAGTATGTGTTGCAAACTGAAATAATGTGGCAAAGGTTAAAAGCTTTAGCAACAGAATATTCAATCTTTTGGCACTGAATCTTCAACCTTTTAGCAACAATTTCTTCATCTTCTTCGTCATGATCATGATTTTTTTCTTTCTAAGTTTGATTTTTTTTTTCTCAGGCAGAGGCATCCCCCCTCTTTCCATCCCGATCACCTTCTATTTATACTACCACAACAATGCTTCACCAAATCCTGAATATCTTCTCAAATCAATGGCAGGATAATTTATTTCTCTCGGTTTTTATTTTCTTTCTTCTTTACTAATCATGATCCTGATTTTTTTTCTCTTAGCAGATATCGGTGATTAGTAGTTGCCCCTTTGGTTCAGAAGCTTTCTCGTTTGAACAAGAAAATTATGTATTGTTTCCGAAGTTAATCCTCGACCAAGATATCACGTGATCTTTTTTGGAAAGAACGAGATTTTGTTGGGATTTTTGCAAGTCTCCCATGCTCGTACAACTTCTACTAATACTACAATGAGATATTCTTTGTCTTAAAGGCCAAAATCTTCTCAAATATTGCAATAACTCTGTCACAGTTCGAGCAAGCATAGGTCCCGCCAAAATTCAATTTGAAATTTGAAAGGTGGGTGCCTTTATAAAAACTTGGGTGCCTTTATTACTTTCTTCGTGGTGCTTTTATCAATTTTTGGGTGCCTTTAACACTTTCAACCCAACTTCTCTGTAATTGTTATTTCTCCAAAAATACCTACAAATAACCATTATTAGTACAAAAATTTAGCACTAACAATACAAATATGATATCATATAAGACACGAAAACGTGTCTATCATCCAACACCAAAAATACACCACCATTAACTGTAAAAACTCGCTCTATCACTAATACCAACAACAACACACCAACTTCAATAGCACCACTACTGCCATGATAATACCTTCCACCACCACATCAAAGATTATACATTAAAAATCAGCAATCTCTATAAATATCATGAAATTACTAAACCATATACAAAATTAAATTACATATAAAGATGAGTTCTTACTTGTTTGTAGATTATATGAAATCAAATTGATCGCTTAATCCATTTGTCATAAAATTTGAGAACACAAATCAGTAACATCGATGAATAATGAAAGAAGGATAATAAAGATACCTTAAAGAAAACCTGAACTATCTTATATTTGCTTATAATGATGACTTTAAAGTTTGATTTCTGAACCTGTTGATGATTACTGAAACCTAATTTCGGTCGGAAAAAAATCGAAGAGGAAGATGCAAACAACTATAGATCTCTGAAATCTCACTAAAATTTCTAGGGGAATCTCACTAAAACCTCACGAATAAAAACCCTTCTTTTTGGTAGTGACGGCGAAGATGGTAGGCTTTGGATTATTGATTGTGAAGATAAAGATGGTGATGATAGCGAAGGAGATGATTGTGGTGCTAGTGCTGGTGTTGGTGGCGTTGTTTAAGTTGAGAAGATAGTTTGAAATGTGTTGTATACTCACAAAAAACGTCTGTATTCTTTGATGTTTTCTTATTGATTTTTGACGTGAGATATTGCTCCATATATAGCTAACGTATTACATAGTTTTAGGAAATCTTAACAAAGTCCAAATCTAGACAAATACTAAACAGCGAAGGAAATCTACTTAAATCCTAAAACAGAATATATGATATGCAAAACCCTAGAGACTATGAGTAGGCACTTGTATTAGGATTAGTTTCCTGACTGGATTCAGACTTCAGGTTGGATGGTTCAACACTTCCCCTCAAGTTGAAGGGTAGCTGGCGAATATTCAACTTGCTTCGTAAGTATTGGAACCTCTGAGATGGCAATCCTTTAGTGAGATATCATCCACCTGGTCCTTTGAAGAAATGAATCGTACCTGAAGTTCCTTCGCAGCAACTCTTTCACGTACAAAGTGGTAGCCGATTTCAATGTGCTTAGTCCGAGCATGAAAGATTGGATTGGGAGTTAAGTATGTGGCATCCAGATTGTCACACCAGAGAACAGAAGGAGCGGTCGGTATGCGAAGTTCTTTTAGCAAGGACTGAATCCAAATAATTTCTAAAGTGGCGATCGCTAACCCTCTATACTCCGCCTTTGTACTAGACTTAGAGACAGTCTTCTGTTTTCTTGCACTCCAGGAGATAAGGTTTCCTCCAAAATAGATATAATATCTACTGGTAGAGCGTCGATCATCTTGATTACCTACCCAATATGCATCTGAGTATGCCTGAATATTGAAGCCTGTTGACGATTTAATATGTAAATCATAGCTTACAGTGTGCTACAGATATCGTAGAATGCGCTTTAATAGTTCCCAATGTTCTTCATAAGGATCTTGCATGTATTGACAGGCTTTGTTCACTGCTACAGATATGTCTGGCCTTGTTAGATGTAGGTATTGTAAAGTTCTTACCACACTGCGATATAAAGACGGATCATGAAATTTTGTAGAGCCCAACTACTGTAGTTTCAACTGGGCATCTAACGGAGTTGTAACTTGTTTAGAGCCATCCCGTTTTGTGCGCTGGAGCAAATCTGCTGTATATTTCTGTTGACTGAGAATAATTGAGTTTCCCTGATAGACAGCCTCTACACCTAGGAAATAAGACAAGAGCCACATATCTTTGACTGCAAATGCTTCACCTAGGGAAAATATTAATTTGTTGATAAGAGAAGGATCAAAACCTGTAATGATGATATCATCCATATAGATTAGGACATAAACAATATGAGTTTCATATTGCCGGACAAATAAAAAACTGTCAGATATTGATCCTTTGAATCCTTGTGATATCACGTATTGAATGAGGCGACCAAACCATACTCCGGGTGCCTGCTTTAGTCCATACAAGGCTTTGTGTAGCTTACATACATGTTTTAGAAAATTCTGATCCACGTACCCTGCTGGTTGCTGCATATACACTTCTTCTTCAAGTTCACCATGTAAAAATGCGTTCTACACATCTAATTGTCGCATAGGCCATTTGTTCATTACTGGAATAGAGAGAACTAACCTGATAGTACAAGGTTTTACAACCGGGCTGAATGCATCGCCATAGTCCATACCTTCTCGCTGGTGAAATCCTTTTGCAACTAATCTAGACTTGTATTTGGCAATAGTTCCATCTGAATTTTGTTTAACCAGAAAAACCCATTTCGATGCAATGACATTCATACCAGGCTTGTATCGAACTAAGGACCATGTGCCATTACGGATGTAAGCATTGTATTCATCATCCATTGAGTGACGCTAGGCAGGATCTTGAGATGCTTTGCTGTAACATGTAGGTGCCATGTAATCCGGTGTTTCAAGAGGATGTTTAGTGACATTTATACATACTTTATTGATGGGTTTCGAGATGCCCGACTTGCCCCTCGTAACCATTGGGTGTACAGGTACTGGTTGCTACGTTTCTACCTGTTTCATGTTGCTATGTTCGGTATGCAGTGGTACTGTTGCTGTTGTATATGACTGATCAGATTGAATGCTGTCAGGTGATATTGGTGATGTTGCTGCCGTGCTTTGTTGACCGGAACTGAAGCTGGAAGGGTTCGTTGGTGCTGTTGCTGTAGAGGCATCATAGACAGGAGACACTGGTGTTGTTTCTGTTGATTCCTAATGGCTGGAAACTGCTGTTGTACGGTTACCTTGAAAATGTTGTTGTAATAGATCCGGCGGACAGTATGGTGCGGCTACAGGTGATCCAGGTGCAATGTTGGAGTTGCTGGGAGCATAAGTTTGTTGAAGTGGAGCTGATGTTGCTCGGTCATAGTCAGCTGGTGACGCTGCTGTGCACAAACGGTGATCCTGTGGCTGAAACGACGTTGTAGAGGTTGTGCTACGAAACCGGTGCTGAGTTGGATGATTAGTAAAATCTCTAAATGTAGGATTAATAAAGGTGTTTGTGGATGAGCTTACCTCTGGTAGTGGTTGCAAAGGTTGAACCTTCTGTCTGGCTTCGAAAGGGAATGAATTCTCTTGAAACTTGACATGCCTGGATATGTATAGTCTTTTGGTGGATAAATGTAAACACATGTATCCTTTATGACCTCCACTATATCCAATGAAGACACACAATATTGATCTTGAATGCAATTTGTTAAAATTGTATGACCAGAAACTTGGAAAACAAAGACAGCTAAATACCTTTAGGAATGAGAAATCAGGTGTCTTGTGAAACATTAGTTCTAACGGCGTTTTAATATGAGATTGAGTAGCTAGACATCTGTTGATTAGGTAACACGCAGTAGTAAAAATATCATACCGGTAAGAGGTTTGCATGGATGCATGGAATAAAAGAGCAAGCCCTGATTCTGTAACATGTATGATTCTACGTTCGGCTAAGACGTTTTGTGATGAAGTGTGTGGACAGGTGAAACGATGGATAACACCCGTGTTGTTTAAGAATTTTGAAAAATATTTGAATTCTCCACCATTGTCGGATTGAAAGACTTTGATGGTTCTGTTTAGTTGATTTTCTATCTGTAGTTTGAACTTTACGAAAATATGGAAAGCATCAGATATTTTAACTAATGGGTAAACCCAGGTATAATGAGAGTATGCATCCATCAACAAAAGATAATATTTATATCCGTTCCTAGACAAAGTTGGAGAAACCCATAGATCAGAAACTATTAGACGTAAAGGTTCGTCTATTATTATATTACTGTCAAGAAAAGGAAGTTTGCAACTTTCGATAACATGAAAAGACTCACAAAACTGAAACTCTTTATTGGTGACTGGTAGTGAGTAATTCTTGATGACTCGATTTACTGTGCGCAACATTGGATGTCCTAGACGCTGATGCCAGATGGGAACTGATGTAGAGAGATATGTAGTTGGTGTTGATTGTTGGATGTTGTTAATATCGTCAAGCACATAGAGTCCATTCCTATTCTTGCCTTGCAGAAGAAATCTCCCGGTGTGCAGGTCCTTTACCAGAAAGTGAGTTGAATGAAAAACAAAGCACACATGATTGTCAGAACATAATTTTGATATTGACAATAAATTAGCTTTAATAGAAGGGACATGGAGTATTTTGTTAAGGTAAAATTATCTGTTATTTAAGTGAAGAAACCTTTACCAACTTTTGAGATGGGTAGAGAATTACCATTACCCACATGAACCGATTCAGTTCCATCATATTCATGTTGAATACGAAGATTATTCATGTCTGCAGTGATGTGATGAGTAGCACCTATATCTGTAACCCAGTTTTCATTCAAGTTTATTCTAGGTAATGTTATGTATGCTTGCTTGTTGGGTTGTTGGTTTGCACGTTCCTCTTTGTACCTGAAACAACATCTATCTGCCATGTGACCCGGCTTCTTACAAATCTGACACATTTCTGCAGTCGATTCATATCTCACACAAGTGTTGTTGTTATTCTGAGTCCGACGATTTGACCTGAAGTTTCGTCTCTGTGGTGGCCTGGATTGGTTTCTTGGGTTGCTGTACGACGCAACATTAGCCAAGGGTTCCTGTAAAACAACGAGTTGTTTCTCCAGACGCATATCATATGTATGGAGATGTGCAAGCATTGTTTTCATGCTTATATTGTCAATAATACTTAGGGAGGTTACTATTGCATCATAGGATTGATCCAATCCATTCATGATGGATTGTTTCTTATCTTCTTCTGTAACTGTAACTTCAGATGCTGTTAGAGAATTAAACAGGGTTTTTGCTTTGGAAATATATTCGTGCATAGACAGGTTACCTTTACGCAGATTATGCAATTCTCTTTTAAGATACATATGATGAGCTTGGTTGTTTGGAGCAAATCGGTCTTCAAGTGCTTCCCATACTTCTTGAGATGTGTTGAGACCAACAACACCAGTCATAACGGCTTCTGTTAAAGATGACAAGAGCCAACCCATTAGAATGTTGTCTTGTTCTTCATATTCGATAAATTCAGGATTAACTTCAGTTTGATTTGGTAGATGTTTTGGTGGTTTCTGAAAGCTTCCATCAACATAACCGGATAGGTTATAACCCTTTAACAAAGGTTTTAATTGTGTTTTCCATAGTAGGTAATTTGTTTCTGTGAGTTTGATGTTGATAATATGGTTGATGTGAAGTTTTTGAAGCATTGTTGTTGTGTTTGCAGCCATTGGCGCGTGGTTGTGGATGTTTTAAGGCGTCTGATACCAAGTTGAGAAGATAGTTTGAACTGTGTTGTATACTCACAGAAAACGTTTGTATTCTTTGATGTTTTCTTATTGATTTTTTTGACGTGAGCTATTGCTCCATATATAGCTAAAGTATTACATAGTTTTAGGAAATCTTAACAAAGTCCAAATCTAGACAAATACTAAACATATAAGAAAATCTACTTAAATCCTAAAACAGAATATATGATATGCAAAACCCTAGAGACTATGAGTTGGCACTTGTATTAGGATTAGTTTCCTGACTGGATTTAGACTTCAGGTTGGATGGTTCAACAGGTTCTGGTGGCGACGAAGATGGAGATGGTGATAGAGGTGGCAGCGATGGAGATGTTGGTGAGTTCGTCTGATTTTTCTCTAAGTAAGAAATAAAGAAGAGGCCGAAGTATAAAATCCAAATGTTAAAAATGAGATTGTAAAAATTATTTATTTGATTGATAATTTCAATTATACCACTACGGGTATTTCTGAAGACTCTTAAGTGTATTTGTGAAGGTCATCAAAAGTAGGGGTATTTATTCAATTTCCACAAACAAAAATTGAATTTTTAAAAACTAGGCACGATTAGTTGGTTGTTGGAAAGTGACAATAGGAGTTACCAATCCATATAAAATACTCATATCATTATACTTTATATGAGGATTTTTGATTTTTCTCATGTTTCACAATAGATAAGCGAGGGTTTTCATTGAAAAGTTTAAGCTTTCATAATATTCCAGAGAGGTGAGAACCTCTATTTATAATTACAAGTAGATATAGAAGTGATTCTATATGATCGATTACAATAATGATGATTGATCCTTGATTGAATCTAACCTATATCAAAGCTATGTAACTTAGTAAACAAAACATATATGCAGTAAACCAAATATAAACTATAACAATAAACAATAGTCTTACATAATTCTTGGCAGAAGATATGTATCAGCTGGATATGACTTGTCATACCCCTCAAATTGAGATACCCTAAAGTGAAAGCTTGGACCTGAGAAGACTGAACCGGTGATGTAACAAGCCTTTGATGAACACATCGGCCACTTGAGTGTGTGTTGGAAAGTATCGAACTCGAAATGAACCTCTGGCAAGTCTTTCTCGGACAAAATGGTAATAAATATGAATGTGTTTGCTTCTTGAATGCTGAATTGGGTTAGCTACCATATATGTTGCACTTATATTGTCGCAAATAATAGTTGGTGGATCTTTCAAGTGCACCCCAAGATCAGTGAGTAAGTATTGTATCCATACAAGTTCATTAGATGAAATAGACATTGCTCTATACTCCGCTTCAGTCGACGATTTTGAAACTGTAGGTTGTTTCTTACTGAACCATGAGATGATATTTATTCCAAGGAAAATACAACAACCTGACGTAGATGTAGTGTTGTCAGGTGTGCCACTCCAATCGGCATCCGAGTATGCCATCAATTCAAATTAATCGTTACTAGAGAAGGATAACCCTTTTCCTAAGGTTCCTTTGAGATATTGTAATATACGTTTTACGACCAAGAAATGAACATTAGTTGGTGAGTGCATAAAATGACTTAGATTACGACATATGTAACATCAGGCCTGGTCATACCAAGATATTATAGAGCTCCTAGTAAGCTTTTATATTTTGTTACTTCACCCTGTAACTTTCCATCGGAAGTTGACATCTTCTTCCCAAAAGCTGCTGGAGTAATTACTGGTTTGGCAAATAGAATATCAAAGATTTTAAGCAGATCTAACGTGTACTTGGTTTGAGTAATATATAGACCCGAAGAATTTATTAACCTCCATCCCTGAAAAATGATGCAATTCACCCAAGCCTTTAAATGAAAATTCATAATTCAAGCTTTTCAAAAGTGAATGAATACCTTGTGTGTCTGAACCAGTTAAGATTGTATCCTCAATATAGAGTATAAGTAATGTAATACCATAAGAAGATCGCCTAATAAATATTAAATGATCTGACCCGGATTAAATGAAATCAAGCTCCAATAAACTTTTTGTAAAACGATTAAACCAAGCTCGAGGTGCCTGCTTTTAGCCATATATATCGTTGTGAAGTTGACAAAAATGAGTAGGATTTTGTTTATTTATGAATCCAGGAATTTGTTCGATATATACCACATTATCTACATTAATTACCATGTAAGAAAGCATTCTTACATCTAATTTCCGAATATGCTAAGAAGAAGTAACCACAACACTAAAAACAAGGCGCACCATTACTCGTTTGACGACAGGGTTTAATGTCTCGTCGTAATCAATACTATGTTGTTAATTGTAACCTTTCACCACAAGTCGATGGCCAACTATGCCATCATACTTACGTTTGATTTTGTATACCCGGCCATTTACTAACAACTACATTCATACCAGGATGTCGAGGGACACGAGACCAAGTCTGGTTCTGAATAAGGGCACTATACTCTTCGTGCATTGAATCATTCCACATAGGATCTTTAAATGCTATTGAATAACAAGTAGGATCACTGAGATTTTCAGAAGAAAGACTCACATAACTTTCTGGAACTGGATGTTTTGTTGCTAGAAAAGATGGTAAAACCTTTGGCTTTCGAGTCCCATCGTTATTTCAAGTCATCATGGGATGATTGGACATAACAATCGGTGGTGTAACAGTTATATTCGTACGACGTTGCGAGAATGATTCACTAGTTGATTCATCCACACTAGGAGAAGAACCTGAAACATTTGGAATCAATTAAGATAATGAACTTGAAGAAGTGGAATTAGGATTATGGGGTAGGATGGATTGTGGAGAATTGTTACAGGAGAAGTAGATGGTATAATTAATTAGAGAAGTTGGTTGGATATTAATATTGGAGTTGGGGCTGCTGGTAGATAATGGAAAAGAAAAAAAATAAGAACCTTTGAAATTGAGTACAAGAAAAGAAACGGGTGGTTTGGTCTTCTGTGACGGACTAGTAAATTCTTCCTTCGAATGGGTTGGATTTCAACCTATCCAAAACCCGGTACACGACTCGGAAAGTAAAACGAAACGAATGTACAAAATAACTTGAAGGATTAGTGAAAACGAAAATAAACTTATACACAATAACATTCAGTACTATACAAAATGATATATATACAAGGGGTCTGTAAATACATCTAAAAACACTTAACCGAAAATAAAATACATTTGAATGTTTTCAATTTCTTATACCTGGTCTGCCAGAAATTAGATATAAAAATAATATATATATACAAGTGTATAGTTCTAAAACAATTAATAAAAATAATGCAAATCTTAACGAGATCTTGTACCACTGATTATGGTTTTCACCAGAACCAAGTCCTGGACATATTTTCAAAAAAAAAAAGTTGAACTATTCAATTCACTAGAAGCCTGATATAGGGGCTCCAACATCAATAAAGGGGCTCCAAGTGGAGGCGAGGTGACCCAATATTACGATAAGGGATGTCCTAAGGGTTTGGTTAAATGTCGATTTTACCCTTATACCAATTAAAACCTAAACATTTTTAACATTATTCATAACTTTCAAAAACTAAACCAAAGAAAAACCCAACCGTAATCCATCGAAATTCATCGCCGATTCGTAAAATTCATCGTCGATTAAACTAAACAATTCGAGATGAAGAAGCATACTAAAGGCGTTAAAGGTAGTAGTGATGGCAATCAACCCTGCTCCTTTCAATCTAATCAAGAGATTCAAGAAGAAATCGATAGTGAAAAGCAAAATCAATCACCAAAAAGTCCAACAATGGTGTATCTAAGGTATTGAAGAAAACCCATGTATTCTTAGAACTTGTAATTGATTGATTCGCATGTTTGATTGTGTTTTTAGTTTAAAAATATTGGACACAGTTGATATTACGGTTGGGTCCGTGTGAAAACCCAACCATAATATATCATGTTCTTGAGTATTACGGTTGGGTTGTTTTCAATACCCAACCGTAAATCAAAGGGAAGAAGATGAATAGTTAAGGATATTACAGTTGAGTTTCAAAATAGAACCCAACTGTAAACAATTTGCGCCAATTTTAAAAAACAATTTACGGTTGAGTTTTGCTCAAAACCCAACCGTAACAATAGCGCACATAAAATTTTTATTATAGTATTACTGTTGGGTTTTAAGAAAAACCCAACCGTAAAAATAATGTGCACATCAGGCTACATGTAAATTACGGTTGGGTTTTTGTTAAAACCTAACCGTAATTTATGGACAAAATTTTCTACTAAAACTTTACGGTTGGCTTATGAGCAAAACCCAACCGTAAAAATAGCGCACATAAAATTTTTGTTAGAGTATTACGGTTAGGTTTTAAGAAAAACCCAACCGTAAAAATAATGTGCAATCAGGCTACATGTGAATTACAGTTGGGTTTTTTTTAAAACCTAACCGTAATTTATGGACAAAATTTTCTACTAAAACTTTACGGTTGGCTTTTGAGAAAAACCCAACCGTAAATAATCCTGTGTAGTCAATTTTTTTTTAGTTGAAGTTGAATTGCTTGGAAATTATCTAACTTGTATTGCTTGTGTGTTGTAGGGATAATAAGAGGGGTAACAATTTAACACCAATTTCTCACACTCCTACCCCTCGCCACGGAAAGCATTTAGGGGTTCAGAAGAGAGGCGTGAGTAAGACCCATAATCCATCATTTGAGGTAGGTGGTGGTAGTGTTCCTCAAATTGCACAAGAGGAATATAATGTGTTCCAAGGCTTGGGTGATCTTCCAACACCTAGAGGTTCTCTTGTGATTAGAGAACCACCACAAGAGCAACAACACGAGGAAGAAGAGGACAGAGAACAACATGTCCCCCAAGGAAAAGGTAAAGAAATTCCAAAAGAAAAGGCAAAGAAAAGGGTTGCCAAAGAAATTCCAAAGAAAAGGCCGAACCTCAACTGTGGCCTAAGAGGAGGAATGGAGGACTATGGGGTGAGGCCCCAGACAAATCTGCAATATTATTTGGTTATCCCCATTCATGGGCTGCCAAAGTTGCTGCGACCAAGGTATTAATCTAATCACTTCTCTTATTTTGTTAAATTTTTGTTTGTTAACTTTTGTAAGTAAAACAAATTTGCTTTTATTCTTTGTAGGATCATACACAGGCGATCAAGAAATTGGTTCGTCAAAGGGCTCAACATTGGCCCTTAACTGATGAATGTACGGCCGTACAAATTCTCGTAAATGGTACCGGGTTAGCTCCCGGAATTACCAATTCGATGTGGGAGTATGACAGTGTCGTCTGCGCAGCCTTCAGGGAACGTTACTGGCCTGAAACCGATACGTTTCATCTCCCATTCGGCGAGATAACTATAACACCTGATGATGTCCAATCAATTCTTGGCCTGGAGGTGGATGGTAAATCAGTGTTTGAGGGTTTTAACAACAACATGTCATGGAATGATCTCTATGCACTTGTGAAAGATACACTTGGATGGGAGAAGACCGAAGCCGAATCTGAGTTTAAATTGGTCAGTCGAGATAAACCGGGGATGTCAACGAAGAAAGGTCAAGCTATGAGCAAGAAAATATTGCTGCGTTCACTAAGGGAGAAGTTTGGAGGGAACGCAAAGTTGGAAATGGATGGGGTTGTCATAGATGACACCAGAGCTATTCGAACAGCCAGAGCTTATCTGCTATATATGCTCGGCACCATCTTCTTTGCTGACAACTCGGGCAACAGGGTCAACGTTCACTATCTACAATGGTTTCAGGGTGATCTCGGGATGACGCATCAGTACTCGTGGGGAACTGCCACCCTGGCTTACCTACGTGCTAACCTTCGAAAAGCTTCGAGGGTTAGGGGAACTGAGATTGCCGGTAATACCGGTCTGCTTCATGTAATTTATTGTTTGAATTTCAATGTTTAACTTTAATTTATTTTTTTCTCATTTTCTTATATTAATATTCATTATCTTCATAGGCATGTGTATATGATCACTTTCCCAGACTGGCTCCTCAAACAAGCGGTGATGGTACTGGACCTACTGGAAAGAAATTCGTCTTCACCGGGACCCAGGGAAAATATAAAGAAGTTCTCATAGCAAAGATGAGAATTGAAATTGATGCTTTCACGGTTGAAGATGTTATTTTCGATCCTTATGTGAAGATTAGCATAGAGGGTGATGGACATGTTGAGGATTTACGTGTATTGTCGGACGTGGCAGGCTACAACGGCCCTTTGTACCATCTGTTTGGGTACGTGATGTCCAACCCCGCCGAACTCTCCGCCAATATGGATACGTCCAAACAACGGTGACCCGCGAAATGTTTAAATTGTGTGTGAATGGGTCGATGATCGAAGGCCCAAACATCGTGCTAAACTACGAGCCAACGCCTTCGGTCGCGGTTTGGAATAACCGCAATGAACAGAGTTATCTCCCTCTTCGGGCACAAAAGAGGCTGCAGAAGATTACTTGGATTGGTATCGCCATTTTGGTCATCCAACTATCATCAACAATGATCCTGAGACGATGCCAAACAACACAGAAGATGGTTTCTGGAAGAAGGGTATTTCAATTTGGTACGTACATTATTTTTGTTATTAATGTTTTTAAGATTTATTACTAAACACTCATCCTACTTTTATTTTCATATGTGAATAGAAAAAGAAAGCCATTGCATTGGCGGACTCTATTATTCCATGCCTAAGCACAATTGATGTGAGGACACCTGACCGACTCCAAGCTTTGATTAGGGAGCTTCATCATGAAGTTGAGGATGTGCAGCGGACTTTAAAGAGGAGTAGACCCGCTACAAGAGGCGCGACTACAGATGCGAGTACTACTAGAAGAGAGCCGCAAGCATCGGATGAAGAGACACATGATGCGCAACGTGGTGCTGATATTCGAGGCGGTCGTACTGGAGCTCGTACTCGTGCTGGTGCTGCTCATCTTAATGTTATGAGCAAAAAAAGAGCTCGTCAAAGTCATCGACCTACCCCTCCCCCTTCTCCCTAACTCTATGTCTATGGTTTTTTTTGTGTGGGTGAATTACTTGTACCTTTAATGTGAAGTTGGATTTGAAGTTTGAATTTAACTTGCCCGTAAAAATAATTTATTTGAAGTTCGAATTATAAAAATTAAACTTAAAATTTATTTTCCAGTTATTTGAAGTTGGAAACCATGCAATGGGAAATCCAGGTAAAAATACCCAGAAAAATTAGTGTTACGGTTGGGTTTCCAGGCAAAACCCAACCGTAAAACTGGCAAAATAAAAAATGTTGAAGGTTTAAGGTTGGGTTTTGTCCAAAACCCAACCGTAAAACTGTCACATTTTTATACTACAGTTTTACGGTTTGGTTTTCAGCCAAATGTTTGAAGTTTGAGCTGTGTTTGAAATGTTTGTGGACGGTCAGGAGGACGATTGGATGGACGGTCAGGAGGACGATTCTTGGTGGGAGCGTGTGTTTGAAATGTTTGTGGCATTACAGGGGAATGGATATCGGAGGACGTGGAGAACCATCAAGAGACGCTTTGAGGCGTTGTATGAAGAAATGGAAAACTTAAAACTGGAAATGAAAATGAGAGTTGAAGCATTTCCCGATGAAACCAATGTGGAAAGAGCAAGTGTGTCAATTAATAAATCGTTCGTTAAAAAGAGTTTTAAAATAATCAAACTTATAATTGATTTATTTTTTTCAGCATGTCATGGCTAGGGCGCAGTATAAAATCAAATATGGGAAGGAGTTTACGCATAAGTTGCTATCGTATCTTGGAACAAAGTTTCTATCTTGAGTTTCGTCGTTATGATTAAGTGTTGAAGTGTTTAAGTGTAATCATCTAATGATCTACTGTATTTCGTTTCCTTTAGTCCTTCCTTTAATGTTAAAAATAAGGTTCTTAACAACTCTGGTATTTGATAAGAAAATGAACTAAACCCAAACATAACTAATTTTGTCTTAAAAACTCCTTTTTACAGTTGGCATCCATGACTCAACCCAACCGTAACTACAATTCATACTAAAAAAAATCAAATTTACGGTTGGGTTCGATTACTAAACCCAACCGTAAAATAAATTGTACAAACACCACAACTAGCTTACGGTTGGGTTTTGCCTTGAAACTAAAACTAACACTAGAAGTTACGGTTGGGTTCGATGACTCAACCCAACCGTAACTACAATTCATACTAAAAACTCAATTTTACGGTTGGGTTTGATTACTAAACCCAACCGTAAAATAAATTGTACAACCACCACAACTAGCTTACGGTTGGGTTTCAAGGAAAAACCCAACCGTAACTATATGATAAAATATACACTAAAACTAACACTAGAAGTTACGGTTGGGTTCGATGACTCAACCCAACCGTAATTAAAATTCCTACTAAAAACTCAATTTTACGGTTGGGTTCGATTACTAAACCCAACCGTAAATAAACTGTACAAACACCACAACTAGATTACGGTTGGGTTTCAAGGCAAAACCCAACCGTAACTATATGATGAAATATGTACTAACACTACAACTTACAGTTGGTTTTTAAGCCGGAACCCAACCGTAAATTCTACGGGATTCTCAAAATGTCAGAATTTGTGTCTCCTTAAAGTAGACAATTCCAACGGATTTTTTATTTGAAAAATTTAGCCGTTGGGTATTTTTTCCCTATAAAAGGAAACCTTTCCTTGTCACTTTCTCATTATTCTCTATCCCTTTCATTCTCATTATAATTCTAGACTTTCCAACTCATTCTCACCATACCCTTTCAACCATTAAAAATGGTAACTACATACCCGAATGATGAAGATGTTGCAATTGTTCGAGCGTGGCATACGATGGTAGAGCATGCTTACGATAAAGCCTTCTATAACAACAATAACAACGTTGTTTCACAAGAAGATTGGCATGAGGATCAAGATACTGATCCTTGGTGGAAGCGTGTGTTTCTAATGTTTGCGGTATTAGAGGAGAATGTAAATCATAGGACGTGGAGAGCCATCAAGAGACGGTTTGAGACGTTGTATCGACAAATGAACAACTTAAAACTGGAAATGCAAATGAGATTCGAAGCAAATCCCGACGAGAACGGTGTGGAAAGAGTAAGTTTGTCGATTAATAAATCGTTAATTAAAAAGAGATTTCAAAAATTCAAACTTATAATTGATTTATTTTTTTCAGCATGTGTTGGCTATGGAGTAATATAGAATCAAACACGGGGAGGAGTTCAAGCATACAGATTGCTATCGTATTATGGAAACAAGTCGGTGTTTGATTATCGCCATTATCTTTAAGTGTTTAAGTGTAATCATCCAATGATCTATTGTATTTCGTTTCCTTTGTTTTTTCCTTTAATGTACTACTTTAAATCTATTACAATAGAATGAATAAGTTAAAAAGGTGTGTTTTAAACCCAATTTGGAGTATATTGAAAATCAAAAAAAAGTCAACATGAGCATTTACGGTTGGGTCCGATTATTAAACCCAACCGTAATATAATTTGTACAAACACCACAACTTGTTTACGGTTGGGTTTTAAGGCAAAACCCAACCGTAATTCTGTGTTGAAATTGGAACAAAAATTAACAGAATATGTTACGGTTTGGGTTATAAGCCAAAACCCAACCATAAATTCTACTGGATAACACAAACTTGGATTATCTAATTTGTGTGTTTTTCGTTTTTTCTTTGTTTCAAACACCCAATTTACCTTCAATCTAGTAAAAATGATTGAATTATTTCAAAATTTTGATTTTTAAAACTCAAAGTTAACCAAAAAAATCAATGCTCAAAAGGATGTGTTACGGTTGTGTTTTGCCTTATAAATGGTGTTCATCATTTTTCTTCTACTTTCGGTGGGTTCTGG
The DNA here is from genome assembly GCA_023531435.1 of Papaver californicum. Lineage (NCBI taxonomy): Eukaryota > Viridiplantae > Streptophyta > Magnoliopsida > Ranunculales > Papaveraceae > Papaver > Papaver californicum. The sequence continues at coordinate 36,657 of JAJJMC010032736.1, read as the reverse complement.
TTGAAAACCCAACCGTAACTATTGGAAAAAATGGTGTTCATCATTTTTCTTCTACTTTCGGTGGGTTCTGGTTGAAAACCCAACCGTAACTATGGGAAAAAATGGTGTTCATCATTTTTCTTCTACTTACGGTTGGGTCTGGTTGAAAACCCAACCGTAACTGTGGGAAAAAGATGGTGTTCATCATTGGTCTTTGATTTACGGTTGGGTTTTGTTGAAAACCCAACCGTAAATCTAAGCAAAAATGGTGTTCTTCGGTGTTCTTAGGGTTACGGTTGGGTTCGACATGAAACCCAACCGTAAGTTTCTCTGAACAACAAAAATTCAATCTTTGAAATCGTGATTTCATCAAATTTGAGCCATAAAAAGATCAACAGTATAAGTTAGAGGTATGCTCAATGCTACTATGGTTTATTGAATCAAAATCTAGGGTTTAAAAAAAAACGACAAAATTTTCTTAAATTTCATCTAGTTTTTCTTCCCACCAAACACAAATTCAAAAAAAAAAAAAAAAATTCAAATCATTTGATTAAGTAAAAGATTATGTTTAATTAATCATGATTAGCTTAATTTTTTAATTAGTTAGTGTAATTAAGATTAACTAACCAGGGGTGGTTTAGGCATTGTGAAAATATTATGGATAAGGGGTTTTTGAGTTTTACTTCATAATGTCCCAGATACCCGTGATATATACATCATGACCAAGATAAAATACTAACTTTGTATGCTCTCAAAGCCTGCCGTAAGCTCTGCCCCGCTTACTGTTGCAAGCTCCTCTCGTACTCTGTGGGAGGAAAAAAAATAAAAGGGGTGAGTGAATGCCCAGTAGGGGTTATAACGATAAATAAACAAGCCGGCATGAAACGTAAATGGATAGACAAGAGATCAACAAGAATAATATGGACAAAAACAAGCCTTACACAATTAAAATGACAACAACGATTAAGAGCTCTGATTAAACATAAGTTACTCTACCAAATTTTATTGCCAGTGTTATTGTCAGATACTAGCTACTGTTACAACTAACGGTCCCGGGTAGCCATCCGTAGATGAGAGCCAATGTTACAACTAACGGTCCCGGGTAGCCATCTGTAGATGAGAGCCAATTAAGGACTGATAGTATTAAATAGAGTATTCTAGCTTCCTTTTAAATCATTTATAAGAAGGAAATATCTATCATAACATTGCAGCAAAAACATAACTTATGAAACTAAGGCTGCTAATTGACTGTACACATGATTAATCCCATTTGAGTCTTGTAAACATGATACAAATCTTAATAGCAAAATCAGGTGACCTTCTAAACATAGAAAAGACAGTTAAGAAGTGGATTTGAGAGAAAGGTCAGCCAAATGCAAAAGTGAAGCTAACTAATTGATAAGAAAGTTATAAAACCAAATTCTCATCCAATTGAATTTTCATTTTCTTTTTTAATACAAAGAAATTATAAAACAATGATTAAGGGAAATGACTGTAGCATTTGAAATAGGTAATGTTTATTCTAAAATTCCCATTGACATCAACAACCAATGATTTGATGAAAAAACAGTAAACAGAAAGATTTTAACTTACAATTTGATACATAGAATCCTCTTTTAAATCAATTAATGAGAAAATTTTAATAATCCATTCATTTAAAGATCATAAATCTGATCAAATTACAGTCACAAATCCATAATCTTTTGAATCAAGAAAATGAATCATGATAGTGGAATTTATAAATTCTATCTTACACAATGTATACATACCTAATGATCTTTTTCCTTTTACTCTGATTATTCTTCCTTAGCCTTTTCTTCACTTCAATTTTCCGACCCCCTCTCTGTTGAATACTCTCTTCTATTTATAGATTATCTAATGGGTCCCTCTTGTCCCGATACCTTCTTTTGTTCTTCTTATTATCTCTGGATCGGGATGATTGTACGATTGACAGGTCATCCTTTTTGCTTTTTGGTCCGTTACCTTGCATGATTAACACGTACTCTTCGTTCCTTGAGAATCAGCTTTGTCCCGATCATATGTGTCAAGCGTGTGTCAAAAGTAATTATTCTCTTACTTTCCCGCTCCACGTTCATCATTACTCCTACTTTCCCGCTCCACGTTCATTATTATTCTTACTTTCCCGTTCCTCAATCATCATTACTCCTACCTTCCCGTTCAATAAGCATTTAATGCTATCTGTTTCGGGGTCAGTGTGATATTACTTTCCCGATCTTATGTGTCGATCATGCAGAGATTTACTCAGTCTTTCACATCTGTCCTTTTTCGATCCTTTGATACGGCTTTGATTGTGTGCTTCTCATTCTTCTTAGTTTCACTGTCTCCTTCGTTAACCGTCTTACACGTGTCGCCCTCCTTTTATTTCCCAACAGGTAACAAGGAAAAAGGCTATAATTGATAATGGTATTTGGTTTTTAAACAATTTCCACCGACCGAAAATCAAATTCAAGGTTTAAAACAAGAAACCAAGATAGATTCTGTTCATGAACTCAAATACATTCAATGTTTTGAAAATATAGATCATTGGGTTATTTTAGCAAACAGGCAATGGCTAGTTTTAAAGAAATCAAATCAAGACTTCCTTTATAATGGAAAATTGGATTTGGACGATAGAAAAACAGGACTTGGATGACGTACTGCAAAAAAAATCAATTATAACAATCAGATTTGTACAAGGATCAATATGTAAGGGTAACACAGAAATTTGAAGGATTCAACCAAGCCCGACATCATACAAAGGAAGTCAAAAACATGAATAAATTACAAGAGATGTTATGCATGAAACTTCTTAAATTCACGGTGAAGAAAACATTTTAAATAATCATTTTTGATTTGCATGAATGGAATGAGTTAAAAAGATGTTAAGCAATATCAGAACATTGATAAATATAATTAACAACGTAAAAATGAGATGAAAACGTATATTCAAATTAAATTAGGGCAGAAAAGATTGCATAGAAAAATTAACTCAATGGAAGAAGATTAAACCCCCTACCTGTGTACAACACAATATTTAGTCAACAAAGAGAGATGGGTTTTACTTGATTTTATCTTTGAAAGCAAAATTTCTTACTTGATCCGAATTGATGGTGAAGAAAAATCTGGAGAGTGAAAGAAGAAAGTCTTTACTGGGAAAAGATGCTCGGTTTGAGAAAGAAAAAGAAAAGAAAGAAAAAATAACAAATAAAGCCCTAGATGCTCATGTCTAAAACGTGGCATACATATACTCTAATTTCTATAACACATATTGATCATGCACATTAGCACTAAAAAGGGTTATTTAAATTGTAAAATAACTTCTAGTGGGTTGGACTAGGGTTTAATCCTAGAGAAATTTTCATGGTGACACTATCACCCCATAAAAAGAATTGCGTCTTGTAATTTAAAAATCAAACTAATAGCTTTGGGTATTTGTCTCCCACGTCAGAATCGGGCTCCCAAGTAGCTTCCTCAAGAATGTGATACTTCTAAAAAGATGCTCGGTGTACTTGCTCCGTAACCGCTTTTCCAAGTAAGTTACATCGTCATTCAACTGCAAGTCTCTCTACTCGATCACGTGTGATGGTCTGCGTTATAACTTCAAAACATAGACACATGGAATGCGTTATGCACATCAGCTAACTATGGTGGCAAAACTAGACGATACAAGATTTCACCAAGCCTTTGAAGAATCTCAATAGGTTCAATACAACGTGGAAATAGCTTACTCTATTTCACAGGTATTTTGATACCGGGTCTTGGGATGACTTGTAGGAAGGTACTTTCTCCAAATTTGAAACTCTACTGGTCTCTTCTTCGAGTCGGCATATCATTTCTGTCGGTGTTGTGGATCTTCAATCGCTCTTGGATGAAATTGATCTTCGTGGTAGTTTCTTTTCTTAGATCATTTCGTGAACCAATGCGCTCTAGCTGCTGCCGAACACAAGGATGTCCTATATGGTCTTCTGTATAAAACTTCATATGATGTCATACTAATGCTAGCCTGGTAATTTTTATTGTACGCAAAATCCACTAGAGGTAGCTGTTCACTCAACTTTCCCTTAAGTCAAATGCACGAGCATGCAGCGTGTCTTCTAATACTTGGATGGTCCGTTATGACTGACCGTTTGTTTCAGGATGGAAGCAAGTACTCTCGTCTAACGTTGTACCCATGCCTTGTTGGAAACCCTCCCAAAACTTGGAGGTGAAAGTACAAGTCTTTCTATAAACGATTGACGACAAAATTTCGTGTATCATGACAAACTCAATGATGCACAAGTTGTGTTGGAGAAAATAAATTTAAAATGTTTTTTGGTCTTGGTGGAAATGGATCTTAGGACCAAGGGGTCACTAAGGAACACTATCTTATTTTCATTTTTGTGAATGAACCTTTAGTCCCATATTGGAGAAACTAAAGATGATTCCTGTCCTTATTACCAAGAAAATTACATCTAAGGGAGGGCCCTTAGGAGTTTAGACTATTTTGTGGTGGGAGAGGACTAAGGTTATGGACTAGTTGGAGCAAACATACTTTTCCCACACGCGGGGTGCTTCGCACCGAAGCACGCACGTTCGGGCTCGGGTGCGGCTGCGGCTACGGCTGCGGCTACGGCTACGGCTACGGGTATGAGTATGGTTGCGGGTGCAGGTGGGGTGTAGCTGCTGGTGCAAGTCAACCAAGACTTACCTTTTTTGAACACAAAATTTTTCCTCAAAAGAATTTAAAACTAAATTAAAGTTTGTTTTAAATGTGGGGGGCGTCTGAACTGGCGAGATTTGAGCTGAATTAAAGAGAAAATAAATTTTTGACCATTTTAATTTTGTTTCAAGATTTATGTATGTGTTTCATGCACAAAATTGATTTTCAATCAATACCCGTTAAAGCTACTCTCTTTTCTTCCGATAAAAGAAAACGAATTTCTCCATTTCAACTCACTCCAGAAGCAGCTACTATCCTGTCTTCTTTTCCCCTCTTCTTGTTTTGTTTTATGCACTGCTTGTTTATTTCCCCTCTATCTAAATTGTTGTTGAGTTCATTTGAGGGTGACTAGTATTGTGATTATACTAGTCATAACAGGCAGTTCTATCCTGGACAAATCTCCGTTGTGGGGGTATAACATCTCTCAATTTTGAGGAGTACCCACAGACTATTGTGTTAAGGACAATTTGCTGAGAAGAAGGCTCTGTCAATTGTGTGTGTATGAATCAGAGATTTCATTAACCTTAACAACTTCTTCTGTTTAGTGCTTTCTATTGTTGCAGATCCAACATTCTTAACACAGTATTTCTTCTTCTGTAACAATGGGTAAAAATGATGTGGACAGACCAGAAAAGTTCAGTGGCAAAGATTTCAAAAGATGGAAATCCAAGATGTTGTTCTTTCTGAGTTTTCATATGTTACATGAATTAGTTCTGAAATCTTTTGATGAGACTTTGAATGATGCTGGAAATGAAAGGGAGTTGGAAAATTGGGTTAGACAGAACTATATGGCTAAAAATCATATTCTGAATTATTTAGAAGATGCACTGTATGATTTTTATAATGCAAAATACAACTTTACTGATTTTGATTTATGGGCTGCTTTAGAAGCAAAATATAAAGATGAAACTGCTGGAAGTAAGATGTTTTTTGTAGCCAGGTTCCTGGAATACAAAATTTCAAATGTTGTGGTTGATAAATTCCTTGAACTTCAGCCTATTATCAATGAAATTCTTGCTGAAGGTATGATGATAGATGAAACGTTTCAAGTGTCTGCTGTGATTGAGAAATTACCGTCTTCCTGGTCTAAATAAAAACGAAGATTGAGACATAAAACTGGTGAAATCAGTATGGTTGATTTGGGTAAAAACATTTAAGTAGAAGAATTACTGTGCTCCAAAGACAAGAATGTATCTTCTGCAAGGAACATGTCCAACAAGGCTCATGTGATTGAACACAAGTCTTCCAATACTGAAAAAAGGCGACAACAGCAAACGCAAGCTTGGTCATCACAGGAAAGGTATGTTACAGAAACCCAAATATGGCATTGGTTAAATTAAAGGTGCGTGTTATGTTTGCGGAATTCCTGGCATGGTGTCTGAAGTCAATATGGCATTGGTTAAAGGTAAGGACTTTAAGAATAAGAAAAACAATGCTAATTTGGTTGAAAACAACAAGAACGGGTTTTCTGGCATGGTGTCTGAAGTCAATATGGTAACCAATGTGAGAGACTGGTGGATAGACTCTGGTGCTACCAAGCATGTGTGTGGAAACAGAAATATGTTCACCTCCTATCAGAAGGTAGGGCAAGGGGGGAAACTCTATATGGGTAACTCATCCGCAGCATAGGTTGCGGAAAAAGGCAAGGTTGGGCTAAAGCTTACTTCTGGCAAAAATCTCACATTGAATGAAGTTCTTCATGTTCCTGACATATGCAAAAATCTTGTATCTTATGGTGTTTTAGATGATAAGGGTTTTAAACTTGTTTTTGAATCTGGGAAAGTTATTATCACCAAGGGTAAGGATTATAAGACTGAGGGTCTCTGCAAACTAAATGTAACCTTTATTGAAATAAATAAAATTGATTCTTCTGCTTATGTTTGTGTGTCATAGAATGTTTAGCAGGGTACACATGGACATGTAAACTATAAGTCAATGAATAAACTAGCTAGCATAGGCTGCATACCCAAATTTAGTTTGGATAATGAACATAAATATGAAATATGTGTAGAATAAAAATATGATAAAAAACCTTATAGGAAAAATATTTAGAGAAATTCTAAACCCTTAGAATTAATTCTTTCACACCTAGTTGACATGAAATCAGTTCAAACTAGAGGTGGTAAGAAATGGTTTGTCACTTTTATAGATGATTGTACGAGGTACTGTTACATATATTTACTTAAAGGTAAGGATGCCTTAGAAGTCTTTAAGATGTATAAACTAGAAGTTGAAAAAAAATGAGTACTATCATTAAAATTGTTAGGTCTGACCGTGGTGGTGAGTATGTAATTCCTATAGGAGATTTTTGCATAGAACACGACATTATACACGAAGTAATGCCTCCGTATTCACCACAATCTAATGGTGTGGATGAACGGAAGAACCTAACCCTTAAGGAGATGATGAATGCCATGTTAATAAGTTCAGGATTACTAGCAAACTTAGGGATGAAGATTAAAAGAAATTCTAATGGATATAGTCTTAGTCAATCTCATTATGTTTAATCTGTGCTTAAAAAATATAATCAGTTTGATAGTAAACCTGCTTGTACTCCGTATGATCCTTGTTGTAGACTAAAAAAGAATAAGGGTAATGGAGTTTCAAAACTTGAATACTCACGTGTTATAGGAAGTCTGATGTACTTGATGAATTGTACGAGACCAGACATTGCTTATGTTGTGAGTAGGTTGAGTAGGTATACCTGTAATCCAAGGCAGGAGCATTGGGATGCACTTATTAGAGTGTTAAGGTACTTGAAGTAAACTTTGAACTTTTATTTAAATTATGAGAGATACCCTGCGGTCCTTGAAGGATTTTGTGATGCAAACTGGATATCAGACTCAAAGGAGTCTAAGTCTACGAGTGGTTATGTGTTCACTCTAGCATGTGGGTCTGTATCTTGGAAGATTTCCAAACAGACATGTATAGCTCGATCCACTATGGAATCAGAGTTTATTGCTTTAGATAAAGCAGGAGAGGAAGCCGCTTGGCTAAGATGCTTTTTAGAAGACATTCCTCTTTGGCATAGGCCTGTGCTAGCTATATCGATACATTATGATAGTCAAGCTGCAATAGATAATGCTAAAAACATCAACTATAATGGGAAGTCTATACACATTCGTAGAAGACATAATTCCCTAAAACGACTAATCTCAACTGGCGTTATTTTTATTGACTTTGTGAGGTCTAATGAGAATATCGCGGACCCTTTGACGAAAGGTTTTTCCAAGAAGATAGTTAGTAATGCATCTAGGGGGATGGGGCTTAAGCTCATTAAATAAACTTGCCATGAAGGATAATCAACCTTGCTGACTGGAGATCCCAAGATCAAGGTTTTGAATGAGACAACTAACTTTTGGTAGGTGATAGTGTGACTGCATGTAAAGGATGACTTTTTATTAAGTCTTAATGAGTTTTATCGTTTCAATTTAAGATTGAAGTGGGGTGTAGCAGTAAACACTCTTGATGGAACTCACCTATCTGAATAAGGAAGTGGGTCGCTTCCTATGAGAATTGAGCTGATTATCTAGAGCATTCTGAGAAACGAGATACGTCCATGGCCAAAATGGACACAACGACGCGAACTTGACAGCACCTAGAATGATATCACGCGTGGAAGTATTGATGAAATACACCAAATGATGGCAGTTCAAGACATCGCGTTCACTGTCCATCAAGTAGTTCCGGTAATTTCTCACTAAGGAAAGGTTCAAGACCTTATGGACACTTATTGCCTATAGTGGTATTTCTCGCTTTCTGATTTCTGATTTTTATCGGGTTTTCATTCATTTGGGGGATTGTTGGAGAAAATGAACTTAAAATGTTTTTTGTTCTTGGTGGGAATGGATCTTAGGACCAAGGGGTAAGGAACACTAGCTCATTTTCACTTTTGTGAATGAACCTTTAGTCCCACATTAGAGAAACTAAAGATGATTCCTCTCCTTATTACCAAGAAAATTGCATCTAAGGGAGGGCCCTTAGGGGTTTAGACTATTTTGTGGTTGGGAGAGGACTAAGGCTATGGGCTAGTTGGAGCAAACATAATTTTCACACACACGCGGTGCTTCACACCGAAGCACGCATGCTCAGGCTCGGGCCGAGCTCTGTTGCGGGTGCGCTTGCCTTTGCGTTTGCGTTTGCGGTTGCGGTTGCTGCTTGCGGCTTGCGGTTTGTGGCTTGCGGCTTTCGGCTTGCGACTGCGGCTGTGGTTGTGGTTGTGGTTGCGGCTGCGGGTGTGGATGTGGTTGCGGGTGCGGGCGTAGCTGCGGGTCAACCAAGACTTACCTTTTTTGAACAGAAATTATCTCCTTTTGTGAGCTGAATTAAAGAGAAAATAAATTTTTGGCCGTTTTAATTCCGTTTCAAGATTTATGTCCGTGCTTCATGCACGAAATTGATTTTCAATCAATACCCATTAAAGCAACTCTCTTCTTCTGCCTATAAAAGAAGACGAATTTCTTCATTTCAACTTCCTCCAGAAGCAGCTACTATCCTGTCTTCTTTTCCCGTCTTCTTGCTTTTTTTTGCGCACTGCTTGTTTATTTCCCTTCCATCTAAATTTTTGTTGAGTTCGTTTAGGGTGACTAGTATTGTGCTTATACTAGTCATAACGGGAAGTTCTATCCTAGACACATCTCCGCTGTTGGGGTATAGCATCTCTCAATTTTGAGGAGTACCAGCGGACTATTTTGTTAAGGACAATTTACTGAGCAGGTGGCTCTATCCATTGTGTGTGTATCAATAAGAGATTTCATTATCCTTAACAACTTCTTCTGTTTAGTGCTTTCTATTGTTGCATATCCAACAAGTTGTCGATCAGCGGTCACACTAATACTGTCACTTCTTTGTTAAACTTTAGGCAAGTTCCTTACAAAATCCTTAATGATGAACTTCCAATGGTTGTAATAGTCCTTCTGGTGACCAATGATCAGGTTTCACTTGTGGAAACTTAAGACATCTCGATACAAGTATGACATAACATAGGAAAGTCTCACAGCTTCACAAATCAAAACATTCAAAGAAAACCCCGAGATTCTACAGAACGGAGTCGATAATTCATACAGGAGAACATGGCATCAATTTACGACAAATATTTAAGATTAGCAAGGTAAGAAAACATGGCATCAGTTCACAAAGAAAATTGGAAGTACCCAGCTAAATATTTTGGCATCATGTGAAAACAAATATTAACAAACTTAGCCTAATTTATGAAACCAGATTAGATATAAAAGGTACTGAAACAAACAGAACAACATATAAAAAAATGGAAATAAGATTAACAGCCAAGCTTAAGCATGGCAAGGTAGGTTTAGCTTTGTTAAATACGAACATTAAAAGTATAATTCACGATATAGTATGGGTAACGAAAAACAACTGACCATTTTCTCCTTAGATTTTTAATCTAATTAACACTAGCACCCAAAGGAAAGTTGTTTTCACAAAAATTTATAATCAACTGATGCCTTAATGCCATAAGAACACAACACCAATTTAAACAATTCCTTCAGATATCATAAATTAGTGAATCCCATGGTTAGAAAAAAATGATAGACACGAATAAGATAATGACAGTAAACCGAGGAAAACAATCAAAATGTTAAATAATCGTTAGCTCTTAACCTCAGAACCACAACCACGGATTGATATAAAAAAAATCAATCTGATGCCATAAACAAATTAATAGTGTGGAGTCTTTGAACTACAAGGGGTGAAGGAAATCACATACAGAAATCCAAAAAAAAAATATAAATTTTCGACTACGGTGGTGTTTCAAATACGAACACTACAAGAAAACCTGGTTTAAACAACTAAAATCTTAGCAAGAGCCCAAATTTTAGTCGTTTTTAAGGGTTTAAGCACCCAAAGTTGCAACTGCCAGATAGTTTGGCGGCTATAAACCTGTATCCACTTATATTTAGCCACGAAAAAATGTGTTTAATCGTTAGATCCTTTTTTCAAATAATTTATAACAGCTAAAAAAGTGATCATGTAGCTATTCACTTTGAGGCACAAACTCGTAGCAACAAAAAATGAATTGGTTTCTCTAAATGTTAGCAAGAGCCAATATTTTAGTCGCTCTAAGAGTTTAAGCTACAAAACTTGCAACTGTCGAATAGTTTGGCTGCTACAAAGTTGTGTCAACTAATTTTTAGCCATGGCCAGATGTGTTTAATCGCTAGATCATTTTTTCAAGTAATCTATAACATCTAGAAAAGTGCTCGTGTAGCTCTTTATTTTGAGGCACATACTCGTAGCAACCAAAAAATGAATTACTTGGTAAAACCTCTCCTAGCAACTAAGTTTAAGCCGCCACCACCATTTCAAAAGAGAAGTCAGTTTTTGAAGTAAACACTTGAGATCTTGGTATTGATCCAACAAACTTATTAGGATTTGTTTATGGAAACATGAAAACTCGTTTAAATCAATATTTTGATTCACTATGAGCAAATGTTTGGATGTACAAATTGAAAAAAAAATTTAACATGAGTCGACTAAATTGACATAATTTGGTTATAACTTTTCTCTGTTTCAGTGTGTTTATCAGTTCTATTTTATCTTTTAATACAATTTATCTACAAATTTTCCTTAACAAGTAGAAATTCGGCGTCAAAAAATGCAATGTTTTGATCCTATCTTTTGTACTAAGTCCGACTTATCTCAATTATCGTACCAAATAAAACCAAACAAGCAACCTGAAGGTGAATCAGAAATAAAGTTGATTAAGCACATAAAACGTGACAGAAAAAAGTTTCTTTTTGCTTTTGATGAAACACAAACAAGAGTTTCAAGTGTTTGATTTTATTCATGAAGTTTACAGGACAAAAGAAAAACAAAAAAATATATAATCTGATATTCGCTCGGACAAAATATAGGAGAAGCCGGATAAGGAGGATAGGTTAGGTACTGTTCTCAGATGTAGAAGTAGTTGGTGGTGTAGAACTTCTTAAGGAAGTCAGAGAATTTTTGATTCTTGGTCCCAACATCCTGCACAAGTCTTCGTTCCCTATCACATACTTCCCAATGATATGATGCCGTTGTTTCGCATGTTCAACAATGTTGTTCAGTTCTTCCATCCCCTTGAACAAAAACATGTCTATTACCTACATATCAGTGAACAAATAAAAAAGAGAAACATGTTAAATTCCAAATATAAAAATTCTGCAATATCATATTCTATGTCGACTTATCGAGAGTTGTAGGCAACAAATCTATCCACAGAACAATTAGTCATATGAATAAGGTTAAGTTCCATCCCTTGCTTCCCAATCAGCCATGCTTTTAAGGGAACATGAAAACTTACCAAGAACAAACACATCAACATTTTTTTAACACTTTTTGTTTCTACTTAAAATAACTAACTATTGTCAAGAAGGTAGACAAACAAGAAAATGGGGAAAACAAATATTGTGAAGAAAATGAAGATCTCTCCAGAAAGTTTGGAATGTATAAGGAGGTCATAATTTCATCAGCACCTATCATTCGGAAGTAGCCTTATCTATTCTCTGAAAAGGAGTTGGGTTATTTTAACTCAACTATATTCTGAGACGTGTAGTGGTGCCTAGTGTGTGCGTGCTTATGTCCACAACAGCAGTTCTGTCAATTAAGATATACAGAAAATTTCACTCTCGGTTGATGATGACTTGATGTTGGATAGTGTAATGTAACAATGTTGATTCAAAGGAAAACAAAGACATTCTCAGTATCCAGGACTACAACTTAACTAACTTTCAAAAACGTAAATACACAAAAACGAAATCAGGGCAGGAAAACAAATAGCTCATACTAGTACATCAAGAGTTAAAGCTTGAAATTGCATATCAGAAACTTCAGAAAGTAAATAACACTCTTAAATTTCAACACAGGAAATATCACAAATGAAAATCTTTACAAGGGTTTTCACATGAATATCCATAAAGTTGTATCATCATCTTATCCTAGAACTGAAGTTTTACAATGGTAAGACCCTTTTTTGTAGGCAGATTTTGCAGCTGCCAGAACTGCGTGATATGTCCCAGAAAAAAACGAAATGAAGCTAGATTTCTACCAATTACTACTAGATATACTTGGTACCCAATAATTGAACCCTCACAATATTGCTTACTAATCTTTATCGGAAGATAAGATAATTTCATGGTCTGGAATGATTTTCAAGTTATATGACCCATCATAATGTCTAACAAGGGTCTTTATACCAATATCTATAATCAAGCTATATGACCCATCTTATCCTAGAACTGAAGTTTTACCAACATAACATCACTGTTATCTCTTTAGCAGCTTTGTTCAGCTGCCAGAACTAAGTGAAATGACCTAACAACAACCCCAATCAAACCAGGATTACATCAAATATTACAAGATGTAGTTGGTACCCAATAACTCAGATATTATAATAACATGGTTTAGAAGCATTTCTCAACAATGTGGTTACTAACTGTATTTTGAGCTAATGTGAATCAAAATTATTAAAGAACCTAAAATGAGAAAAATAAGAAAAATGATAGGAAATGAAAAATTTCTTACCTTAGGGTTAGTGATGGTTGCAGTATGACGGGTTAATCACAGTCCATCTCGTTTTTAGACTCTTCAAATTTGAGCAAATCATCGTCATTACTAGTAGTATAGACACTTTCAATATCAACATCATCTTGATCGACTGCTTTCTCTCAACCTTGTTCTAGCGCAACATAAGTGATGGTTTCATCAGGAACATCATTCCTACCCCAAAGAAAATTATCATCATCATCATGTTGTGGTTCACGTTGTACATCTTCCATTGAATAAGTCGAGTACAAATCTGTATAAATATCGCGCACCTGCATATCATAATTGTTCTGAGGTTTTAGTTTTTTCACCGTCTTCCATTGGGACCCATGTTCTTCATTCACATACATAACCTATGATACTTGAGATTGTAAGACATATGGTTTTTGTTGCCAACAACTTATGGTTTTATTAACAGCCGTAACAACTCTATTCCAATCTTTCCTGCATCCCCTATCACTATCTACATCCCGCCAATCACATTTGAAAAGAACAACACGGAATCTACCCACATACCTCAGCTCTACAATATCAGTTAGCACTCCAAAATAATCCTTCTCGATGGTTACACATACTCCAACGTTTTGTTTCGTTCTTCGCTGCTCCCAACGTTTTTTATGAAAGCGGTACCCGTTGACCGTGTAAATGTTGAAAGCCAAAAATTCTCCACAAGGACCTTCGGCCAATGATAATAGTTCTTCAGTCACCTAACCGATCTCTTTGTGCAGTTGGGAAATCTGTACGTTACAGAAAAAATCCCACTAAAATCAGAAATTTGTTTGTGTGGCGAAATAAACGTGTTAATAGTATTGAATTGAGACTCACTTTACGTTAAAACAATCTAGGAAATTCTTGGGTGTGGTTTCTATATGCGTGGCTAGTTCCTTCAAGCATAGCTTTGTGCTCACGTATATTGCCGTAAGAAAATTATGCAAATCACATGTGCATGAGAACATTCTCAGATTCTAGCATTTTTATAATTGTACATAAAGAAAAAGAGCAAGTAGAGAACACGTACTCCTCATATTGGTGCACTTCATCGCAATTCTTGAGAACAACAAATTTCATTTGGTGGAACTCTTCCTCTGAAATCGACGCCACATGTTTCTTACCTTGAAATTCACCGGCTTGTCTGAAAATAGACAACTTATTAACTACTGATTGAAATCGAGTGTTATCCTCGTTTCTACTAAGTTGATTAAACTTCGTAGCTACACTATTCATATGGCGCGCAATTAAAACGAGAGATTCTTCTATTATTTGCCCTTTCGCCATCGAGCCTTCGGGATAAGCTTTATTCCGCACATAACACTTTAACTTCCGCAAGTACCTGATATATATCATTGAAATAACTGTCACCTAATCAAGCACAACCAAATACAATAACGGCAACAAGGAAAAAGAGGAAACCAAATGTAATTGATAACCTAGGCAAAGTTCCCCACCTATCAGTGCCATAAGATCACAAAAACTCAACTAGGACTAGTATGTGTTCAAAAAAAGGTAAAATTTCTAAGAAAAATGACATTGATACTTCGAACCTCTCAATCGGATACATCTAACGATATTGCACTAGACCACCAACCTTTGCTTGTTCTGGTAGATGAATGGGCAAGTGCATTATCACGACAAAAAAGATGGGGGGAATATCCTTTCTAACTTGCACAATGTGATTGCAATATTGTCCAGCAGTTTTTCTATATCATCCATATTAAGGGCCGTAGCACACAATACTTTGAAAAACATACATAACTCGGTCACTGCTTCACACACATCATTTGGCAAATTTCCATGAATTTAACAGTCGTGACTTTTTAAACTTATAAACCTCCACTCTTTAAGATTCACACAACGACGAATGTTTGATGCATACCCGTCCGGAACTTTAATTTCCTTCAAAAGTATACAAAATGAATCCATCTCAGTGTTCGACATCACGTATGAGGCGTTTGGCACCCTATACTTATCCCCTATTCTCGTCGCCCATAGGTCCTTCCGTATACCCATCCCCTGTAGGTCAAATCGGTCTTTTAAATTTTCTTTTGTCTTCCCATTGACCTTCAATATAGTCCCCATCAAAATATCACAAACATTTTTCTCGATATACATCACATCAAGACTATGGAACAATAAAATTGAGCTCACGTAGGATAATTCCATCTTGAAAATGCTAATCTTCTTCCAATTGAGATCAAAGGGTATCTTTTCTAATATACTTTGTTGATTGCCATTCTTACGAAACTCAACTTGCTCTAGCTGATCCAAGTGCTCAAGTATTCCATCCCCATTTAATAGCTTCGGTGGTGGTCGTTTCTCTTTTCTTCCATTGAAGGCCGCCTTGTGATTGCGCCATTTATGATCCATTGGCAAGAAATGTCGGTGAAACATGTAACACCACTTACCTACAAATCACATTTCGATAAAATTATAATAGTTAGGCATAAAAGGAAAGCAATCCAAAAATAAGTACTAGTTCAGCTCTTACCTCCGTTGGTACTCCATCCAGAAAGCATGGCTAGGGAAGGGGAATCGCTAATAATACCCAATAATGTTATACGACATAGAAAGAACTCTTTCTTTGAAGCATCATAAATGAGAATATCGTGCTCCCATAAATCCTTCAACTCCTCTATTGATAATTGCAGATACACATCAATATCATTTCCTAGTGACTTGGGTCCTGAAATTATCATAGACAAAATGAAATTGGAATCTTTCATACATATCCATGGTGTTAAGTTGTTGTTGATTAAAACAACTGCCATGTGTTACGAGGATTCGTCATATTTCCAAAAGGATTCAACCCGTCAGTTTCTAATGTAAGTCTCAGATTGCGATCCTCGGCTGCAAATATGGGGTGCATCTTATCAAAGCTCTTCCAGTTCTGAGAATCGTCCAGGTGCCTTAAAATTCCATCATCAATACGTTTTTTTCATGCCATATCATGTGAGGAGCGGTCTTAGGACACATAAACCACCTTTGAATTCTTTCATTTAAAAAAAATATCGTACTATCTTTTCATCAACTTTCTTCTTAGGTTTTTTTGTCGCACTAATATCCGACTCGTCGCCTACCAGCAACCCATCATTTTTCCATCTGCAAGTATGACAGACCGGGCACTTATCCAAGAGTGAATAGTCTTTCCAAAACAATATGCAATCATTTGGGCAAGCATCGATATTTTTTTAGGTAAGACCCAAGTCCCTTATGGTTATTAGGGCCTCATAATAGTTCTTTGGTATTAGGGAAGGTTAAAATTCCTTGATCAGAAGAATCAACAGCTCGTCAAACCATTTGTTAGCCAATCCACCACGGGTCTTAACACGAAGTAAGTGCATAGTAAAGGATAACCTTGAATAATTCTTACAATCAGGATAAAGGGGTTCCTCGGCCTCCTCCAACAACCGGTAAAAATTAGCAGCATCGGAGTTCGAAGCTGCTCCCATACAACCTAGCAACTCATCCCAATCGTCGTTTTCCAGCAAGTTATCTTCAACTTTTCTAACAGTACCCAAAGGTTCCCTTACCTCTGCCTCCCCATGGTATATCCAATTAGTATATCCTTTCGTGAACCCATGACGCAATATATGTAGATGCACTTCATCTCGAGAAGGGTAGCAATTGTTATTGTAGTACACACGGACAAAAAATTCATTCCATCCCAGGTTCTAGCTCAAACGCAGAGTCTAGGAAGTTTATAACTCCCTCGGGGAACGCCTCCTCACTCCTATGCATTTTAGTCCAACTCTTATCCATCGATGCTATAATATATGTATCGAACACGCATAATTAAATTGAAAAGCCAAAATTGATAATCAAATATCTGTGCGCAAATATAAGTTACAAAAAGTATAAACACTTGTTAACACAAAATGGAATGCCTAATACTAAACATTTTGTACTATACCCGAAATACCCAATACTAACTACTAAGCAAGTAAGCATTCTGTACTGTACATGAAATATGGTTTATGTTTTGAATCTGATTTTTTGATGTAGTTATGGCCTTATGGGTCGACGTAATAAACTAAAGTTCACTTAATTTAACAACTAACAGGCAAAGGTCACTGTTAGTAGAATCAAATTAAAAACCCCTAATTTTAAGTAAGCATTTTGTACTGTACCCAATTGATGAATTCATCGTGAACTATAATAGATAAATAGTAAAATCAAATTAAAAACCCCTAATTTTAAGTTTAGGGAAAAATTCATCAAATCAAATAAAAACGTTAATTTCTAAACATGGTAAGAGAAGTAGAGAACCCCAGCAACAATTCATTCCATTAAATCCTGAATAATACCATGAACCACTGCACTAAGGATTCAGGAATACGTACTCTTCTAAACTCTTCTCTTCGACTTCGAGACTTCGACCAAGCAAAAAAGAATCTTCTTTCTGACTTCGATAGGTTCCTAGTGGTGGACAGGAAAATGAGATTGAACCCTAGCTTCGAAATAATATAACTAGAAACTGAGATTATACTACTAGATTCTCCGTAAGAGGGAAATCTAAATTCATTTCTTTGACAACATATTTGGCGGAGATACAGCTGAGAAGTCTAAGCAGAAAACCTCGCAGTTCTCTTCGTTTTATGTTTGTGAAGTTAAGTTTGTCTGAATTTAAGGCACATTAAAGTTAGAAACATGGAGTTGGGTGAAGTTACACTACAAGAAAAACTGGTTTAAGCGACATGTCGTTTTAAGTCGCTTAAATCCTCTTTTAAGTCGCTATAACCGTTATAGCGACTAAAAGTGGCACTCGCTCCGTTGGTTGCCCAAAGCCATGTATCTCAAAGCCTTGAGCGACCATGCAATCGCTCTAGTAATAAACCAACTAACCTTAAGCGAGTGCTTTTCTCATTGCTTAACATTAGACCAACTAACATGGAGCAAGTAAAATGTTGATCGCTTAACATCTAGACCAACCAATATAGCAAGTAAAATATCAATCGCTTCAGATATACCAATCATTCTAAAGCAAGTAAAATACTTAGTTGATAGATACATGGAGCAATTCTTTTTGAAAGTGCTTGGTTAAAGTTTTAAACGATCAAATTATTTGTTCGCTAAAAGTGATTTCCGATTTTGATTGGCTTAAAGTTGGTTGCTCAAGCTTTTGAGGTACAAAATTTTTACTCAAGTTGATTGATTAAAGGTTTAAGCAACCAAATTATTTAAAATTATGGTTTTGATTGGTCTGAAGTTGATTGCTTAAGCTTTTAAGCTATCTAAGTTTTTATTCAAATTAATTGATTAAAGGTTCAAGCGACCAAATTTTTTAAAATTCTAATTTTGATCGACCTAAAGTCAATTGCTTAAAATTTTAAACTACCAAATTTTTTGCTCATTATAAACAAATTTTGATTAGATAATCTCAAATTATAATTATAATTATAATTAACAATTAATATTAGAAATTATCATTAATTAAAATTATATAATTAAAAGTAAATAACAAAATTAAATTAAAATTAATGCTGAATAAAAATTATGAACTAAATTAAAATCATACTTAATTTAACTTTATTATTAATAAATTCACATTTGGTTAAAAAATTACACAGCTAACAAATAAAAGCCAGTGCCTAAATTTCATTTACATTCAACAGAAGAACAAAATACTACACTAATATCCTACAGACTCTTATTCAACTTCAAGGCTCTAGAACTAAACCTGAACCTCCAATTTACCGCACTAATAAAAACAAATATCAAGTAAAACTTTGCAATACATGTTTGAGGATTATGGAAATCCTTCCTCAAAACCTTTCACCAAACCGTAGGAAAATGGCTCATGTACCAGAATTGTGATCCACAGCGTATTCAGCTCGTACAAGACCTAGCTTCACACCAATACCGTATGATGAGCCATTACCTGCACGCCTGCAAAATTTTGTTGGGTTTCCCTTTAAGTACTTTGAGCTACCCAAATCATTTCCATGCTCAACAAATGCATATATATGAGTATTTCTCACAGGTACCAGCAGCTCAGCCGCCACCTGAATGAATTGTATGAGTAAGGTTTAAGAAGCTGTTTTCATGAAAATATAATGCTACTATCAAGCAAGCTATTAGTGACCGTGAGAGAATATTAGTTTTTGCAGCATGAATTACCTCAAGAATGTTCCTGCAAGATCCAAGTTCAGCCATGTTGTAACCCCTAACAGAGTAAAGCCCGCCAAGTGTAAAGGCATCATAACTTGGGAGGTCTCAGAGACAGCCACCATAGTAACATGGAGGACTAGCACAGGTGATGGTGGTTTATCAGCACCTTCTTCAACTGGCTTCAACTGGACGAATCTGGTGTATGTTAACTGATGTCAGTTAAATAATGGGAATTTGCTTCCAACAAAGAGCCCTTGGTCTACCTGCAAGATTTTA
This sequence comes from Papaver californicum, assembly GCA_023531435.1. Lineage (NCBI taxonomy): Eukaryota > Viridiplantae > Streptophyta > Magnoliopsida > Ranunculales > Papaveraceae > Papaver > Papaver californicum. The sequence continues at coordinate 17,054 of JAJJMC010032736.1, read as the reverse complement.
CAAGTACACAAATAAGGAAGGAATAATGGATTGAACTTCAGGGAACACCATGCAGTTCAAGTGATTGCTGGATCGCCAATCTCGACTAAAGGAAACACAAGAAAGGTGTTGACGAAAGGAAAAACATTAATATACACAAAGTTGAGTACTAAAAAATAGAGGTATCCCTTTGGTTGCTGCAGTTTGAGGCGAATGCGACTAGAGCTGGGGAACTAAGTCATCGTTTATAGCATGTGAGCAGAATATCCCTGAATTAGACCATCACGAATTTGAGTTACCATGTCACGAACAGCAGCAGGCCCATGAGGGATACAAATTGCAGAAGATTTAGAGGATGCACATATTTCCTTCATTGTTTCGAAGTATTGTGTTACTGGAACCATGTCCATAACGTCATTTGCAGAGGTCCCGGGAACATTAAATGAGAAACCTATTACGCTGTCTCTAAGCCCATCAACAATGGCTTCCAAGCAATACTCAGTACAGAGAGGTATTTAGATTCAGTTTCACCCTATGCTCTCTTAATCAGTATAATCTTCTCAGCCTCTACCTTGTCTGTTGCTGCCAACCATAGCCTTGTCTGTTGCTGCCAATTGTAGCCCTGCAGATACGGATGTACATACTCAAACTTGAAAGCAAAATCATCCTATAGATAAAAGAAATATATTCATGTTGTGAAACAATCTCTAAATGGTAGGCAAAGATATAAGTTAATCCTAGCAGGATAAAAGACTCAGTAACTGTCCATTGTGAGTGCAAAAATTTAGTGCCTGACGGAAAGGAATCTATTTTCTGGTACCCAGATAAAATTTGCCACAAAAATATAAAGTAAACAACTAAAATTTGCACCTGAGGATCAATGAAGTTACTGGTTGTTATTGACCCAATTAAGGATCTGTTCCGCCCTTGGAGATTCCGATGCTCAATTGTAACGGTACCACTAGGTTGGATTGAAGCCTGAAAATGGAACATTCATATCCAATTAATGTTAAATGTCACAGCTGGTGTACACAATCTATGAATATTCCCAAATTACATCTTTTGAGTGATGAACAACATGTTTTAGAGGTTATAAATATATCGTACCAGGGTGGGACGACCTTGACGTCCTGGTATGATACTCCACTCTTTGCTCACTTGTGCATTATGTTTCTCAAGTTCTTTAAGCTTTATTTCCTAATCCAAAGTTCACTTGGGAGGGAATTATAATCACCAAATCCTTCCAAGGATTATTTAGAGGACTAGATTTTCGCTTGAACGCAGTTAGCCGTGTAGCTTCTCTCTGCAAATGCCAAGTTAAATACCGCACAACAGAAGTCACCAAATTCATGATAAAAGAAAAAAAATCTCTATGTTACCAGTCTATGTCCACCACTCAGCAAGCCTCCACACTCACCTACTTGTGTACCGTAACCCTTGCAAAAATAAAATTTAAGAGTATTAAAGCATGAAAATGCTGAAAAACAATAGGGAAAAACCCAAAGAGAATAAACCTGTGGAAGGGATATAATGAAGTCATGTGCATTCGCATCCTAGGCTTCCCTAATCACACATCTTCTTTGGAAACATTGTCATCTGGAAGTCCGTATGTGATGTTTTCTCCAACAAAAACTGAGAATATAACTGGTTCCTGCATCAAATTGTACCTAAATAAGTTTTAACAGTAACTTCTAGAGCAACGAATAGACGACTGAAAGTCTGAAAATCAAAAATCAAATGCAATGATACAAAAAGGGTGAGTGCTGAGGAAGCAACCTGGTTTACTATAGAGACTACACGAGCCTATTCACTCTTACTAAATGTTCGTACATCTTCTCCTGCTACAGTTATGCGGCCTCTGGTCGGCTGTTGAAGATGAAATACAAAAAACTAAAGTAAACAACCTTCACTGTGATACATAAACTGGAATTTCTGAAGGAAGGGAAATCTAAACCTCATAGAAACGAGCCAATAGCTGAACGATTGTACTTTTTCTGGATGAATTTTGGATGAAGGTAGTTTGATTGCAGTAAGAAACAAAAAGAGATTCGATAGGGAGGCAGAGAGGTTTAGTGAGTGAGGCAGAGAGAAGGAGGCGCTGAAAATGAGAAGTGATGAAATAATTTAGGGTTGGGGTGTTTATATCTAAGGGTACTAAACGTAAATAACGGGAACTTCGTGGTCAATAAATAAAATAAATAGGTTTGATTCATCTGACGGTTTAAGATTAAAAGTTTAGGTTGATCGGATGGTTCTAGATTTTGCACCTTCTACTCATACGGATCGTTAATCTGACGGTTTAAAATTAACATCTTATGCTCATACGGATCACGAATGTGACGGACCAAATTAACATCTTTTTTATATACGGATCATAACTAGAACATCCAATAAAGCATATCTCAATGGCTCAAATTATTTGGAAGTGATTGAGAATTCAATACAATTCAATACATAATCTCTTTAATTTTATCTATCTTTTTTTAAATCAATCTTATATATTGCTAATTGGCCTCATTCAATTTCTCTTCGATTTCATAAGTTTATCCACTTATCCATCATTTTATGAACTCGTATGTTAGGTTTATTAATCAACCTTAGAAATAAAAAAACAAAGAATAGTAAAAAAAATAATGATTGGGATATTTTTATCGACCTTTGATTATACATAAATGTTTATTTTGAAACAATTCAACTTGTATGTTTTAATTTTGCTTCATGAGCCCTCAAAGCAATAGATATGATTTACCCAAAATGTCAACATGTTAATACACAAATGATAAAACTAAATGAGATCGAAACAATTTAAGTGAAATTGAGTAATATTTAAAGAGCAAAATTAAACGAGACTGACTAATTTGAAGTGAAATTGAGTGAAACAAGTGAACACCTTAAGAGAAATTTAATGCAATCAACTAAAATCAAGGTCGATTGAAGGATACTAAATAAGATTAAGCAATACTGAGCGAGGTTAATGAATATTATATGGGATCAGACAAGGTAAATCAATATTGATTTTGAACTCACTAACTAAGCTTCGATCTATTTTGAATTCACTTGATTTTGTTATATTTCACTAAAAATCACTCAATGTTTTGTCAATCTCACTTGAGTTCATTCAATTTTTATCAATCTCACTAAAATTACCTCAATTTTGTAGCGAACTCACTCTACTAGGTCAATTTTGATCGATTTTTCTCATTTTTTTTATCGAATATCCATCGACCTTATTTGACCTTGGTCATTTTCACTCGATTTCACTTTGATTTATTGAATTTTATTTAATCTGAATCAAACTTATTCATTTTGTTATCGATCTAAAAAATCTAACGATATCAAACTATGATTTCATCAATCTCACTAAAATTCACTCAATTTGTAATC
>JAJJMC010032736.1:0-13681 GCA_023531435.1 Papaver californicum | reverse complement strand
AAATTCACTCAATTTGTAATCAAATCGACTTGAATACACTCAATTTTAATCGATCTTACTCAAATTATATCAATTTTTCATCAATTTCACTTTGATTTATTGAATTTTATTTAATCTCATTCAAACTTATTCATTTTGTTATCGATCTAACAAATCTAACGATATGAAACTATGATTTCATCAATCTTATTAAAATTCACTCAAATTGTAATCAAATCGACTTGAATACACTCAATTTTGATCGATCTTACTCAAATTATATCAACATAATTATTATCCCAACTGTTGTAACAAGAGATCAAACGAGAACAATAATAGAGAAAGAAAATCATAATCTGACTAGATAACGGAAAACCCTAATTCGACTAGAAAACAGATTCAGTGACCGGTCAACCAGACCACCGCCGAGGGGTTCTGCCCCTCGGACTCCCCGTAGTCCGGTAAACGACTGAACTGATTCAAGGCATATCAACACCAACCAAATACAATATCATAATCATTAGCACCAACATTAAGACCGTTTGTATGAATGTAATTCAAATAGGTTAGGTTAGATTCAACAGATTTTAAAATAACGAAAAAATAACACCATTTTTTTTACAAAATTTAGATTCTAGACTCGTACCAATGAAGCACAGGAACAATAAACACCATCTGCAAAAGAAAATTGAAGCATCTGCAATATCATCACTGTATATACCTCTTTGATCCCGAGCGAATTTATAAAGAGTCTCAAATTATATCAATTCTTGATCAATTTCACTTTGATTTATTGGATTTTATTGAATTTTGATGTGAGAAATATGTGTGATTTTCTTTGTGCTAAAACGAATTAGTGCATTTAATTTTATTATCAAAATTTAGTATGAAAAAATCCATAGAATATATATAAATTAATTTGGATATTGTTATCGACGATAGAGCTCTAGTAAACATTTTGACTTAGCGGAAAAGGTCATTAAGACATAAAAAATCCATTGTTTTCTCCAATTATCCATCATTTTAACTGAATGTCCACCGATCTTAGTCAATTTTACTCGTAACCTATCAATTTACTGATTGAGGATATTTTAATCGAATGTTTATCGAGTTTAGACTATTTCACCTATGATATATTAATTTTATCTAATATCGCTCGATATCACTAACCTTATGTTAATTCCATGATAATTTCACCAAATGTCGGTCGACCTTACTTAATTTTTATAAGATTCAATTGACTTATCCAGTTTAAGTCAAATCGAATTTCCTCCCATTTCACTTAATTTCGCTTGTTATCGGTCAATTATACCTAATAGTTGAAACCCAAAGTCAATTTCCCCACTTTCACTCGAATTAGTTCAATTTTTTATCGAACCGACTAGAATACACTTAATTTTTATCGATCTTACTCGAATTATATCAATTTTTCATCAATTTCACTTGATTTCACTTTGATTTATTGAATTTTATTCAATCTCAATCAAACTTATTCATTTTTTTATCGATCTAACAAATCTAACGATAACAAACTATGATTTCATCAATCTCACTAAAATTCACTAAATTTTTGTATAAAACCGACTAGAATACACTTAATTTTGATCGATCTTACTCAAATTATATCAATTTTTCATCAATTTCACTCGATTTCACTTTGATTTATTGAATTTTATTCAATCTCAATCATACTTATTCATTTTGTTATCGATCTAACAAATCTAACGATATCAAACTATGATTTCATCAATCTCACTAAAATTCACTCAATTTTTTATCGAACCGACTTGAATACACTCAATTTTGATCGATCTTACTCAAATTATATCAATTTTTCATCAATTTCACTCGATTTCACTTTGATTTATTGAATTTTATTCAATCTCAATCAAACTTATTCATTTTGTTATCGATCTAACAAATCTAACGATCAAACTATGATTTCATCAATCTCACTAAAAATTCACTCAATTTTTTATCGAACCGACTTGAATACACTCAATTTTGATCGATCTTACTCAAATTATATCAATTTTTCATCAATTTCACCCGATTTCACTTTGATTTATTGAATTTTATTCAATCTCAATCAAACTTATTCATTTTGTTATCGATCTAACAAATCTAACGATATGAAACTATGACTTCATCAATCTCACTAAAATTCACTCAATTTTTTATCGAACCGACTAGAATACACTTAATTTTGATCGATCTTACTCAAATTATATCAATTTTTCATCAATTTTACTCGATTTCACTTGGATTTATTGAATTTTATTCAATTCCACTTTGATTTATAATTTGAGTAAGATCGATCGAAATTGAATGTATTCAAGTCGGTTCGATAAAAAGTTGAGTGAATTTTAGTTAGATTGGTGAAATCATAATTTCATATCGTTAGATTTGTTAGATCGATGAAAAAAATGAATCTTTTAAATTTACATTTTATTTGCTGAAATCATAGTTTCATAGTTCAGGGTTCATGGAACCCTATATCGTTATCCACCTTTTAAATTTACAAAATTTACATTTTTTTTGATGAATCTTAATTTCCAAAATTTGTTAGGTTACGTTGCCAACATTCGAAATCCAATATCCACCTTTCAAATTTCTATTTCAGTAAGATGGTAACTAACACACAATGATAACTAACACAAAATGGAAACAAACACAGAATCCGTATGACCATCCAAAAAAACATCTGGACCATCAAAAACGAAGCAGGATCCGTATGAGGTACCATCACCACCGTTATTTTTTTTTTATCAAAACCCTTCACAAAAATATCTCTTTCATTTTCAACATTTTCTTTTCTCTCTCTCCCAATTTGAGCCGCATCACCAAACTAGGGTTCCATCACGAGAAGGTAAACACCAACTAGCTGATCTGTTATGAGAATGGATGCTGGTGGTGATGATGCTGGTGCTGGTGATTCAGGTAGAATTTGGTGGAGATTTGACTGAAATTTGTGGTTGGTGATTTTTGCTTGTTGTAGTTGTTAATTGTGGATTTTTTTAGCATCATTGTTGCTGCTAAAGTGCGTTGATTTGGGTTTGTTCTCCTGATGTTTTCTTAGGTTTGAAAAGTGATGGAAATTAGGATGAACATTTTGATCACCTCCACGGATGCCGTCACTAACCTTCTGATGGTTTGATAAGGGCTACTGGTTTTATGCTTGCTGTTATTTATGGTTACAGAGATGTCGTTTTAGATCTATTTTACATCTCTATTTTCCTTGAATGAGAACAATCTGTGTTCACTTCTTGATTTTATGTTTTTATTTGGAAATTGTACTTTGTTTAAGATCTGCAACTATGGGTACAGTTTTATCGATGCATGGATTTTGTTTGTCAAGGTGTATTTTTGTTTCCATTTATGTATTGGCTTTTACTAAATCTGCAGGCAGGACATGATTGAATTCATAATGGTAATGGGTGAGTTGAGGGAAATGGGAATAGTGAAGCATCTGCTACTGCATCAATGAAAAATGGGTAGGAACTATGATTTTTGTATCAATTTTTTTTTATCATTTTAACTATGTTCAATGATTTACACAGTTTCTTACTGTCCCTGGATATATATCTTTAGCATCTCTTAAATGGGTTTTCTCTCGTCTAAGGTTGATCCACAAATGAAAGTGTTAGATTGGGCTTCAAAAAGTTTAGTCGAGATCAAGCCATTCATTCTGCATCTCATGAAGACCATTTCAATTCCTAGGCTGCTTGTCCAAGACAATGACCGCAGTTTCCATGGTTCCCAGCACCAGCAGAAGAGCAGTACTTCCCACTAAGAGGTTTGTTATTTGTTCCAGTACTTTGCTTAACTCAATTTCCTGTTTGACGTTACGTCTGATACTACAGAATGATTTACCTGGTTATTGTTAGGTTTATGTGTCATTTTAAACTTACAGTGATCTATGCAGATAATACATTACTTTGCGGTGAGAATCTTTTGCGGAGGAAACAAGGACGCAACTACAGGAAAGGTAAAATCTTTGTTCAGAATATTTTTCGAGTTAAAGCTAATGGTATCTGACTTCTTATATGAGGATGATGCACAACTTTCTGTTTATGTGCTTAAGTTAATTGGTGTTTGAACCTGTTAATGAGATTGTAAGTTAACTGATCTGTCCGTTTTTGAAGGAGTATTGTTGAACATTTGGAGTTCATTTGGAGACTACTGGGTGCTTGAGGTATTTTCATTACTATACCTCATATCCTATCAACTGTGATAGAAGGGATGTCGTTATCTTTTACAAAGTATATTTCATTACTATACCTCTGCATTTACAAAGTATTTTGACGAAAAACATGGATTTTATGCAGGCTGTGAAAAACGGAGACACAATTTTTATGGGTCAATACCTGTTTACCGGAAGTGAAACTACTTCTGTTTGGCTTGAGGTAAGACATTGATTGGTTAATGGTTCTTGTTGAGAAGATAATTTTTTGGGTTTTCAAGTCTGAGGTGCTAATTAGAACTTGGAGAAATGACCTACCTGGTTGCATTGGTATTTTAAACTGAACTCTAAGTTAAATGTTAGCTTCCTTCATTCCATCTTACCTTTTAAATTCTAAGTTCAGTCGGTTTCCCTTGTATACAAACTTTCAAGTTGAGCGTAAGTTTAAGCCAAGGCACCATGTTTTTTTCATGTCTGATCTAAAATTATTTCTATCATTTTCTTATCAACTATAATATTTTTTGGCAGGTGTCTGAGGTGAAGGGGGATGATGTTGTCTGTGTCGTAAAGAACTCAGCTACTTTGTCTGGGGCATTGTTCACTTTGCATGTCTCTCAGGTTCACATTGATTTGCCAACCTTGACTGAGAAAGATAAAGGAGTAATCTATCTGCAATTATTTTGTCTTCTTCTAGATATCAAAGCAAAGGATGTAGAGAGGTTCCGCTATCTGCAACATTGTTGAACAGTAGTGGCACTTGATGATGTTTTAAATTAGTTCATCAGATATATCACATGGGACGTTATAAGTCTACTAAATTTTACATAATCTTTTACGTAATTCTTCATTTATAACTATTTCAGGTGATACGCACATGGGGCGTCAAAAACAGTATTTACTTTCTCTCACTATCATATACTCGACATGCTGAAGATGTCCGCGAAGTAAGTAACTCCTATAATTAATATTCTAAAAACGCAGGAAGACTTTCAACTTGGAAGGATCCCAACTCAATTTGGGATATCAGCTGGGAAGTCTAGCCCAACTCAATTCATGACTAATACTTTGCCTTGATGCATTCATGAAGGCGATTTCCATAGAAGGATTTCAGCTTGTAGTATGGTTACAGATTATGTTATTAATACACAAAAGAATTATTTTTAGCGATTAAATGTATACTCCTGTAGTATTGCAATGGTCCCAAAATGCATATCAGTGATGTAATGGTCGGAAGAACACAATAGAGTAATTTCTACTTCTGTAGTGGGTAAATTGAAGAAAATGTATACTCTAATCATTCAATTAGAGATGTTTTTAAGATGATAATAAATTTTAATAATTTAGACATTAGTTTTTCACTCACTACCTCGAATCCCGATATTTCCGGTTAAGCAATAGGATTGGAATATAATATGTGATTGATTTTAGTTTGATAAAATTTCAGGGTGTATTCATATTAGATTTGTTTAGTGTTGTAATTGAACTTCCAACATATAGAAACATTATTTTGTTGCTTATATTTCAATTGTCACAAAAAATATTTTTTGTGGACCTTGACTACAAATATTTTGCTTTGACTTACTTTCATTTATGGACCTTAACTACAAATATTTGACCAAAAATGGAGTAATTTAAACATAAACATAATTTGCGTTTTATAAGTCTAAAACACACACATAATGATCCTTAAATTGTTTATCTGGCCAATAGAAAACCAAAAATATCTGATCCAATGGATATAAATATAGATTTAGGAAATCATTATTCTTTGGATTTTTTTCTCAGGTTATTAGTTTTGTTTTCTTCCATAAATACATATTCTTCGATATTAAAATATATGAATATTTTACTAATTAAAATATGTATAATATTTAGACAAAAATAATTAAAAAATAATCAAAAAGGGTGTTATAACCAAGTATAATCGTATTAAAATGGACAAATACGATTTTTTTCCAATAAGTCACACGGATCACAATCCGTATGACTAGATAGAACTAGGTATAAAGCGTTGATGGATTTTGATCACACGGTCTATCTTTCTCCCTCAAGTAATTCATTTTTGAACATGTGGTGGTGGCTTAAACTTAGTTGCTGAGAGAGGTTTGAGCAACCAATTCATTTTCTGTTGCTACGAGCCTGTGCCTCAAAGTGAATAGCTACATGATCACTTTTTTAGATGTTATAAGTTACTTGAAAAACGGATCCAGCAATTAAACATATTTGGTCGTGGCTCAAACTTAGTTGCTGAGAGAGGTTTGAGCAACCAATTTATTTTCTTGTTGCTACGAGTCGGTGCCTCAAAGTGAATAACTATATGATCAACTTTTAGCTGCTATAAGTTACTTGAAAAACATATCTAGCAATTAAACATATTTGGTTGTGGCTCAAACTTAGTTGCTGAGAGAGGTTTGAGCACCGAATTCATTTTCTGTTGCTACGAGTCGGTGCCTCAAAGTGAATAGCTACATGATCAACTTTTAGCTGCTATAAGTTACTTGAAAAACAAATCTAGCAATTAAACATATTTGGTTGTGGCTCAAACTTAGTTGCTGAGAGAGGTTTGAGCAACCAATTTATTTTGTTGTTGCTACGAGTCGGTGCCTCAAAGTGAATAGCTACATGTTCATTATTTTAGTTGCTATAAATTACTTGAACAAAGGATCTAGCGGTTAAGTGTATTTTTTTCGTTGCTAAATAATAGTGAACACATGTTTATTGCCGCCAAAAATTTTGGCAGTTGCAATTTTAGACGCTTAAACTGTTTAAGCGACTAAATTTTCGAGCTCTTGCTAAGATTTTAGACGCTTAAACCCGTTTTTCTTGTAGTGTTAGCTAGTGTCAATAGAGGGTGCATGTGGTTCAGCACAAAAGGATATGAGTCCATGAGTGAAAATTAAAAAAAGTTCATGTGACCGGTTTTGCTAGAGGTCCACCATTTATTTCGTTTGAAGGGAATAGTTGTATGTATTGCATTTGAAACAATTTCACACAAAAAAAAAAATAAAAAAATTACACGTGGGAAGTTTAATTATTTTTTCTTTAAAACATAGAAGTTTAATTATTGACTATTACGTGGACACATCTCGGTAAGATGAATAAAAATAATAAATATAATTATTTCCCAATAATTTTGGAACCATAATAAATATAATTATTTTTCTGTAATAAACCATAAAATCCAATCTTTGATTTGTCGGAATAGTCGAGTAATATTTGTGGCATTGCATATTTTTTGGTTCACAAACCGACCGATATTGATTTTGGGATTCCAAACAATTTTAAGTCAAAAAAAATTCTAGACCTTGATACACAATTTGTTTTTACAATTCGATCTTGTCGCTCGTTCTTGAAACTCGATCTAGATTTACTCATAAATTGATGCAAATGCCCTTGCAATTGACGGGATTTTGGATTGCCATGCACATTTTAAAATCTGGGATTTTCGTAGGTTGCCATGGATATTTTAGAAAACGAGATTTTTTTTTGAGTTAATTGTAAAATCTGGATTCTAGGAGGAATTTGGGTCAAAATATGGAGAAATATCGGTCCAAAATATGCCTTGTGTTTGCAAAACTATCACATGATTATTAGTTGTATATTTACTTGGAAACTCGATATTTATTTCCTGTTTCTCGGTAGTAATCCGCATCCCTGTTGTGTTTTGCATATATAGCCATACAATTATCGTTCTTGGTGAAGAATTAGCAATTGCCTCGGCTCTTTCATTTTTGAATCTCGAACTACATTTGCTTGGGAACTCGATTTTTAGTTAAATCACGTAATTAATTAGCTCATTTGTAATAAAATTCAAGATTAGTTGTTCGATTGTGATGGTGATCGATGACGCAACCTTTGGGAATTACCACAGAGCTAATAGAAGAGACATGGGTCATGCTAATGCGTTAAGAAATCTCCCTCCAAGTATAAATTTCCAGCAAATAACTACTAGCCAACTATGAAATTCGGGTTAAGAGGAAAAAATAGGGTGTAGTTTCGGAACGTAGTAATTAATGTCATGTTTGGTCAATCAATTTTAGACAAATGATTGTTATGTCAAAAGTACATCTTCATAAGAGTGTTCAATCTTTAATTTCATAATCTTGTTTGTTATCGATTCATTCTAATAAACTTGTTCATATTGTTCTCGATGACCTCTTCCCCGGTACCCTAACCCTAAACCTATCGATGTTCGTCATATTATCCTTAATAACCTCTTAACCTAAGTCAGAATCTTCACCGGTACCCTAAGCCTAGCGATGTTCGTCCTATGATCCGTAATGACCTTTTTCCCTAAGTCATAAATTCAGTAGAATCCTAAACCTACCGATGTTTGTCATATTCTCCTTAATTAATAACCTCTTCCACTAAGTTGGAATCTTCATCCGAACCCCAAACCTACCTATATTGTTCATATTATGTGTTTAATGACCATTTCCAATAAGTGAAAATCTTTACCAGAGCTCTATCGTCGATAACAATATCCAAATTAATTTATATATATTCTTTGGATTTTTTCGTATTGAAATTTGATAATATAATTGAATGCACTAGTTTGTTTTAGCACAAAGAGAAGCAAACATTTAACTCACACACTTGTCTCAATCCGTATGAGAATCCAAAACCGAATCTGGACCATCCAAAATTTTCCATGATCTGTATGAGGTGCCTTATCCACCTTCCAAAACTTCTTTTCAAAACCCTAAACGTTTTTTTTCCCTTCATTTTCTTTCCTTCTCTTTCTCGCTCTTTGTCGGTTCTGCTCTCTCAAAATTTCCACTCTCACTTGAGAAGCCTTCTGTAGGCGAAAATCTAGGGTTTTTACCGTCGATACCTTCATCACCACTAAATCTTCGAAGCATCATTCAATCTTTGATACCCTGCAACATCAAGTTCATAGTGTTGCTTAAGTACGTCACAAGTATGTTATCTAAAACATGTTTAGACCATGTCCTGCAACATGAAGTTCATAGTGTATTTTATCATTTATGTATTAACATGTTTAGATCTTGGGTAAGTCGTCTTTATCGCTTTGATTTTAAGCTTAGGAGTGTCTTTGTTATCATGCATATTTTTTTCATTTTAAGTTTTAAAGTCCACTGTGTAGTTTGGGGATTCATCAAAAGTAATTTTTTTTTTGTATTTGATGTTGTCTCTTTTGGGTTCAATATCTAGGGTTTAATTTGGGGATTCATCAAAAGTAATTTTTTTTTTGATGTTGTCTTTTTGATACTTTAATCTTTGTTTAATTCTCTTTTACGTTTGTTTTTGGTTGGGATGGAATCTTCCATTAACCTTTGGTGATTTTTTTTTTGTTCTTTGTAAATTTTTCTGTAGCTTTCTTCTTTTTTAATAGATCTATTTTTTCTCAAATCAAAAAAGCCTCTAACCTTTTGTTTAGGGTATGGGATTTGATAGTTTTGTGATTGTTACTCTTATACTTTTCTGCACCCATGATTGTTTAGTTCTTTTGATGTAATTTAGTAGTGGTAAATAGTCATGTTTCATGGATTTTCTTATGAAGATCATTTAAACCCTTGTTGTGAGTTTTGGGTGTTTGTGAACTTGTGAAGTTTAGCTTGTTAAGTGATTCATATTTTACTTTGATGGTTTTTTTCAGAAATGGTTAGAAGTAGAGGCGGTCTTATAAAGCAAGTTCCCCGGAGTGATCCGATGAACACTCGACAAAGGGCGCCGGCTCACATGGGATCTGTAAACGGTAACAATATTCCTTCCCCTGTATACTAGTTTCTCCCTTATTTTGTTTATTTTCTCATTTCATTTGTTTTTCATGTCTAGTTGTTTTGTTTATGGGTTACTGCAGAGATAGGTGGTATATCTGTAAATGTATTAAAGTCCAGAAAGCGGTCTGCTGCAGGTCTAACAACTCCCCAAAGGCCGTTAAAGAGAACACAACCAGTTATAGATACTCCATTACAAGCATCCATTAATCATAAGGCAAAAAGTTCAATTCAAGCACAACGGTCATTGTCATTGGATTTTGAACCAGTAAACTGTGGCAATCAGCGATCGCATGCGACAACCTTTTTTTCTACCACTATGTGATGAAGTTGAAAATCGCAGCAAGCAACGATCTACTTCAGCTTATAGTCTTTCATTTGGGCAGCGCATCAATCTACAGGTGTCTCCTCGACGACAATCTCAGTTGGATCGTAATGAATGTAATTCAACACCTCCGAGGAGTCCTTGAAGACATACCCAGTTGGCTCGTACTGAACATGAATCAATACCTATAAGAGTCCTCGGTTGTCTCGTCGATGGCAAACTCATTTGGCTGATAATGAACATGTATCACCTGATTTAAGCCATCGTGGTTGTTCGCAAGAAGATACTAATTCTCCTTTGGATGATGATTCTTCCCAACCACCTCGTAAACGTAAAATCTCTTACCTTTTATCTATTTCTGTCACAGTTTATAGTTCACCTTATTTTCGTAATAACTGACTTTGTTGGCTGCTTTCCGTTTCTTACAAAGAGACTACTAGGGGTATTACCACTCTCCCTAATGTTGCAATTATAGATACTGCTGAAGATAAACTGAAAGTGGAAGTTTCTGATAACGGCTTGGTAGGTACATTCATCCTTGAATGTATTCTAGCCATAGGTATGTGGGTGCGCCAGAGTGACAACTTTCCTTTGACTATGTGTTTGTTTAGAAATATGCTTGAAGAAAAGATATCAAGAGTATCTAAACTTGTCAGGGTAATACTTAATCACTGGTCACTGTAACAAATTTATTTTTTGTTCTAGGATTTCTATATCTTAGTACCGTATGACCCAAACGCTGAAAAGGCTATTAGAACACAGATGAGGCTGGCTTACGTGAGATTTCAATCTGAGTTGGCTAAGCACTACAAATCGTTTGATAGTCATGAAGAAGCTTTGCTACATCCATCCCCAAGAATCCGCAATGTGGATGACTGGACATTTATGTGTGACTTCTTTAACACTGATGTTGCGTTTAAGGTATATAAATTTGCTGGTCTAACCTTTTGCAATGTATTTTGATGATTTGACATCTTAGATAATAAATTTATGTTTAACCTTTAACATGGAGATGTAGTGTCCAGATATTTGCTAGTTGCCCGTAAATATGAGTATGGTTTCTGTATCATAAGAAACAGAAAAAAGTTATCTTTTTAGTGCCAGATTGTCTCCTAACTTGCATTTTTCATATTTATTTGGTAAGCTGCATCCGAGAAAGCAAAGGCTGCGCGGAAGGCGGAAGGTCTGAACCATACAAATGGTACGTAGAGTTTCTCTAGGAAAGCGCATGAGAGGGTAAATCTTAAATTGTTTATTTTTTTATTTTGCTTGTTCTTCATTCATTGATGTCTTTTCCTTTTTCTTTTCTTTATGTTGTGCCAAAATTAAATAATTTTTTGTAAGTTAACAGATCATTGAATTTTTTTTTTTCTTTCTTGACATTGAAATTCTTGAATCATGTATGCCTGTAGTTACGGAGGGCTGTAGTTCATAATCATGTCTTATTCTTGTTACCATCATGTATGTTTAGCTCTTTGTAGTGTTTATGAAATTTGTTTATTAAGGGGATTACATATTCTATTGTTGAGAAGATATTGCGAGATTATGCAGTAGGAAACAACAATCCAAGACTGTTTTAATTAATGATTGATGATACCATTGGCTTCTTTTATTGTTCGCTTTAATTCCTGAATTCAGCATCTGATTTTTCTTTATGTTGTAACAAAATGAAATAATTTGTTTTAAGTTAACATATCACTGCATTTTTTGTTCTCTTTTTTGAGTGTGATGTTATCAGTTCACCTTAAGTATTGTTACTTTATTGCTATGGACTTGATAAATGTAGATGCCGTTGATCGTTGCTCTTCGAGAATTCTGTGATGTACACAAAGTTTACGTAGTGACGTAGACTCTTGTTTCTCATAGATTCCATTGACCTTAAGTATTGTTACTTTATTGCCTATGGACTCTGTGATGTACATAGAGTTTTTCCAGGAAAGCGTATGATAGGGTAAATCTTAAATAGTTCACTGATGTCTTTTCCTTGTTCTTCATGTCTTAATTACTTTTACTGTGGTACACTAACAAGTTCTATTTCATTAGGCGTGCAAAAATATCCCAGTTGATCCACTCAGTATGTTCATGGTAACCCACAAGGCTAGCAAGCTCGGTAAAGTGTGTGAAGATTGGCAGGTACAAATTTCCGTCACTCATTATTAACATATTTGAATAATGCTTGACATTTACTGTTGGTCTAAATACGAACTGTATATGCAGTCAGAAATGAATCGTTTAAATTTTGAATTAGTTGTTTGTTTATTTTACAATGTATATGCAGTCAGAAATGAATCCGTTGAGTGAGCAGGTTCGTCTAGGTGAAGTCAACTACACGCGTGAAGATATATATGCAATGGTTGTTGATCCTCGTCGCTATAGGGCTAAGCGTGCTCGTAAGTCAAAAGTTGCTACCAGCTTCAGCTTATATGAAAGAAATGAAGCACAAATGACTGCTCTCAAAGAACAGCTGGACTCAGAAAAGAAGAAAGTTGCAAAGCAAGACAAGGAGATCTCAAAGCTTCAACGGAGAGAGCTTAATTTCAGAGATTCTATGAATGAGGCTTTGAGGAAGATTGGAATTCAACATATGCCAGATGATTTGGAAGATGAATCCCTAGATGAACATGAAGTTGAAGATAGACGTACTGGTGATGATTTGCAAGAAAATGAGAACGACGACGCTGGCGATGATCATGATTTGCAGGTAGATGGACGTGTTGATCACAATCAGGAGAATGAATTGTCTGTGGGGGATGAGTTTTACTAAATGATACATGTGCAGTTTTATTTTGGTGAACAAAAAGGTACAATTCCTTTTGTTGGCTCTTTATTTTTGTCTTTTGTTTGGACCTATATGTTTTTTGTTCTTTTGGGTAAGTGAAAATGAGAGATTAAGTCGATACAGGAACCAGTAACTTTTGTATGTTTTTTTTTCTTGTCGGGGATGGGTGGCAAACCAGTTATGTAAAAAGGTAATGTCTTTTGGTGGGAATACTGAAGTACATATCAGTATATTTGTAATTATTTAATCTTAATTAGAAGTTACCATTTTAATTATATAATCTTAATTAGTGATAACGTCCAGTATTAATTTTTAATTACAATTACATTTTGGTTGGTAGATACATGGAACAATTTGGATGATTGGTCTAGATGTGAAGCGATTGGTATTTAACTTGCTCTAAATTGGTTGGTCTAGCTATTAAGCGATAAGAATTTTACTTGCTCTGTGGTGGTTGGTTTAGCTCTGAAGCAATGAGCAGAATACTAGCTTTAGGATTGTTGGTTGATTACTAAAGCGACTTCCTAGCTCCTCTAGACCTTTACAAATCCCACCTTTTGCAACTGCTGAGCGAGTGCTACACTTAGTCGCTATAAGGGTTAGAGAGAATCAATATGGGCTTTTTGCAACCCAAACTGCTTGGTTGCTTAAACCAGTTTTTCTTGTAGTGGAAG
>JAJJMC010032735.1:25000-32500 GCA_023531435.1 Papaver californicum | reverse complement strand
TTCCGGTTCTGTCGGTGCTTCAAACAATTTTGTCTTCTCCATATTACCATATCTCTAGAGTCAATAATTTTATATGAGGAACTACTGAACTCAATCACTTGCTGCCGTTACTCTTCAGTTTTCTGTTGAGGTCTATCCCGTAGAGGTACTCAAATTGGATCAGTGATTGATTTCTAGGTTTCGTCGTAAACCTAATTGGTTACTTCCAATTACGTAAATCAATGGTTCAAACCGCACTCAAAGGTAGGGCATTTCCCATTGAGATAGGAACTTCTGTACCAGAAACAATGGTATCTCCAATTATAGCCCCTCTGGGATGTAAAATATATCTCTTCTCACCATCCCCATAGTGTATGAGACAAATGTATGCATTTCGGTTGGGGTCGTATTCTATGGTTACGATTCTACCAGATATGTCTTTTTCATTCCGTCGAAAATCTATTTTACGGTATAGACGCTTATGACCTCCCCCTCTATGCCTTGCGGTAATGATGCCTCTGGCATTACGACCTTTACCACAATGACGCTGTCCAGAGATCAAATTATTTCGTGAATTGGATTTCACTTGACTGTCTACGGCCCCATTGCGTGTGCTCGGAGTAGAAGTTTTGTATAAATGTATCGCCGTGTTATTAAGTATTTTTTTTTAAGTTCTTTTCTTTCTAAGAGGTGGAATAGAATAACCCGGTTGAAGCGTAATGATCATACGTTTGTAATGCATTGTATGTCCCATAGGTCCCATTCTTCTACCCTTTCCCGGGAGTCGATGACTATTCATAGCTATTACCTTGACACCAAAGAAGAGTTCGACCCAATGCTTTATTTCTGTCCTAGTTGATCCTGATTCGACATTAGAAGTATATTGATTGTTCCCCAATAACCGAATACTTTTGTCTGTAAATACTGCATATTTGATTCCATCCATAAATCCATTTTCTTCCCTATGAGTTCCAGTATTGATAAGAATTCTAGTTCTTACTGTTCATATGTTATGGTATGAATATACCATACCAATTCGTTATGTATGGATGATGAGATTCCATTGATACAGAGCCAATTCCAATAGACTTATTGAACGTTCCCATTGGCGTGCATCCAGCAGGAATTGAACCTACGAATTTGCCAATTATGAGTTGGGCGCTTTAACCATTCAGCCATGGATGCTTAACAGGGATCATCGTACATCGTGAATAACCAAATTCCAATTGAAATGAAATCTTTAGGAGGAATCAATGAAACAGGAATCAATGAAACGACATCAATTCAAATCCTGGATCTTCGAATTGAGAGAGATATTGAGAGAGATCAAGAATTCTCACTATTTCTTAGATTCATGGACCAAATTCGATTCAGTGGGATCTTTCACTCACATTTTTTTCCACCAAGAACGTTTTATGAAACTCTTTGACCCCCGAATTTGGAGTATCCTCCTTTCACGCGATTCACAGGGTTCAACAAGCAATCGATATTTCACGATCAAAGGTGTAGTACTGCTTGTAGTAGCGGTCCTTATATATCGTATTAACAATCGAAATATGGTCGAAAGAAAAAATCTCTATTTGATGGGGCTTCTTCCTATACCTATGAATTCCATTGGACCCAGAAATGATACATCGGAAGAATCTTTTTGGTCTTCCAATATTAATAGGTTGATTGTTTCGCTCCTCTATCTTCCAAAAGGGAAAAAGATCTCTGAGAGTTGTTTCATGGATCCGAAAGAGAGTACTTGGGTTCTCCCAATAACGAAAAAGTGTATCATGCCTGACTCTAACTGGGGTTCGCGGTGGTGGAGGAACCGGATCGGAAAAAGGTGGAATTCTAGTTGTAAGATATCTAAGGAAACCGTAGCTGGAATTGAGATCTCATTTAAAGAGAAAGATATCAAATATCTGGAGTTTCTTTTTGTATCCTATACGGATGATCCGATCCGCAAGGACCATGATTGGGAATTGTTTGATCGTCTTTCTCTGAGGAAGAAGCGAAACATAATCAACTTGAATTCGGGCCAGCTATTCGAAATCTTAGTGAAACACTGGATTTGTTATCTCATGTCTGCTTTTCGTGAAAAAAGACCAATTGAAGTGGAGGGTTTCTTCAAACAACAAGGAGCTGAGTCAACTATTCAATCAAATGAGATTGAACATGTTTCCCATCTCTTCTCGAGAAACAAGTGGGGTATTTCTTTGCAAAATTGTGCTCAATTTCATATGTGGCAATTCCGCCAAGATATCTTCGTTAGTTGGGGGAAGAATCTGCACGAGTCGGATTTTTTGAGGAACGTATCGAGAGAGAGTTGGATTTGGTTAGACAATGTGTGGTTGGTAAGCAAGGATCGGTTTTTTAGCAAGGTACGGAATGTATCGTCAAATATTCAATATGATTCCACAAGATCTATTTTCGTTCAAGTAACGAATTCTAGCCAATTGAAAGGATCTTCTGATCAATCCAGAGACCCTTTCGATTCGATTAGTAATGAGGATTCGGAATATCACACATTGATCAATCAAAGAGAGATTCAACAACTAAAAGAAAGATCGATTCTTTGGGATCCTTCCTTTCTTCAAACGGAACGAACAGAGAGAAAATCAGACCGATTCCCGAAATGCCTTTCTGGATATTCCTCAATGTCCCGGCTATTCACGGAACGTGAGAAGCAGATGAATAATCATCTGCTTCCGGAAGAAATCGAAGCAATTCTTGGGAATTCTACAAAATCAATTCGTTCCTTTTTCTCTGACAGATGGTCAGAACTTCATCTGGGTTCGAATCCTACTGAGAGGTCCACTAGAGATCATAAATTGTTGAAGAAAGAACAAGATGTTTCTTTTGTCCCTTCCAGACGATCGGAAAATAAAGAAATGGTTGATATATTCAAGATAATTACGTATTTACAAAATACCGTCTCAATTCATCCTATTTCATCAGATCCGGGATGTGATATGGTTCCGAAGGATGAACCGGATATGGCCAGTTCCAATAAGATTTCATTCTTGAACCAAAATCCATTTTTTTCTTTCTTTCATCTATTCCATGACCGAAACAGGGGGGGGTACACGTTACACCGCGATTTTGAATCAGAAGAGAGATTTCAAGAAATGGCAGATCTATTCACTCTATCAATAACCGAGCCGGATCTGGTGTATCATAAGGGATTTTCCTTTTCTATTGATTCCTACGGGTTGGATAAAAAAAAATTATTGAATGAGGTATTCAACTCCAGGGATGAATCGAAAAAGAAATCTTTCTTGGTTCTACCTCCTATTTTTTATGAAGAGAATGAATCTTTTTATCGAAGGATCAGAAAAAAATCGGTCCGGATCTCCTGCGGGAATGACTTGGAAGATCCAAAACCAAAAAGAGTGGTATTTGCTAGCAACAACATAATGGAGGCAGTCAATCAATATAGATTGATCCGAAATCTGATTCAAATCCAATATAGCACCTATGGGTACATAAGAAATGTATCGAATCGATTCTTTTATGGAATTCAAAGGGATCAAATAGGAAATGATACTCTGAATCATAGAACTATAATGAAATATACGATCAACCAACATTTATCGAATTTGAAAAAGAGTCAGAAGAAATGGTTCGATCCTCTTATTTCTCGAACCGAGAGATCCATGAATCGGGATCCTAATGCATATAGATACAAATGGCCCAACGGGAGCAATAATTTCCAGGAACATTTGGAACATTTCGTTTCTGAGCAGAAGAGCCGTTTTCAAGTAGTGTTCGGTCGATTACGTATTAATCAATATTCGATTGATTGGTCCGAGGTTATCGACAAACAAGATTTGTCCAAGTCACTTCTCTTTGTCCAAGTCACTTCTCTTTTTGTCTAAGTCACTTCCTTTTTTCTTTGTGAGTATCGGGAATATCCCCATTCATAGGTCCGAGATCCACATCTATGAATTGAAAGGGCCGAATGATCAACTCTGCAATCAGTTGTTAGAATCAATAGGTGTTCAAATCGTTCATTTGAATAAATTGAAACCCTTCTTATTGGATAATCGTGATACTTCCCAAAAATCGAAATTCTTGATCAATGGAGGAACAATATCACCGTTTTTATTCAATAAGATACCAAAGTGGATGATTGACTCATTTCATACTAGAAATAATCGCAGGAAAGACTTTGATAACACCGATTCCTATTTCTCAATGATATCCCACGATCGAGACAATTGGCTGAATCCCGTGAAACCATTTCATAGAAGTTCATTGATCTCTTCTTTTTATAAAGCAAATCGACTTCGATTCTTGAATAATCCACATCACTTCTGGTTCGATTGTAACAAAAGATTCCCTTTTTATGTGGAAAAGGCCCGTATCAATAATTATGATCTTACGTATGGACAATTCCTCAATATCTTGTTCATTCGCAACAACATTTTTTCTTTGTGCGTCGGTCCAAAAAAACATGTTTTTTTGGAGAGAGATACTATTTCATCAATCGAGTCACAGGTATCTAACATATTCATACCTAACGATTTTCCACAAAGTGGTGACGAAAGGTATAACTTGTACAAATCTTTCCATTTTCCAATTCGATCCGATCCATTCGTTCGTAGAGCTATTTACTCGATCCCAGACATTTCTGGAACACCTCTAACAGAGGGACAAATAGTCAATTTTGAAAGAACTTATTGTCAACCTCTTTCAGATATGAATCTCTCTGATTCAGAAGGGAAGAACTTGCATCAGTATCTCAATTTCAATTCAAACATGGGTTTGATTCACACTCCATGTTCTGAGAAATATTTACCATCCGAAAAGAGGAAAAAACAGAGTCTTTGTCTAAAGAAATGCGTTGAGAAATGGCAGATGTATAGAACCCTTCAACGAGATAGTGCTTTTTCAAATCTCTCAAAATGGAATCTGTTACAAACATATATGCCATGGTTCCTTACTTCGGCAGGGTGCAAATATCTAAATTTCACCCTTTTAGATACTTTTTCAGACCTATTGCCGATACTAAGTAGCAGTCAAAAATTTGTATCCGTTTTTCATGATATTATGCATGGATCAGATACATCATGGCCAATTCCTCAGAAAAAATTGTGGGCGATTCTTCCACAATGGAATCCGATAAGTGAGATTTCGAGTAAGTGTTTACATAATCTTCTTCTGTCCGAAGAAATGATTCATCGAAATAATGAGTCACCCGTTCCATTGATATGGATACATCTGAGATCACCAAATGCTCGGGAGTTCCTCTATTCAATCCTTTTCCTTCTTCTTGTTGCTGGATATCTCGTTCGTACACATCTTCTCTTTGTTTCCCGGGCCTCTAGTGAGTTACAGACAGAGTTCGAAAAGATCAAATCTTTGATGATTCCATCATACATGATTGAGTTGCGAAAACTTCTGGATAGGTATCCTACATCTGAACTGAACTCTTTCTGGTTAAAGAATCTCTTTCTAGTTGCTCTGGAACAATTAGGAGATTCTCTAGAAGAAATACGGGGTTCTGCTTCTGGTGGCAACATGCTATTGGGTGGTGGTCCCACTTATGGGGTCAAATCAATACGTTCTAAGAAGAAATATTTGAATATCAATCTCATCGATATCATAAGTATCATACCAAATCCCATCAATCGAATCACTTTTTCGAGAAATACGAGATATCTAAGTCGTACAAGTAAAGAGATCTATTCATTGATAAGAAAAAGAAAAAACGTGAACGTTGATTGGATTGATGATAAAATAGAATCCTGGGTCGCGAACAGTGATTCGATTGATGATGAAGAAAGAGAATTCTTGGTTCAGTTCTCCACCTTAACGACAAAAAAAAGGATTGATCAAATTCTATTGAGTCTGACTCATAGTGATCATTTATCAAAGAATGACTCTGGTTATCAAATGGTTGAACAACCGGGATCAATTTACTTACGATACTTAGTTGACATTCATAAAAAAGATCTAATGAATTATGAGTTCAATAGATCCTGTTTAGCAGAAAGACGGATATTCCTTGCTCATTATCAGACAATCACTTATTCACAAACCTCGTGTGGGGCTAATAGTTTTCATTTCCCATCTCATGGAAAACCCTTTTCGCTCCGCTTAGCCCTATCCCCGTCTAGGGGTATTTTAGTGATAGGTTCTATAGGAACTGGACGATCCTATTTGGTCAAATACCTAGCGACAAACTCTTATGTTCCTTTCATTACGGTATTTCCGAACAAGTTCCTGGATGACAAGCCTAAAGGTTATCTTATTGATGATATTGATGGTAGTGACAATATCGAGATTGATGCTAGTGACGATATCGATGATGACCTTGATACAGAGCTGCTAACTATGACGAATGCGCTAACTATGTATATGACGCCGAAAAAAGACCGATTTGATATCACCCTTCAATTCGAATTAGCAAAAGCAATGTCTCCTTGCATAATATGGATTCCAAACATTCATGATCTGTATGTGAATGAGTCGAATTACTTATCCCTCGGTCTATTAGTGAACTATCTCTCCAGGGATTGTGAAAGATGCTCCACTAGAAATCTCCTTGTTATTGCTTCGACTCATATTCCCCAAAAAGTAGATCCCGCTCTAATAGCTCCGAATAAATTAAATACATGCATTAAGATACGGAGGCTTCTTATTCCACAACAACGAAAGCACTTTTTCACTCTTTCATATACTAGGGGATTTCACTTGGAAAAGAAAATGTTCCATACTAATGGATTCGGGGCCATAACCATGGGCTCCAATGCACGAGATCTTGTAGCACTTACCAATGAGGCCCTATCCATTAGTATTACACAGAAGAAATCCATTCTAGACACTAATACAATTAGATCCGCTCTTCATAGACAAACTTGGGATTTGCGATCCCAGGTAAGATCGGTTCAGGATCATGGGATCCTTTTCTATCAGATAGGAAGGGCTGTGGCACAAAATATACTTCTAAGTAATTGCCCCATAGATCCTATATCTATCTATATGAAGAAGAAATCATGTAAGGAAGGGGATTCTTTTTTGTACAAATGGTACTTCGAGCTTGGAACGAGCATGAAGAAATTAACGATACTTCTTTATCTTTTGAGTTGTTCTGCCGGATCGGTCGCTCAAGATCTTTGGTCTCTACCCGGACCCGATGAAAAAAATGGGATCACTTCTTATGGATTCGTTGAGAATGATTCTGATCTAGTTCATGGCCTATTAGAAGTAGAAGGCGCTCTGGTGGGATCCTCACGGACAGAAAAAGATTGCAGTCAGTTTGATAATGATCGAGTGACATTGCTTCTTCGGTCCGAACCAAGAAATCCCTTAGATATGATGCAAAATGGATCTTGTTCTTTTGTTGATCAGAGATTTCTATATGAAAAAAACGAGTCGGAGTTTGAAGAAGGAGCCCTCGACCCGGAACAGATAGAGGAGGATTTATTCAATCACATAGTTTGGGCTCCTAGAATATGGCGCCCTTGTGGCAATCTATTTGATTGTATCGAAAGGTCCAATGAATTGGGATTTCCCTATTGGGCCAGG
>JAJJMC010032735.1:0-7500 GCA_023531435.1 Papaver californicum | reverse complement strand
GACGAAATGTCACACTTTTTTTTTTTTACATGTGAAAGTGATGGAAAAGAAAGAATATCTTTTACATATCCACCTAGTTTGTCAATCTTTTTGGAAATGATAAAAAGAAAGATACTTTTGTCCACAACAGAAAAAAGCTCTTCTGAAGAATTGTATAATCATTGGGTTTATACCAATGAAAAAAAAAAGAAGAACATAAACAACGCATTTTTCAATAGAATTGATGCTCTAGAAAGAGGGTCTCTGAAACTGGATGTACTTGAAAAAAGGATTAGATTATGCAATGATGAAACTGAACAAGAATGCCTGCCTGAAGGGTATGATCCTTTTTTGAATGGAACCCGCCGCGGAAGCGAAAAAAAAAAAAAGTATTTCAACTCAAGTTTGAATATGAATGAGGCTTTCTCGGCCGAAGGTTGGATTTGGATAAATAAATTTCATAATATATTTCCCACAAACTACCAAGAATTGGAAGAAAAAAAGGAAAAATTGGAGGGAAAATCCTTCCTTCCAGAAGAAGGAAAACTTAATTCAGAAAATGGAACGAAATTTTTATTTGATGCGGTTACACCTGATAGAAATAATCAAAGAATTATAAAAGAATCCATTGGAATAAAAGAAATACGTAAAGAGGTTCCTCAACGGTCATACAAATTGATTACCAGTTTGGAGCAACAAGACGGAGAAATTGAAGAAGAAACGGCGGAGGATCATGAAATTAGGTCAAGAAAGGCCAACCATGTAGTAATTTTTACAGATACCGAACGTACAAATAGTACAACGAATACTAATGATGAAGTAGAAGAAGTTTTTGTCCTACGTTATTCGCAAGAATCGGATTTTCGTCGAGATATAATCAAAGGATCTATGCGCGCTCAAAGACGTAAAACAGTTATTTGGGAACCGTTTCAAACAAATATCCATTCCCCCCTTTTTTTGGACAGAATCTACAAAAAGGTTTTTTTTTCCGCTGATACCTCCAGAATTTGGAATCTTCTTTTTAAGAATTGGATGATAAAAAGTACGGAATTCCAAAATTCAAGTTTTGAGGAAGAAGCAAAGGAAAAGGATCAAAAAAGGAAGAAGAAAGGGGAAGAAAATGACCGGCTAGCAGTGGCGGAAAGCTGGGATACTGTTCTATTTGGTCAATCAATAAGGGGTTGCTTGTTAATAGCCCACTCAATTTTTAGAAAATATATTGGATTGCCTTCATTGATAATAGCTAAAAACATCAGCCGTATCTTATTATTTCAACCCCCGGAGTGGAACGAGGATTGGAGGGAGTGGGGTAGAGAAATGCATGTTAAATGCACCTATAATGGTGTTCAATTATCCGAAATGGAATTTCCAAAAAATTGGTTAACAGAGGGTATTCAGATAAAGATCCTATACCCTTTCTATCCGAAACCTTGGAACAGCTCTAAGCAACGATCCCATCATAGAAATCCAAGGGGAACAAAGGAAAATTCTTGCTTTTTGACAGTCTGGGGGATGGAAACTGAATTTCCTTTTGGTTCTCCTCGAAGACGACCTTCGTTTTTAAAACCCATTTTTAAAGAACTAGAAAACAAAATAAGAAAAAAAAAAACACAAAGTTTTCGAGGTTTAAGAGTTTTACAAGAAAAAACAAAAGGGTTTCTAAAGGACTCAAAAGAAAAAGAAAGCTGGACTCATAAAAAGGATTTCTTTCTAAAAAAAAGAATAAAAGAGCTTGGCAAAGTAAATCCAATTCTATTAGTTGGATTGAAAAAAGTATATGAATCGAGTGAAAATAAAAAAATTTCTCTCAAAGAAAATAAGATAGTTCATGAATCGTCCAGTCGAATTAGATCAATGTATTGGACAAATTATTCACTAACAGAAAAAAAAATGGAGGATCTGGCTGATAGGACAAGTACAATTAAGAATCAAATGGAAAAAATAATAAATGACAAGAAAAAAAAATTTCTAATTCCAGATAGAAATATTAATCCTAACGATACAAGTTGTAACGATAAAAGATTAGAAGCGCCAAAAAATTTTTGGCAGATATTCCAAAGAAGAAGTGCTAGATTAATACGTAAACGACACTCTTTTTTTAATTTTTTGATTGAAAAGATATATATGGACACCCTTCTATATCTCATTAATATTCCCAGGATCAATGCAAAATTTTCCCTAGACTTAAAAAAAGGGGAGATTGATAAAAAAAGTTACAACGATGAAATAAAGAAAGAAGGAGTGGAAGAAAAAAAAAAAAAAAGAATTCCTGTTATTTCGACTAAAAAGAGGGCACTTTCTAATATAAGTAATAAGAATTTACATCATTTTTGTGCCCCAGTTGATTTGTCACAGGCATATGTATTTTACAAATTATCACAAACCCAAGTGATTAACAAATATCACATGAGATCTGTACTTCAATATAATGGAACGTCTTTTTTTCTTAAGGATAGAATAAAGCATTTTTTTGGAACACAAGGAATACTTTATTCTGAATCAAGACATAAAAAACTTAGCAATTTTGAAACGAATGGGTGGAAAAATTGGTTAAACGGTCATTATAACTATAAATATAATTTATCGAAGATTACATCGTCTCAATTAGTTCTGCAAAAACAACGAAATGGAGTCAATCAAAGTCATACAATTTCAAACAAGGCATCAACAAAATTGGATTCATATGAACAAAAAAATTTATGTCATTATAAGAAGAAAAATGCTTATGTGATGGATTCATTATCGAGTAAAACCAAAAGTTTTAAAAAACAGTATGGATATGATCTGTTATCACAGAAATATATCAATTATAGAGAAGGTAAGGATTCATATATTTCTCTAGCACCATTACAAGTAAAGGGAAGCCTCAAAATTCCCTATAACTACAACACAAATAAACCCCCAATTTTTTCTATGCCGGCAGGCATATATATGAGTCATTATCTAGGAGAAGATTGTATTGTTGATACGGATAAAAATCCAGATAGAAAATATTTTGATTGGAGAATCATTTCTTTTTGTCTTATAAAGAAGATCGATATTGAGGCTTGGGCTAATATGGATACTGAGACCCGCATGAATAAAAATACTAAAACAGGAACTAACTATTATTCAATCATTAATCAAATTGATACGAAGGATCTTTCGTATCTTGCGATTGATAAACAAATAAAACTATCAAGTGGAAAATTTGTTTTTTTTGATTGGATGGGAATGAATGAAGAAATACTAAACCGCCCCATATCAAATCTGCAACTTTGGTTCTTCCCAGAATTGTTGGGGCTATATGATGCATATAGGATTAAACCGTGGATTATACCAACAAAATCACTTCTTTTCCATTTTAATGGAAATAAAAACACTAGTGAAAAGAAAAAAAAAAAAGATCTTGAATTAGAAAATAAAAATAAAGAAGAAAAAGAAGAATCAGCCCAAGAAGATCTTGGATCAGATCTATCAAACCAACAAAAAGAGGTTAAAGAGGATTATAGTGACTCATACATGAAAAAGAGTAGAAATCAAAATAAATGGAAGAGCACCACAGAAGCGGAACTTGATTTCTTCCTGAAAAGATATTTTCTTTTTCAACTGAGATGGCATGGTTCTTTGGATCAAAGAATAATCAATAGTATCCAGATATATTGTCTCCTGCTTAGACTGAACAATCCAAAGCAAATAGCGATATCCTCTATTCAAAGAGGAGAAATGCGTCTGGATATATTGCTGATTCAAAAAGATCTAAATCTTACAGAATTGATAAACAAAGGAGTATTGATTATTGAACCTGTTCGCCTGTCTATACAAGGGGATGGACTATTTATTATGTATCAAACCATAGTTATTTCACTGGTCCATAAGAGTAATCACCAAACTAATATAAAAAACCAACAAAAAGAAAACGGTTATAAGAATTCTTTTGATGAATCCATTAAAAGACATAGACATGAAAGGGTGCTTGAAAAGAGAGATGAAAAAAATTATGCTTTTGTTGTTCCTGAAAATATTTTAGCTCCTAGATGTCGTAGAGAATTGAGAATTCGAATTTGTTTAAACTCAGAAAAAATAAATGTTTTGGATAGAAAGAAAACATTTTACAATAAGAACAACATAAGGAACTGCGGCACTTTTTTGGAGGAGAGCAAGCATCTTGATAAAGATCCAAAGAATTTCGATAGAGATAGAAATAAATTTCTGAAATTGAAATTTATTCTTTGGCCAAATTATCGATTAGAGGATTTAGCTTGTATGAATCGCTATTGGTTTGATACCAGTAATGGAAGTCGTTTCAGTATGTCAAGGATATCTATGTATCCACGATTTACCATTAATTGATGGTAAATCTCCTTCCTATCTATAACGTGCCAGATATGGCATGATATATGAAGGCAAACAAATGTACCCGCACGTTTGTGTTATATTAATTTCTATTCTGGTTTCCCGTATAGGATACTTTATTCAATGACCTAAAAATCTTCTTCGGATCAATTTTTCCCTTTCTTTTTTTGTGGGGGAGTTGAAGAACTCGACCACCCTTTTGTATCTATATCCGAATGAAATTGCAAATTGGATTAATTCATTCAATTTGAAAGGAAAAGGTAGTATATAAAAAAATTTGTGTATACCTGAACTAGATTCAAAAACCGGTATTATTTTTACTGATCGATAAACTCCATTTTTGTCTAAAAGAAAAAAGGGAGAAGCGCTCTTTTTATGAGAAAAAAAGCATTCATCTCGGTTATTTCGCAAGAAGAAAAAGAATAAAACTAAGGGGTCCGTTGAATTCCAAGTATTCAGTTTCACCAATAAACTGCGCAGACTCACTTTCCATTTGGAATAGCACAAAAAAGACTTTTTATCTCAGAGAGGTCTAGGGAAAACTCTGGGAAAACGGCAACGGTTGCTGGCTTATTTGTAAAAAAAAATAGAATACGTTATAAAGAATTAATTGGTCGGTTGGATATTCGGGAGCCAAAGACTAGTTAAGTTAATTTTCAGATTTCGTTTGAATTATTTGATTTATTAGATCTTGAATTTTTATGAACTTTGTTTCGTTTTCAGCAATTCATGGAATAATGAATCGGGGAAAAAATATGACTGTATCAGCTACAAGAAAAGACCTCATGATAGTCAATATGGGTCCTCACCACCCATCGATGCATGGCGTTCTTCGACTCATCATTACTCTAGATGGTGAAGACGTTATTGACTGTGAACCTATATTGGGTTATTTACACAGAGGGATGGAAAAAATAGCGGAAAACCGAACAATTATCCAATATCTGCCTTATGTAACACGTTGGGATTATTTAGCTACTATGTTTACCGAGGCAATAACGGTAAATGGACCAGAACAGCTGGGAAATATTCAAGTTCCTAAAAGAGCCCGTTATATCAGAGTCATTATGTTGGAACTGAGTCGTATAGCCTCTCATTTATTATGGCTTGGCCCTTTTATGGCGGATATAGGTGCGCAGACTCCTTTCTTCTATATTTTCAGAGAGAGAGAATTGATATATGATCTATTCGAAGCTGCCACAGGTATGCGAATGATGCATAATTTTTTTCGTATCGGAGGAGTAGCTGCTGATCTACCTCATGGCTGGATAGATAAATGTTTAGATTTCTGCGATTATTTTTTAACCGGGATTGCTGAATATCAAAAGCTTATTACGCAAAATCCAATTTTTTTAGAACGCGTTGAGGGGGTAGGCGTTGTTGGTGGAGAGGAGGCAATAAATTGGGGTTTATCAGGACCAATGCTACGAGCTTCCGGAATACAATGGGATCTTCGTAAAGTCGATCATTATGAGTGTTACGACGAGTTTGACTGGGAAGTACAATGGCAAAAAGAAGGGGATTCATTAGCCCGTTACTTAGTCCGAATCGGTGAAATGACAGAATCCATAAAAATAATTCAACAAGCTTTGGAAGGAATTCCGGGAGGGCCCTATGAAAATTTAGAAGCCCGACGCTTTGATAAAGCAAGGGATTCCGATTGGAATGATTTTGACTATAGATTTATTAGCAAAAAAACATCTCCTACTTTTGAATTGTCGAAACAAGAACTTTATGTGAGAGTAGAAGCCCCAAAGGGGGAATTGGGGATTTTTCTGATAGGGGATCATAGTGCTTTTCCTTGGAGATGGAAAATTCGTCCTCCGGGTTTTATCAATTTGCAAATTCTTCCTCAGTTAGTTAAAAGAATGAAATTGGCTGATATTATGACGATACTAGGTAGTATAGATATCATTATGGGAGAAGTTGATCGTTAATATGATAATTGATACGACAGAATTACAGGCTATCAATTCTTTTTCCAGATTGGAATCCTTAAAAGGGGTCTATGGTCTTATATGGTTGCTTGTCCCTATTTTTACTCCTGTATTGGGAATCACGATAGGAATACTAGTTATTGTGTGGTTAGAAAGAAAAATATCTGCGGGGGGTACAACAACGTATTGGACCCGAATACGCGGGTCCTTTGGGAATTCTTCAAGCTCTAGCAGACGGGACAAAACTCCTTTTTAAAGAGGATCTTCTCCCATCTAGAGGAGATTTTTTTTTATTCAGTCTCGGACCCTCTATAGCAGTCATATCCATTTTACTAAGTTATTCAGTAATTCCTTTTGGATATCGTCTTGTTTTAGCTGATCTCAGTATAGGTGTTTTTTTATGGATTTCTATTTCAAGTATTGCTCCTATTGGACTTCTTATGTCAGGATATGGTTCAAATAATAAATATTCTTTTTTGGGTGGTCTACGAGCTGCTGCTCAATCGATTAGTTATGAAATACCATTAACTCCATGTGTGTTATCAATATCTCTACGTGTGATTCGTTGGGGCATGAACTTTTACCTCATTTTTTCTAGGAAAGAAGTTGAATGGAGTGAATAGAGATTCTTTTTTTTTATTCGTCATTCGGGGTGATGACCTAAACCAGATAGTTATATGAGTGAAACAAAACAGCTTAGAAATTAGCAGTAAAAAGGTTGAGACTCATTCCCTATGTACAAGAGCTAAGCAAAAAAAGAGAAATTACCCCAAGGTTGGTTGATTAGTCATCACGGTTTGAAGCGGGTAGAAAAGATCAACTGGCTGGAGTTTTGTTTTAACTATTCTATTATATTGTATGTATTACCATACCGGGGATCGAGCAAAAATGAGTGGACGGTTAGGAACACCAAGATACACAAAGGATTAGTAACGGAGATAATGGAAGTTACCAAAAAAGGTATTTCTGCATAAACGGAATCATACTGGGGCTTTAAGTTGGTAGAAACAATCAAGTA
This sequence comes from Papaver californicum, assembly GCA_023531435.1. Taxonomy (NCBI): domain Eukaryota; kingdom Viridiplantae; phylum Streptophyta; class Magnoliopsida; order Ranunculales; family Papaveraceae; genus Papaver; species Papaver californicum. The sequence continues at coordinate 231 of JAJJMC010032735.1, read as the reverse complement.
GTACTTCCCCACGATCCCGATCCCGAGTATGGTCCTATCCACAGGTTAAATAAATAATTATCAGGAACGAAGTAATCCTTTTTTTTAAGCCCACTTTTACTTTTCGTAGAAAGAAGCATAGGAACGAAATAAATAGGTTGAAATACCTACTTAGACAACGAGTATTTTATTCAAGGATTAAGTTATTACTGAATAAAGACAAACTAAAATAAGAAAGGATAAGATCAATTC
>JAJJMC010032733.1:0-16934 GCA_023531435.1 Papaver californicum | reverse complement strand
ATTGTTACAATGGCTGATATGGTATAGAATTGGCATATTTCTAAACACAAATATTTCTTGTAAGACTGAAACTGAAGTAGAGAAACAGACTATTCCGAGTTACTTGTGCAACTAACCAATAACGAAAGAAGAAAACGCAGATGTAAATACTAAAAGAATGAACACTTTCTCTTTGTTAAGTGCCTAAGTAAGCAAGTTTTATTTCCAGACTTTTCTTTTTTCCTGTGATTCTAATCTGAACTCACATTTCACAATTGTTAATATAAGAAAGAATTGTGAACAATTTATAACTTAAAAACTCTAAAAAAAGAAGGAATAAAATGAAGTTAAGTAACCTCATAACTTGTCATATGTCTCATGAGTTTGCTTAGAGTTTCCCTAGTCGCAACTGTATCAGGATGATCTTCGCCACAAATTGAAGTTCTTATAAATAAAGATTTACGAATGAGATCATCTCCTAAATCATACTGACCTCCTTTCAGCATTAATTTAGCTCTTGTTTCTATAATGGTAGCTCTCATTAATGCTAATTCCTGCCAAAGTAATGGATTCAGTTGCGCGCTACTTTGAACTGATCTCCAACAGAAAGGTTTATCCAACCACTTTTCAACCCTTGAAACCAAGGTTTCTTCAGCAGCTTCTAATGCATCGGTGCAGAGCCGAAGGAGTTCTAGCGAAGCATTACACCTGGAGTATGTCATAAAGGTACGAACTGCAAGAGGCAAGACGACTTTTTTAACAAACGGTATCAAGTCTTGAACCTTCAATTGGATGACAGCCTGATTGGTACCGAAACCAAATAACAAGAAAGAAGCTGCCCACAAATGCTCCAAATCCTGAGGAATAAACCCTCGGTTGCTAATTGCTTCAACCATGGCGTAAGAGACTCCAGGGATCTCTCTTTTTCGAGAATAAAGCTTGACAATTTCATGGAAATGGATACAATCTTCATTACTGCCGCATCTCCCGATACCAAACCTGACCAACATGGAAGAAGCTTCTGATTCCGATCTTTTTGTATGTGCTCCCTTGAAACCACAGGTTACAGCATACAAGCACTTCTTCCATAGATGGGCCTTCTGGTGCTTCTCTGGAATTTTATTCGCTGCTAGGGAAAGTAGAGAAATTGGAACTGATGAAGGACCAAAAAATCCGCATACCTGAACCATCCTAGTAGCCAAGCTGCTTGGTCCATCTGCATGATCAAATATCGAGAAGCAAACCTCTAGAAGTTGTATGAGGAAAGCCTGTTGACTCAATGTAGAACCCTCTCTACGACTCAATTTCAAATCCCGTAAAGGCATTCTGTTAACTGTGTCGAGAAGTCTGGTAGGATTTATAGGAAGCTCGTTGAGAATGGCACCTACAATACCAAGACCCAATGTAAGCCTGCCAAGTTTCTCCTCAATAACCTTGAGTGTATCGGTTTCTGCCATGGGATAGTCTTTGATTCCCTTCATCAGCGTCATGGCTTCAACTCCAGATAAGTAAGACAGTTTCAGTGGTTCCAAGTTCATGATTCTAGGAAGACGGGTTGAGATTATAATATGGGTTTCCCCACCAAATCGGGGTAAAAGGTCCATTATAGTTTTCCCATCCCACCAATCTTTCTCACTCTCCAAGTTATCAATTATAACCAAAAAAGGAATATCGCGCATGAGCTCTTTTCTCAATTTGTGAACGGCAGAAGCTTCCTGCTCCTCGAAGCTTTTGTTTTTGCGCTTCTCTAGCCATCGATTCTCGATTCCCACATCAACATCTAAAAATGGCGAGAGATTCAAATAGTTTTGCCGAATATACCTAGTTTCTCCTCCTACCCACAACACCATCTTGTATCTCTGAGCATACCTGTAAGCAAATTCTAAAAGAAGCTCTGTCTTGCCAATTCCAGAGTCACCAGAAACACAAGCAACACCTTTACCATACACTATCTTTGTAGGTTTTCTTCTCCTCCTGTGCTTTCCGCCATTTCTTGTCTGTGTTTGAGGACTACTCGTACTTTGCATCTCAATTTCCTTCTCAGATTCCTTCCAGGTTATTGGCTCTTTCCCTTTGCCACTAATTTTTTCTTTTTGCCGGTCCAACACTCGTTCTTCCATCTTGATGCCCTCGAACCGACTAATCACCAAGTTTTTCCGCCGATGTCTAGTCTTGAGTTCAAAAAAGTCTCTTTCCGCATCTCCACTAAAATCACCAAACAAAATGAGTTCCAGTTCACTGAGCTCTTTTTTCCTTCCGATGAAATTTTCATTTCTTGGATAAGGAAACTCTTCTCTATCGACCTTCTCCTTCCAAATATTGACCCTGTCGACTACACTTCTCCTTCCTAATCTTGTTGCCAAAAGAATCACGGTCTTCAATATACAATCCCTCCAGTTACCATCTTGAGCCTCCAATTTCCACTCATCCACACGTGAAATGCCATTCACGGCTTCCCTCCACTCCATCTCTGATCCTTCATACAACATCCATAGTTCGCCCCCATGGTTCTCCCACACTTCTCCTCTTTTCTCAATTATATCTCTGGCAAGGCAATCTCCAGGACCCAAATCAAAGAATATTGGAACCAAATTCTTTTTACCCAGAAAATTTGTTATCTCCATAATGCTGTAACGATTCCCAAAAGACTTCCTAGAGAGAATCACCACCCCAAAAGTGGAAGTGTTCATAGCTCTCTCAACAGTACTAGAGCTCCGAGAACTCTTACACCGAGCTCTATCAGCTGAGAAACAACTGACCCCTTGCATCTCCAGCTCTGAACGTAACCACTTGGTGAACCTCAGTAAAGAAGGCTTATGTCCATGCATTCCTATGTATACGTCAAAACTCCTCTGCCTATTAGATGAAAGAGCAGGTGTTGAAGTCTGCACATATGAGAACCTCCCCTGGTTTCTCCCCCATTTTCTCTGTTTTTCTTTATTCCTTGATAGACCATCGTTTTGGAGGTAACTGGATGAATTGCTATTGCATCTCGCAATAGAGGAAGAAACATGGTCAAGAAGCGACGATTGCTGGAAATCATCCTCATTAGATACACCTACTGCAGATGAAATATTCTTGGAAGAAACTCCACCACTAGGTAGAGGTTCTAGTTTTTTAATTGCAGCGCTGGAATTAGGAGTCTCAGCACTTATGATCGAAGCGGTGGAAGAATATGGAACGTCAGACCTAATTGATTCTGATCCTTGATAACTTGGAGATCTAGGAGAGAAGAACGGGGATTGATTAGCAGAAACGAATGCAGAGGACGAAGATGAGAGATTTCTTGATATTGAGGTAGACAATGTTCTGAGCTTGGAACTGTCTTGCGGAAACTCCATATATCCATCTTCATACAAACCTCAACACCTAACCCCCAGATAAAAGGACTTCCCGTGCATCCTACGTTTTGGAGGCCACACTGCAATGAATAAGCAATTTGTTTTCACTTCAGCAAAGCAGCTTTATAAAGTGAAACATTTACAGCCAAGCTTGACTATTCTTTGGAGTTGAACAACATCTATAAAAAGTTCAAACTTATAACATAGTCTTCTAAAATGAAACCAAAAATAGAAAAAAATGATAAACAGCCGAAGAACAGAAGAAGGCTACACATCTTATAACAAAATGAGAAGCACCAAAGATCTTGTAACTTAATATTCTGAGCAGAATTAGGCACAAGTGTATTAATATCTTAACTCTACAACTACGTTACAGCTTATATCTATGCTCGTGAACACAACAACGCCCGCGTGTCCTAAAGCAGAAATTATTTTCAATTGGTCTTTCTAGCTGAACACTACATCATACCGTCAAAAGATGACGCAGATTCGCTTTCTCAGCTAAAAATGCATGGGATCAGATCCATAATTCTGCTCATCCCTTATTTAGTTCAGTTTCTAACTGAATGTTATCTAAATTTGGATAAGACACTTCCAACACCCAACAACGGACTACACGTGCATCTAACATATACTGTAGGGCACATTTAGGCACAAATGGAATATATTGGGACTCCTTAACTGTATCAGCAGCTTACAGATTCTCAGGCACAACTAAAGCCACGTGTCCTAAAAACGATACTCTATAGCTGTGTTAGCAGCTTTTTCTCCTGATCATAGTTAAGCTCTGGCCACATGTACTAAATTAGGAATCTATTTTCAGTTGCTCCATCTAAGCTCAACATTACGACATACCGTTAATGATGATGCACTTTCACTTCCCAACTATTAGTTACCACAGCATCCACTGTTTAGTTCCGTTGCTGACTAAACGTTATTGAAATTTGGATAAGACATTTCTCGACACCAACTAACGACACATGTTTCCAACATTCCTCTAGCTCACAATTAGACCAACTTCTACTAAATCAAGACTCCATACTATGTCAGTTCTTACAAATGATGAGAAGGTATAACAAACAACAGCTTCCTTCTATGCTTGCGAATGCAATTAAGCCCACGTGTAATAAACTAAGTTTCTATTTCAGTTGCTCTCAACATTACGTCATACTGTTAAAAGACGGCACATTTCACTTCTCAGCTATTAATACACTGGATCTGATCCATCATCTAGCTCATTCATTACTCAATTCAGTTTCCGATCAGACGTTATCGAAATACAAAAATAAACACTTCTCAGTCTCACCCTCATGATAACTCAAATATACACATAATTCCTCGACAGACATACTCAAAACTAAAACCACTGCAAGTATTACATTACCCTAACTTCCCGTACATACAAGATCACCACAGAAGCTTCCTATACCACCATTAAATTGCTACTGAATTGAAGTTAAATATATTCATGCAATTAGCATCAGAAATAACTAAAAAACAAACAAACAAAAACACTGTAATGAAAACAAAAAGTTAAAACAATTAACGGGTCCTACAAGAATTGAAAAGGATAGAACTAAAATTCAAACAATCAAATCAAACCTAAAATAACTCTAAAAATCCAACCTTTTTTTAAAAATCCAATGCAGAAACCCACTTTTATTCATAGATCCATACAGAACCATTCATGAATATAAACCTAAAAATCAAACAAAAACCCTATTTCACAAAGAGGGGTCACTTAAAATCACCTCAAAACCCCCCAAAACTACAAACTGTTAAACTAAAGATCTACTAAAAATCAAATGAAACACAACTACCACTGATGGATTCAAAAACATCAATTTGAAAAATTGATTTTTCACGTACCTTAATGTAATAATCAAAGTTACTTCCTTTTCTTCTTAAACCACCAAACCCACTGCCTTAGAATCTCAAAACCAGAATCCAAAGCTTTAGATTTTGATTACAGAAGTGAAAGAAACAATGAAGAAGAAGAAGAGAAAGAAAAACTGTTAAAAAGAGTAATTTTTATTTTTTATTTTTTATTTTGGTTTTTTAAGAAGAGAAAAGAGGAGATATGAATGACCTAAGTACCCTTTCTAAGTGACTAAAATGCCCCTTGTTAATTAATGCTGGTCCACCTATAATACCGTTTTTAAATTGTATTCACACGTTGTTTTCATAATGATTTAGTATGACTTAAGGGTATCTATGATGATGTGAAAATGTGATGATTTTGATCTTGATCGTTTATTTTGACAAGAATGGTATATTGGTCGTTTGATTCGGATAAGTGGTTTGCTTGAAATGTTTAATTGGTTTTTGGTATTTATTATGTTGTGAAAATAGTAAAATGCAATAAATGGAGGTAAAGGCGATTGAATGTGTATATTAGGGGATGACATAGAAACAGCTAAAAATAAATTTTGGAATTATAAAGGTATGTGGATGGCTTTTTTGTATTGGGATACGATTTGTTTGGTTGTAACTAGATTAGAAAATTAAATCCTTGTTTTTGGGATATTTTTATTACTTATATTCCTTGTTTGATTCGTGTGGTGAAAAAATTGTTAAACGATTAGACTGGAATATAATTAAAAAAGACTGAAACTATAATTAGCAAGGAGCTTTTACAATTATTCTTTATATAATGTACTAATTGTTATTTAGACTTTCAGTGAATATTACACGATAAAATTATATTTTTTAGATAAAATTAGAAAAATGAAAAAATCACGAATGAAAACGCTTATTTTTATTATTATTATTATTATTATTATTATTATTATTATTATTATTATTGGCCTACTAAACGAGTGTAACCAGAGTGTAAAAATAAATCAATGTGATCAAATAGCACACTGTTTAGAGACTAGTGGAGAGAGACAGTGCAGATTTGGAAGAACAATAAAAATCCAAGACAAAAATTGTGTTGTCTGGTCTGGTGTATGGATTTGAGACCAGCCTGGTTTTTTAAGTTAAATAGAAATCAAAATAGAAGATCAAATCAAATTTAAGAAAACAAGGGTTGTTAATAATAAAATAATGAAGGTTAAAAAGTAAGGCTATGGTTGGATACGGATTGAATGGGACCCACAAAAAGGGTCCAGCCAGTGTTAAAAAAAATTTGACTTAAATAATCGTGGAGCCCTGAAATTGGTGTGTGATCTTCCTGTTCTGCTTCTTCTTGAAGTCCACACCAACATCAAACAGGACCACCCTTTTGTTGACTTCAGTGACCCTTCCTCTTCACATTAAGAGACCAATCCCTAGGCATGTACTAAGTTTTTGGTTCGTTTTTTTTACTGTACAATTTCCTTTGTTAATTTTAGGACATTTTGGTAAGATTTTTATTTAGAAAAAAAAAGAACAATAAGATTTATTTCTGTAATGAGATTCAAGTTGGGTTGTATAAATTACCTCCATTCAATATTTTTAGAATTTAATTTGAGGTGGCAACTGTTTCATGCCATATTTATTATAGTATTACCTTAGTTCTTTAGTATGAAGAATGAAAATAAGTTCTAGTAATTATTTTGAATTCAAATGCACGTTGTCATTGTGTCCTCACTTGGTCCTTTTGAAATCTTGAAATCATTCACCTTAAGATACTGTCCAAGTCTCGTACCTCAGTTGGTTATAGAACCTTTGGTATCTGTAATAGCTAAAAATCCAGCTATCGCATCCCACGTCTACAAGACACAAAAGAAAAGTAGAAGATATAATAATTAACGGGGTTCGATATGTTTATCCATATTCACCAAAAAGAATATTTTAGTTTTTATTGATGCAGCAGATTACAACTCTTAAAGATTAAACCTTATACTATATCACTTATGAGTTCTTTCTCATTATATATATATTTTTTTAATTCCCAATAAAAATAACCTCTTCAATGGTTAGACCCTGAATTTAGAGGTATGAGAGTTGATACAACCAACTGTTGAACGGATATACGTCGTTCGTTGTGTTGTGATCTGGGCCTGGTCTTCCGTTAATTGGGCCACAATGTAGTCCTGGTCTTCCCAGATCTTGAGTTGTCACACTTGTGTCCAAATACTCGAGTCCCACTATATTCTTACTCATTGTTCGTCTTTTCTGTCCTAAAGGCTCCTATCCAGTATTTCTCTTTTTTCTCTCGTTCTCATGGTCCCTTATTCCAAATTCATCCACATAGATCTAGATATTTTACCAGTACTACAGTCCAATCTTATGAGTAGAAGGCCAGGGGTTCGAGCCCCGCGACGACTACAATTTAAGGAATCTGATTTTGAACTTGATTATAGTTAATAGTATTGTGTCGTCGAGATTGGAAAGAAGATAAAATAACCTAGATATTTTGTAATAAAGTCGAGTAGTAAACAATGTAATCTATATTTTCTTCCTATTGGAGTGTTACTGTTTTATATTTACTGTGTACTTTCTTTGTTTGTCTCATAGGTGAGTTGTGCTCAAATAGCTTCTATTACTTTATCATATAGTTGTTAGGGTTCAGTCTAATGTTGCTTTCTTTATCCTATTTCTATATAAAGGACTATCAGATATATGTTTGGATGAGACAATACATTACATCTTAATAAACTTTACCTTCGACTATTCTGTCATGGTATCATCACTAGGTCATATCCTCTAGGGATTAGGGGTTTATCATTATTTCTTCCGCCGCAACACATTCAATACTTCTTATCCACTGTTTTCTTACGTTCTCCAACATCTTACAACATTATAGCACCTGAAATCAATACTTATTCTCATTGTTTATTACCCAACATCTTCTTTACGTCACTCTATTACCCAACGTTTATTACCCAATATTTTATTACAGCATCGTCGTCTCAGATGTCAATCATCATCTTTACATTATGAAATTACTACTACCTTTCCCTTTCAGAATAGTTCTCACTTTATTTCCATTAAACTTGATGAATCAAACTATCTTATATGGAAATCTCAGATTGAATCGATTCTTGTGAGTACAGATCTATATGGATATCTTGATGGTTCTATATTAGCTCATTCCGAGTTTATTAAATTTGATGGTGCATATGTTCTCAACCCATCTTATTTCAAGTGGAGGAAATGAGATCGATTCGTTAATAGCTGCTTGAACTCGACCTTCTCGGATTCCATCTTTTCTGCTGTCTATGGATGTACAACAGCTGCCGAGGTTTGGCCTTCCCTCTCTACTAAATTTACAAATTAGTTTTCTGCTAGGAAATCCATGCTCTGTGGTCAAATACAATTTATTAAACGTGGGTCTCGTTCTGTTGTTGTTTTCTTTCAAGAGCTAAAATCGATTTTTGATAATCTAGCAGCTATAAATAAGAAGGTGCTTGATAGTGCTCTTGTTATGTATGGTTTGAATGGGTTAGGTCGTGAATATGACACTTTTTTATTTATTTTTGCTCATAATCGTGATACTTCTTTGACACTTTCCAAGCTCAAAACTCGAGCCATTATCCATGAGCAATGGCTTAAAGACCGAAATCTTGAAATTGATGTGGCTCTTGATTCGTTATCTACTTCAGCTTTCTTTACCAAAAAGATTTTTTATTCTGGATCTTCTTCAAGTGTGGGATCTGGTGATAGCTACAACAGATCCGGAAAACCCATTCTACCTATATTGATTATAGCAAAGTTGAATGTCAAATCTGTAAAAGATTTGGTCATGCTGCCAGTAAATGTCACTTTAGGTATACTGCCTCAAAGAATAGTGTCCCTAAACCACCTCCTCAAGCCAATGCATCTATTCAGGTCCATGTTTCTTCTATTTCTGAAAATTCCACATTTCCTGGTGCATCAACTTGGCTCCCTGATAGTGCAGCTACTTGTCACATGACTAATAATTTTTCTTTTTTGTCAAATCGTTTACCTTACAATGGCCCTTAGAAAGTTATGGTGGGAAATGGTCATTATATGCCAATATCTCTCATTGGTAATTTTGTTTTACATACTACTACTACATCTGTTACTTTGTTCAACGTCTTATATGTCCCAAGTTTGAAACAAAATCTGATTTCTGTTGGAGTATTTACCCAGGAGTATAGTTGTTCAATTTTTTTTCTACCATGGGGTTTTCAAATCACAGATCTTGCCACTCAACATGTTTTAGCTGAAGGAGTGATTCATGATAATTTATACCATATTCATACTTCTTCATCACCATCTGAACAAGCCTTTGTTTCCATCAAAGCCTCCCCTTCTATATGGCACAAGCGACTAGGGCACCCTGCACATTCCATTGTTCATAAACTTCAAACAAAAACCAAATCTCATTTCAACCTGGTGATTTGGATTCCTTATACCATTCTTGTCAACTTGGAAAAAGCAAAAGATTTCCATTCTTGGCCTCAGATAGGGAGGCTATTGAACCTCTCTCACTGGTTCATTGCGACATTTGGGGACCATCTCGTGAACTATTACATCTGGGATACAGATATTATATTCTTTTTATGGACGACTTCAGCGGATTCCATTGGATTTTTCCAATGAAGGATAGAACTGAAAGCCTGCTTGTTTTGAACACTTTAAAACTAAGAATGAGAAACTTCTCTCGGCTACTATTAAGGTTTTTCAATATGATGGAGCTTTTGAACTCATGAAAGGTTTTTTAGACAATTTTTGGATGCTTCCGGTATAATTGTCTCTTGCTCTTTTCCTAACACTCCTCAGCAAAATGGCCTCGTTGAGAGGAAGTATCAGCACATCACGGAGGTTGGTAACACTCTATCTTTTCAAGCATGTCTTCCTAAGAAATTTTGGTTTGACTCATGTCTCGCTGCCACATCCCTAATCAATAGAACTCCTACCAAATTGCTTGATTTTCAGTCACCATTTGAAGTATTATTTTATAAATCTCCTGATTTCTCATTTCTCAAGCTATTTGGTTGCACATGTTACCCATACTTGGGTGCATATATGAAGGATAAACTAAGTTCCAAGTCCTCTAGATGCACATTTATTGGTTATATTCCTCTCCACAAGGGTTAAGGTGTTTTGACAACTCAAATGGTAAGGTATACATCTCTTTAATTGTTGTGTTTGATGAAACTAGCTTTTCATTTTGTAACTGTCCTTCGGAAAGTTCAACTACCTCTTCCACTGTTACATTGTCCATCCCTGAGCTACCTACATCCCCTTCTATTGCTGATATTTCATCACCATCTTTCCCACTTAGGAGTTCACACCTTTGAGTCTTGCTCCACCGTCTCATTCAATGGTCACAAGATCTAAGGTGGGCATTAGGAAACCCAAAACTCATCCTGATTTTTTCACAAACTGTACTACTTCACATCCTATTCATTTGGCATATACTAGTGTACTCACTATTCTATTAGAACCCAAAACTTACAAAAAAGTTATCAAAGATGCAAGATGGCTTTTTGCTATGCAAGTTGAATATAAAGCCTTGATTGATAACAACACTTGGGTCCTAGTTCCTCCAACTTATGACATGAACATTTTGGGGTGTAAATGGGTATACCGAATCAAGCTTAATTTTGATGGGAGTATTGAGAGATTCAAGGACAGACTTGTCGCGAAGGGCTATCACCAACAAGATATAATAGACTACAATGAGACATTCATTCCCATTGTCAAGACTACCATTATTCGAGTTGTTCTCACTCTTGCCTTGACTCACAATTGGCACATTAAACAACTTGACGTTTCAAATGCATTTCTTCATGGTGATCTCCATGAAGAAGTATTTATGCAGCAACCATTGGGTTTCGTTGATGTGTATAAGGCTTCTTATGTGTGCTCTCTTAAGAAATCTCTCTATGGCCTAAAACAGGCCCCTAGAGCATGGTTCAATAAGTTTAGTGGTTTTCTTATTGATGTTGGTTTTGTCAGGTCTACTTCGGATCACTCTATGTTCATATATTATTGTGGAGCTGATATTGCAGTTTTACTCCTTTATGTCGATGACATAATCTTGACAGGAAGCTCAGATTTCTTCCTTACTTCTCTTGTGCAACAAATAGGTTCTACATTTGCTACGAAAAATCTAGGTGTTCTCCACTATTTCTTGGGCATGGAAGTTGTTTTCTCACCTTCCAATGATGCTTGTACTCTTACACAACATAGGTATATACTAGACCTTCTACACAAGGCAAATATGCATGACTGCAGACCTTGTTTAACCCCTACTTCCAATGATAAACGAGCTTAGTTACTGGATGGTAAGTTGCTTGTTGATACTCTTGAGTACAGAAGTCTTGTTGGTGGTTTACAATATCTTACTTTAACATGGCCAGACATCACATATGCGGTTAACTATATATCATAATTCATGCACACTCCAAGGACATCTCACATGTTGCTTGCCAAAAGGGTTTTGAGATACCTTAAAGGTACTCTTGAAGATGGAATTAATCTGCACCAATGTAGTCCATACCGGATTTTGGTTCGTATAGCGTCGAGAGCGATACACTGGTACGCCTTTGTACCGGGGAAATTTCGGTTTCAAATATCGGCGAAATATCGGTCCACATATTTTATACCTATAATTATTATGTCAAACGTTTTTTCCATATTGGACCTATTAAGATATAAAACTAGTACTCATTTTTCTAAAATATCATAAAAAACATGAGTAACAATTGAAAACCCTAGAACAATGATAAGGAATTTTTTTTTATGTTTGGAATTTTTTTAATTGAAAACCGGCCCTACCGGTCCATATCGGCCATTTCGGTCAACTCGTATCGGTCAATATCGACCGATATTTTCGGGCAAAAAACGTTCCACCGGTATAGATTATTTCGTATCAGGTGAGGCCCGATACCGGTAAAACCGGCGATATTTCGGCTGTACCGGCCGGTATGGACTACATTGCTCTGCACTCAGGTAACCTCTCATCTATCACTAGCTTTACTGATTCTGATTCGGCTGGATGCCCGGACACGAGACGCTCCACCTCTGGTTTTTACATATTCTTGGGAGAATCTCTAGTCTCCTGGTCTTCTAAGAAGCAACAAACTGTTGCCAAGAGCTCTACAGAAGCTGAATACAAGGCATGAGTCTGTTGACTAGTGAACTTATGTGGTTTTCCTATCTTCTTGAAGAACTGAAGGTTTTTGTCCAACTTCCATTTACAATCTACTGCGACAACCTTGGTGCAAAGTTTCTTGCTTCCAACCCCGTCTTTCATGCACGGACAAAACATATTGAAGTGGACCATCATTTTGTGAGTGATCTCATTGCAGTAGGCACAATTCAAGTGGAGTTTGTTCCCTCGTTTTCTCAATTAGCAGACATCTTTACTAAAGGCCTTTCGGTTATAGCCTTCACCAACATTACAGACAAACTTATACAGTGACCTATCCCTGTTCAGTTTGAAGGGGAGTATTGGAGTGTTACTGTTTTACATTTATTGTGTACTTTCTTTATTTGTCTCATAGGTGAGTTGTGCTCAAATAGCTTCTGTTACTTTATCATATAGTCGTTATGGTTCGGTCTAATGTTGCTTTACTTATCCTATCTCTATATAAAAGACTATCAGATGTATGTTTGGATGAGACAATACATTACATCTTAATAAACTTTACCTTCGACTATCCTGTCACCGCCTAATGAAATTTATTGTTGATGAAAGAGAGCAGTGCTTATAGTTTGCATGTTGTTTATTTTTTCTGACTCGTTTAAATCTAACTCATATAAATCCGACTCATTATAACTAACTCAAAATTTATGAAATTATATAAACCTTTCAAATCCAATCAGATATGCACCCACCAATTCGAGTACAAAACAATACATGACTCTAAAACCTCAGTATTGGATGTATGACTCAAGTCAGAACTCGAACCAAACATCAGAAAAGTAAAAAGTAACCAAACAATTCAAAAAATAAGAATAAAAACACGATTAGAAATCTAACTTAGATCGAATCATATTCAAATCTTAAATCAAACCCAAACAAACAAGGTGTACTGGTGCATGTCTCACTTTAAGTTAGGCCCAAACAAACAAGGTGTACTGGTGCAGGTCTCAAGCAACGGTAGAGCAGCTAACTCAAAAACAATGGCATGCGGCATGCCCCTCGATCATATAGATATCCACATAATTTGGTGGCAAAGACCAAAAACCCATACCGGTCATTTGCTAATCAGAGAAAGATAGTTGTGAATGTGTGATCTGTTAATGTAAAAGATGAAAATGGAATTGGAAATTTCGAGTTGTCTTGTTCAATGGGAACAAACAAACCACCTGAGGAAGTTTGACAACAAAAGTTCAACTGATCAGTAAAACCACTAACGATATCCATACAACATTGCCCTACAAATCCACTTCAAAATATCTTTGTTCATTTTATTTTCTTTTATTTTTTCGATTGATGCAATTCGTTTTCATTTTTGGCTAAACAAATATCATTCCATTACATATCCTCGATTAAATGTATCTGCCTTTGGGACAAAAAAAAGACAGGAGGTGTGTGCAAGGTTATAAATAACATTACCTTACAGTGAGGTACAAGTCTCACTTTATAATTTTAACACCGTTTTTTTCCATAAAACTCAGATATGAGTAATAAATATTTTAAAGTTTTTATTTATATATATAACGTTTTCCTCACTGAACACTACACTTCTATAAAAAAAAAATTGATGTAAATCCTGATATGTAACTTTAACTGATGTTAAAATGAAGTCAATCGATAACTTTTAACAATATGATATTCAAAGCGGTGATGTTAAACGTTACAGATTATATTCATCTTTTATAAAGATATAGAACTTGTAAAAAGAATACGTTATAAAAAATAATAGCTTTAAATTCAAATCGTTAGACGACTTTGTGTCACAAGTATTTTAATTCTGGGGAAAGCTTTGCTCAAGAGGTAGATTATGGTGCACAGAGCAATTATATAGCACCACAGAGATCGGGTTTTGTCAGAATATATAATTCCTACGGCAATTTATGGATCATGGAAAAAAATTAGCGACAATTTTTTAGTTACAGGAACGATTTTGGGTCATGGGCTTTTCTCTTTCATTTTTTCTGCAACAAGAAAGTTTGAGGTCTCTAAGCAATTTTGTATCCTAGGTTACTTGGGTCATTTATCAAAATCACATTGCATAGTCACAATCGTAGATTTTAGAATACGGTGTAAATTTTACTAGGCATATTTTTGTTCGACCGAAAGATTTTTTATTACAACGGCATATTTGATCACTAGATATTATTTGCTTAACCGTCTGACAAAATTATTAGTATTCTAGTTGCAATCACATAGAAACTTAGAGAGTTAAATAAAAGTATAAAAGCAAACACTACAAATAGCACAAACCCTAAATATGGCTTAGCTTGGCTAAGGAAAAAAACCAAGCGCCTTGGCTATGTTTGGTCGGACACTCGGTATCTAGCCAATTAGTCATCAATAAAAAGTGGAATCTTTCTCTTATTAATTCCATGTCCCTGAAATAGTTTCTAAAAGTTTAGAACAATCTGTTTATAGATGTTGACAATAACCTAAAATATGATAAGCTTAGATAGCTTTTGACTACATCCGGAGAATTCACTGTTAAATCTATGCTGGTAAGTAAAATGTTATATGAATAGATTCAACTAATCTAAATATACATGATAATTTTTGGAAGAGTTTGTGGAAATTAGAAATTTCTCAAAGAATCAAACGTTTCTTCTAAAAATGTCTATAGAATACTCTCACCGCTGATTCCAGGTTATATGGTAGTGTTAAAGATAATTCTCTCCTTTGTTATTGTTGGTTGTTTGTTAATTATGTATACCGCCAAACCCGGTCCAATTTCAATTTAATCATTTTGATTGTTTTCTGGAAATTTGTACGTCTTGGATACATAAACCAATCAACTCCATAATGTTGAATTAACCCTAATAAAAATGTAGTTTGTTTGGAAAAAGAGATGTGTAACAGTTTTTCAAGGAAAAGAAAGCTCACTAATGCAAATAGCTTTAGAGATCCAGATACATAATTAATATTGTTTCTAAGACAACCAATATCAATAAGAATCTCGTTGCAAAAACCAGAACAATAAAGAGTCTCGGAAACAATCTGAATTTAGGAACCATAATATTAATGTTGATGCAACTTGTGTCTTTAAAGATAATAGTTATGGCGTTGCACTTATCCTTAGAGATAATGCAGGTAACTTTGAAAGAGCAAGAGCAAGAGCAAGAGCAAGACCATCCCTAGAGGAAAATCCAGAAAAAGCATAAGCTTTAGGTCATTTACAGGCATCATAGTGGGATAAGGAGAAAGAGATGACTAATTTCAGTATGGAAGGTGACTACAAAAGCTTGACAGATGACTTAAATGGGAAGACTGCTATTATTACTTGGCAGAGTAGAGCTATTTTTGAGGAGACAAAAAAGATTGCAGGCTCTGTCCAAATTTTCTGGGTTTTTCTTTTATACACATAATAGGCAATGTTGTGACGGATACTTTAGCCAAACACCCAAAATATTATGTTTGTAATCTTAATTGGGTTCAAGCCCCCTTTAGCTAGAGGTGGTAATCCATCCACCTCTATATCGATGACTCTACTAATCTTATAACCAATGCTGCTAACTCTTTAAGATAAGTTTTTTGATAAATTTCTAATTAAAAAAAAAATAGTCCATGCAGATTGAATATCTGGCTGATATAACTTAATTTTAATACCTAAAAAAAACTAAACTAAGTGTAAGAATAGGTCCAAAAAGTTATTTTAAAAGTAAACTTAGTATCTAGTTAGTTCAAATATACATGTGTACTATAGCAAAGTTTGGTCATCATCTCAATTATAGAGAAATCTGCCCTATAGCGGTTGCATTTCCACACATTTTAGGGGGTGCTAAAGAAAAAAAGAAAAAAAATAGCACCACAGTGCTTGTTCTAATTGGTTAAAAATTAACATTGGTGAAGAATGGGAATAATTACTCTTTTGGATCAAACTTTAGATAACGATATCAATTTTATCACAAGGCATAATTGATCAATAGATATTATGACGTAACCACCTGAAAAAATTATTAATAGGCTAGTTGCACCTTGCAATTGCATGATAAATTAGAGACTTATACTTGTTAGGAAGAAATAGTTAATGAGCTTTAGTCAATTTTTGTTTCCTAAATTCTCTCAAGTTAGGATTCTTTGAACGTGTCTTCTTAGTTGAATTAGTCATAGAGTTGTTCCTATCCTATTATGAGACTATCAGTTGCAACGATTATGTAATATGCTATATATATAGAGTCGTACCTCTATTGTGTGAAGTAAGAAGTAAGATTGTAGATTGCAACAAATTATCTTTTATTTCTCTGTTTCTTTTATCATTAGTAAGATTGTAGATTGCAACAAATTATCTTTTATTCCTCTGTTTCTTTTATCATTTGGTATCAGAGCCTTACATAAAGAGAGAGAGAGAAACATCATGGCTACAGAGAAAGATAGCTTGTTGAGCATTCCAAAGTTTGATGGAGATTACGAACACTGGGCTATGCTGGTGGAGAATTTGCTGTGATCGAAGGAGTGGTGGAATCTTATTGAAGAGGGAATCACAGAGCCGCCTCGAGAGACGGTACTTGATGTAATTTTATATATTGGTAAAAAGAGGTTCGATTCTCGAACTTGTGAAGGTAATGATTTTA
>JAJJMC010032717.1:17500-19798 GCA_023531435.1 Papaver californicum | reverse complement strand
GAGTAAGTGTTTACATAATCTTCTTCTGTCCGAAGAAATGATTCATCGAAATAATGAGTCACCCGTTCCATTGATATGGATACATCTGAGATCACCAAATGCTCGGGAGTTCCTCTATTCAATCCTTTTCCTTCTTCTTGTTGCTGGATATCTCGTTCGTACACATCTTCTCTTTGTTTCCCGGGCCTCTAGTGAGTTACAGACAGAGTTCGAAAAGATCAAATCTTTGATGATTCCATCATACATGATTGAGTTGCGAAAACTTCTGGATAGGTATCCTACATCTGAACTGAACTCTTTCTGGTTAAAGAATCTCTTTCTAGTTGCTCTGGAACAATTAGGAGATTCTCTAGAAGAAATACGGGGTTCTGCTTCTGGTGGCAACATGCTATTGGGTGGTGGTCCCACTTATGGGGTCAAATCAATACGTTCTAAGAAGAAATATTTGAATATCAATCTCATCGATATCATAAGTATCATACCAAATCCCATCAATCGAATCACTTTTTCGAGAAATACGAGATATCTAAGTCGTACAAGTAAAGAGATCTATTCATTGATAAGAAAAAGAAAAAACGTGAACGTTGATTGGATTGATGATAAAATAGAATCCTGGGTCGCGAACAGTGATTCGATTGATGATGAAGAAAGAGAATTCTTGGTTCAGTTCTCCACCTTAACGACAAAAAAAAGGATTGATCAAATTCTATTGAGTCTGACTCATAGTGATCATTTATCAAAGAATGACTCTGGTTATCAAATGGTTGAACAACCGGGATCAATTTACTTACGATACTTAGTTGACATTCATAAAAAAGATCTAATGAATTATGAGTTCAATAGATCCTGTTTAGCAGAAAGACGGATATTCCTTGCTCATTATCAGACAATCACTTATTCACAAACCTCGTGTGGGGCTAATAGTTTTCATTTCCCATCTCATGGAAAACCCTTTTCGCTCCGCTTAGCCCTATCCCCGTCTAGGGGTATTTTAGTGATAGGTTCTATAGGAACTGGACGATCCTATTTGGTCAAATACCTAGCGACAAACTCTTATGTTCCTTTCATTACGGTATTTCCGAACAAGTTCCTGGATGACAAGCCTAAAGGTTATCTTATTGATGATATTGATGGTAGTGACAATATCGAGATTGATGCTAGTGACGATATCGATGATGACCTTGATACAGAGCTGCTAACTATGACGAATGCGCTAACTATGTATATGACGCCGAAAAAAGACCGATTTGATATCACCCTTCAATTCGAATTAGCAAAAGCAATGTCTCCTTGCATAATATGGATTCCAAACATTCATGATCTGTATGTGAATGAGTCGAATTACTTATCCCTCGGTCTATTAGTGAACTATCTCTCCAGGGATTGTGAAAGATGCTCCACTAGAAATCTCCTTGTTATTGCTTCGACTCATATTCCCCAAAAAGTAGATCCCGCTCTAATAGCTCCGAATAAATTAAATACATGCATTAAGATACGGAGGCTTCTTATTCCACAACAACGAAAGCACTTTTTCACTCTTTCATATACTAGGGGATTTCACTTGGAAAAGAAAATGTTCCATACTAATGGATTCGGGGCCATAACCATGGGCTCCAATGCACGAGATCTTGTAGCACTTACCAATGAGGCCCTATCCATTAGTATTACACAGAAGAAATCCATTCTAGACACTAATACAATTAGATCCGCTCTTCATAGACAAACTTGGGATTTGCGATCCCAGGTAAGATCGGTTCAGGATCATGGGATCCTTTTCTATCAGATAGGAAGGGCTGTGGCACAAAATATACTTCTAAGTAATTGCCCCATAGATCCTATATCTATCTATATGAAGAAGAAATCATGTAAGGAAGGGGATTCTTTTTTGTACAAATGGTACTTCGAGCTTGGAACGAGCATGAAGAAATTAACGATACTTCTTTATCTTTTGAGTTGTTCTGCCGGATCGGTCGCTCAAGATCTTTGGTCTCTACCCGGACCCGATGAAAAAAATGGGATCACTTCTTATGGATTCGTTGAGAATGATTCTGATCTAGTTCATGGCCTATTAGAAGTAGAAGGCGCTCTGGTGGGATCCTCACGGACAGAAAAAGATTGCAGTCAGTTTGATAATGATCGAGTGACATTGCTTCTTCGGTCCGAACCAAGAAATCCCTTAGATATGATGCAAAATGGATCTTGTTCTTTTGTTGATCAGAGATTTCTATATGAAAAAAACGAGTCGGAGTTTGAAGAAGGAGCCCTCGACCCGGAACAGATAGAGGAGGATTTATTCAA
>JAJJMC010032716.1:3676464-3748429 GCA_023531435.1 Papaver californicum | reverse complement strand
TAACCGCTCCAAAATCTGCCTTCACTGCAAGACGGTAACAGGCATATCAACAGAAGGTTCAACCATATTTTCCATTGCCAATGCTGAAGCAGCTTGGACAACTTTATTCTGTTCACCCATTGCTTCAAACAATGGCTTAACAAACAAAGATAAAACAGACCCAACATTCGCATTATTATCACTATTCAAATATAAACAAGATAATGTCCCAATTGTATCACGACAAGAATCTCTAACACTTGAATCAGAATCTTTAAGTCTTTTGACAATAAATGAAATGATTTTAGTGAGATGAGTTGATGTAAAATCAGTATGAGAAGTACATAGAGACCCTAAAAGACGTAAAGATTCTTTCTTACAGTGGGTTTAGGATCATTGGTAGAATCGTAAAGACAATTTAAGAAAACTGAAACACCATCTGAAGCTAGGGTTTGGATGATTTTTTCTAGGTCTTCAATTGCAATCTGGTGAGTGTCTCTGTCTGAGAGTTTAGATGTTACCCACTTGTTGTTAAGAAAGAAAAGAATGAGTTGTGTCATGTGTGATTACATTGATCATAATCTGCCCCAAACTGCAATATCAGGGTAGAAAAAAAAAAGAATCCGCCGTAAAATTGAATCAATAAAGCAAAATTGAACTAGAACTCTTACCAGATGGAGATGTTGAACTTGAAACGATGGAGATGAACAGACTACAGAGTACAGAGAAACAAATGAAGAATGAAGACTGAAGAGAAGAAACTCGATGGAGATGAACAGACTAGGGTTCATTTCTCTCTAACAAATCTAGAGCGTTGGATTAAAAAAAACAATCTCATCTAACGGACAGAAATAAATATCAGGAATATCGGAAATATTTCTGGTAAAATCGGTTTTTGTAAATTTCGACCGATATTTTGGGTAAAATATCGTTCCACTAGTAACCCGTAATTCGTTTCTGTTTAATCCCGAAACCAAAAATTTCGACGACCAAAATTAACTACATTTAGCACAAGTTATACATCGACAATTCTTATGGGGAAACATGCCCTAGATCTAACGGCCAGCCTTAGTAAGTCAACATCTAATGACGTAGCCAGCCATAATACTATATCACTTTATACCCTATCAAACAACTTGTCATATATTTATATTTATGCTTAAAAAAAAGAAGAAAAAAAAAAGAAAAAACTTCATATGCATATACCATATTTGTGCCGAATTGGTTACGATTCAAATTCAATGGTGTAAATTTTTTATGGTGTCAACTGATTTGAATAATTGGTTAGTCTCATGATGATTCGAGTTTTATGTGCGGAGAGCGATGATTCGAGTTTTATGTGCGGAGAGCAATCTAAGCATAGACTCGAAAATCATGAGACAAAACGAAAACAAATATTTCCACGACTTCCTCCCTTGAATCGGCCAAGAAAAGGGTTCAGGTGAACCTTGACGACCGCAAGCAATGAAGCTAAATCCTCGTTAACATGTAAGTACACTACAAGGCCGGTCATTTGCTACATGAAGCTCTTAAGCTAAATATGTTTTATCTAGTTGTATGTTAAGAACATAGAGGCTTACAAAAGACTGCTAATGCAGA
The DNA here is from genome assembly GCA_023531435.1 of Papaver californicum. Taxonomy (NCBI): domain Eukaryota; kingdom Viridiplantae; phylum Streptophyta; class Magnoliopsida; order Ranunculales; family Papaveraceae; genus Papaver; species Papaver californicum. Next base: position 3,746,851 of record JAJJMC010032716.1, on the reverse strand, counting down.
GATTTAACTTAATCTAGCCTAAGACTCAAATACAGGACCGATCTAGTAGAACTTAAAAAGGATATAAGTAAGCTAATACTACTCACACTGGACTTAAGAACGAGCATACAGAAAATAAATTACTAAGCTATTACAAACTTGAGATAAAGTAGTAGGGTACAAGAACATGGTGGATTATCCACTGGCCCATATAGATGTCCCATAAGGCAGTTATGCTGTTTGCTAGATTGTGGTATTTTTGATCGGTATAGAGTTGCTTTGACCTGATCATGTTCATTGCTGGTTGCAGGTTCCACTGGCTGCTGCAGTTGTTGTACAATATTGCCACTAGTAGTGTCTTCAATATCATCAATGTCTATAAAGGACCATAGCTGAGGTGACATGGGTGATGGTGTAATCTTTAGGGATTTTATGGTTGCTTTATGGAATTCAACTAAGAGCACTGGATCTGAATCTGCAATGGCTTCAACTCGTGGTCCCTTGGAGACTTGAATTTTTTTAATCTGTTGGAGAAAGTCTTTACAAGTTACTCTTCCAAAACCACCATTCTAGATGACGTCCTGACATATGCTGCATATCCATCAGGTGCTTTAGATTCTGTCTCTTGATTCCAAGCGCATCCTAAATACTGGTAGGACTAGAGTTCACCGAACCAGAAACCATATCCAGATCCACTTCTGAAATGTTTCTTTCTGAGACTGAATCTGGCTGACTAACATCACCATCAGTGAACTCATAGAATAAGAGATCTCAGAGAGATGATACCATAGTGTCTAAACTCCAATTACTGTCTGCTTCATCTATGTAAATGTTAAAAACTCCCCATCTGTATCTGGGTCTTCAAAGGGGTGTTGGACTTCATATTGTGGTAGGGCATGTGCCTGCTGCATAGGCTGGTTGAGGAAAATATCCAAACACCCATCTCTGACATGGCCCAAACGAAGGCAGTAGTAGCAGAACAATCTTGGAAGGTCATGAATCCCAAAATCAATCCAGTTAATGCCATTTGTACCATTTGCTGCATGAACTCCAATCGTAGAGGCTGCATGACATCAACTTTGACACTTACTCTCTGGAACGTAACCCCGTTTGGTGCTTGAACTGGGGTGTTGTACACAATAAGATCACCAAGACTTGCAACATGAGTCTTACCATTCACCACATATGACTGTTCAGGATAGAGATTATAAAGGATAACTTCAAAGTCTTCTCTCGTTAGGGATAAATCATAATTGTTCATGGAAGAATCCCATATCTGAATCAAAAACAAATCTCCACAAGTAACTCTAGTTTCCTGCCTAAGCACTCCGAGCATTTCATGATACAGTTCGAATCTTATCAAATAGAAATATACCCATACCTTCTAACAAAGAAACCTCCATCAAGATTCCATCTATACTTCAAGGCACTTGTTGAAGTTCATGGGCCTAACTAACCTCGAAAACCGGCTTACAAGGTTAATATTGCCAAGACTTATAAAGTGCAGGATCTCCCTCACGTGTAGCCTCGTTGGGTCTAACAGGTGGACAATCAATCGGATGGCACGTCATATAAGACTCGTCACAAATTGCCTGCTCTGATACCATGTTGAAGTCTATGGGCCTAACTAACCTCAAAAACCGGCTTACAAGGTTAGGATTGTCCAAAACTTATAAAGTGCAGGATCTTTAGTTTCCCATACAATGTGGGACTAATCTCAACAGCACTTTTAAGAAAGAATGAGTTCTTAACCATTCTTGTTAAAAACTCACAACCAGACAGTTATTCCAAAGCTGCTGAGCTGAAAACAGAACATCTGGTGAGATATTTGAGAAAATCAACTGCCTTACAAGGGGATTCAGGTTTAGAGAGTAATTGACGAAATGGGTTATATTATTAATTTCGCTAGTCCATAGATTGGACATAGTGACACAAAGGCTACAACACAAGGTATCTTCATGATATGAAGATAAAGGTTTGTAAGGCCAAAGTTGATAGTAAGGTGATAGATACTAGCTTAAAAACTCTATAAATCGAGAGCCACAATTTTCATGAACACCACCCTAAATTTAAAAGATTGTGCAATGAGCCCGTTATGATATCCACCAACTTTTATCAATTGCAGACATACACTTCGACAAAATGTTGACCCCAAGTTCTTATTCTTACCACATTTCGCTTCCCTGCAGTTAGAAGAAGGCCAGCATTGCGACAAGCATCAACAAAGAGGTGGGGCAGACACATCCAACTCAACCCCGACAATAAGTCCGGTCCTACGTGTATCTTTTACATGCTTGTTTTCTCCCAATTTCTGTGATAACATTTCTTCAAATATTCCCCTATCTTGGTGACACTCGCAAAGAACCCAGGTTTTGTGATTTTATTGAACACATCCACGGCTGCAGTACAGACAAGTGTGGATCCAGCAAAGGTGCTTCCATGATCACCATAATTTATGGCAGAAGCAACTTTCTCTGTCTTCAAGACAACACCAATAGGAAGACCTCCAGCTAGAGGCTTGGCCAGTGTCATTATGTCTGGGAAAACACCATATATTTTGTGCCCAAGATACCCAGTTCGACATAATCCACATTGAACCTAAGAAACCATAAGTGTTATTAGAATTCAGAATTAAAGACAGAAATTATGTAGAAGAGAATTTGAAGTAAAACTACACATGATCGCCGTGTAGGGGAACACAACAAGACTAGTTACTGAGAACAAATTACATTCTTCAAAATAATATAAACAGGTACTCCAGCTAAATCAGAGAAGCGTCTTATGGTGTAACGAGACATAACTGCAGTATTAGTTCGACCAATCAGTTGCACATTGAGTGGCATACCGGAATGCAACAAGGATTTCTGCTGACCACAACATCATTTAGCATAAAGATAAATTACAGGCACAGGAAAAGAAAAAAAAAACTAATATGAAATATTAACAACCTTGTATGGTGTCATCATCTAAAACTTGAGAAAGTGCCAACTGCTAAGTCCCAAGTTTCAGATAAACACGGGCCCAAGTTTCAGATAAACACGGGCCACGAGGGAGATACGAGGACGTAAAGATACCAACTGAATAAGCTGGCACCCTTGGCGAACTGTTCATTGCTCCAGAAAGCTCTAAAGCAAGATCCTAAAAGAGACGAGTAACTAACAGTTACATATAAGAATGCAAAAACTATATTAGAAATAGTCCCCAAGTTGGCATCACGAATGCATTATCTAAAGGATTTGAAGAATAAGGTAGTTCTGGTACCTGCCACCTTGCAAATGATTCGATCATTTCAGATCTTCCCCAAAAGACCGTTGCTACTATATGTAGGCCATAATAACTTGTGGAGGTCCACGATATGGCAAGTCCCCCAGAGTAGTTTCTGGGTCGTGTTGTATTCAGTAAATGCATTATATGAGGAAAAATGAGATATCTTACGAACAAAACACTGATAACAAATCAAACCACAAATTTTCCCCATCCAACCAGCACCACTAACATGTAAGGTAGAACTCGCCTGACTAATCCTACCACTTTTTCAGCAAAGAGAAGCGAATTTAAGCCTAAAGTCTATGTCTTCTGTCATGGGTAGCACAAGTGCTCGGAAAGAGAGAAGTGCTTGCATACCTGTACAATTTAAAAATAGTCAAAAGGAGAAATATCAACTTATGGTAAAAATGAATGGTGCAGTTAATTTTTCAAGTGACTTAGCATTGTTTAAAAGAAGACTAATACAAAAAAGCAGCAGCTGATGAAGAAGCTAAGTATCAACAGTAAAACATATATAGACTAAAGGACTGCCTCCAAACAACAAGCATCACGCAGGTTAACATTTTTACACCTTCGAACTAATAAATCTTTGAAATGGAGAAGAGATAATCACAAAGTAGACAAGAAAAACAAAGGTTATCCACCTCTACATTCTGCTTTGTTCCTCATACCTCTACACTGTATGATGCACGGCGATCCAACTGTTGCCGGTCTCTTTTTTTAACCCACTCATTCCCAAACGCTCTTGGACCTTTTCCTTGTCCTCCCACAATCCCTTGTCAGCGTATATATTTGCCAATAGCACATAGGGTTTATTTCTATTCGGTTCTAATTTCATAATCCTTTTGGCGGATCTTTCTCCCAATTCAATCTCTCCATGGATACTGCAAGCACCAAGCAATGCTTCCCATACAAATACTTCTGATCCAACTCCCATTATCTCTGCTTCCTTTAACCTTCCTTCCCTACCCAACATATCAATAAGACAAGCAAAATGTTCCTTCCTCGGCTTAATACCATAATGATGTACCATCAGCCGAAAATCTGAAGCCCTTCATCAACAAACCCACAGTGGCTACATGCAGACAAACCTCCAAGAAATGTTATATCATCTGCCTTAAATCCTTCACTTAGCATCGTTCTCAGGATGTCTAAAGTTTCTTTTCCTTTCCCATGCTGACCAAACCCTGTAATCATCATTGTCCAAGAAACAACATCACGTTTTTCCATTGTTTCGAACATCACTTTTGCTTCTATCAAGCTTCCACACTTGAAATACATATCAATAAGAGCATTGCCCACTAATGTATCTGACAAGAATCCTGGCTTAATTATCCTGCCATGAACTAGCATCCCTTGCTCCATCCTTGTTAAACTAATGTAAGCGGGAAGAATACTAGCAAACGTGAACTGATTTTCCTTCATTCCCACTTTTAGCATTCTTTCATAGAACTTAACTGCTTCATTATTCTGCCCATTTTGTATAAACACAGCAATAATTGTAATCCAGAAGATGATATTAGGTGATTGAGTCCTCTCAAATATTTTTCTAGCAGAAACTGATTCTTCTTCGCATTTGGAATACATTGTGAAAAGTGTAATACTGGTGGGTATTTTATAAGCCAAGCCGTCTTTGATAACACACCCATGGATCTTTGTTCCTCTATTCAAATCTCTTGAATCCGAACACGTTTTTAATATTCAAATCTCTTGAATCCATAAATGATAGAGAACTTTTGCTTTATAATTCAGAAAACTCGTTACATTACCTTTCTCAAAGTAATTTGTTTGTTGTTAAAAAAACCTAATTGCGCTCCTCAGATCGCCTGTGGAGGGCCGATGGTATCTTTGAACTAAGGTAGACAATTTAGGATAGATTTTATCCGCTAGATAATACCCGTGAGTGTACTGATTCCCATTGATATTGAAGCTTACATTGGGGCGAATTCCATACATGAGGTCTTCAAACAGAGACGACTTGTGCAAAACATTTATGTCATTTTGTGAACCCGTCAAACCAAAAAAATCATGTCATATACAACAATGATAACTAGCGGCAGATTCCAAATTAGCATTTGGTTTTGAGTAATGACCCTTATTCTGACCGGCCCAATGCATAATACATCCCTGCCACACCCAATGCATGCAGTCAAGACTCCCTAGCATTTTTGGAAGGCCCTTTTCCTTGTTTTGCTTTAATATTTATCTGACATCTTCCTTTATTGGTTTTCGTAAATACGTTGGACCAAAATAATTAATCATAGTTTCACAAAACAATAAAAGATACTTGTATGAATTTATTTCCCATACGAAGATACTCATCGTTAAAATTCGTTGGACGACCATAACCTAGAATCGATGGGGGACGAGGTATCCTTTTGTTCTGGACTATGACCTCTAATATTCAATGCATCCAACTGATAATTAAATTCAGGTTGTACCCAACAAATTTCTTCAATAATTTTTACCACCAAGCATCGGGGCATGCAGAATCGAAGTTGGAAATCTTGATCAGAGTACACACAATCTATATTGAAATAATCGTGCATCAGCTTTTGGTGGTACTCATCCCACCCCCAATACACATATTTTTTGTGAATATTTTTTTTGGCTCAAGAGCTCTTGGTATCTGCCCAAATGGTTTTACCAGCATCATATTGTTGGTCAGTTCTCTATCTTCATATGACTCATATTCTTGTTGTTGCAACACCCGCACATAATTTCATTGTTGTGTTTTGAATTGATCCATAATAAGTTTAGCCTATTTCTCAGAAAAATCCATCGACTGTGAAGTTAAAAGTAAAATAAATTAAGAAAACTGTGAATTTCTTTTGGAAATAGGTATAGAGTATAAAGTTTGTGTAAAGAGTGGTGTGAGTTAAATGAAATTGTTGGGGATATGTATAGTGGTGTAAAATTTGGTTGTTTAGCCTGAATTTTTTTGTTGCCTGAAAGTAGTCGTTGTCGGCTAACTGTCTGTCGAGCGATATATTATTTGTCGCTGGTGATAAAGACTTGATCGATAGCAAAAATACTCTGTCGCTTAAAAGTCTTTATCGATCATTGCATATCCCGTAGTGGCACGCCTAGTTTGTGCAGATGAGCAGGCTATAGCCTATTTGGAGGTTAAAGACCTGAGTGTCGTAATTTAGCTCAAAAGGGGTCCATTTTAATTGGAAACGGGCCAACGACCAAGACATAAGACGATTTCGTCTCATGGTCTTCATATTTTAGCCAAATTCTATCGTTTAGGGCTTCAAACAGGTGTTTGGGTCGCCGTTTGCGGAAAATAGTTTTATTTTATGAGTATTTTCATTATTTTTGGTCGACCAAATTTTCCAAAAATAGCAATTAGAGTTTGAGTCGGTTTATGTGTTTTTTTTCATCCTTTAGCAAGTTAGTGTTTTTCCCCAAGTCTATAAAAGAATCCTCCATATATTGTTTTAAGCAGTTGAATTTGATTAATAAGAATTAATTTCTTAAACTTGTTCAAGTTTAATCGATTATTATTTAAAGTCGGGAAACCGAAGTCTAAGTAATTATCGTTTGTCATAGTCGATATTCCTAGGAATATTTGAAGTCTGAACAAAACCTCTCTTTTCTTTATTTTATTTATTATTCGCTGCATCATATAGCCACATAGCTAGGCAAACTACCCAATTTGACAAGGTGCATAGGACTTGGCCTTATAGCATCTCCAACCACACATTCTCAGTTTCTTACATGTTAGGCCATTAAGGATTTATCTAGTTTTTAAAAAAATATTTTCACCAGAAGGGAATCTGAAGATTAAATGTAAAGATAAGATTTATAGCGGTTACAAAGACATTCAAGCATCCTCTTGTCTCAGAGGTTCTTTTAGAGGATGTGGACATCCCAGTCACCTATATTTATAGGTATAATACATGAAATCAAATATTTAATTTTCAAAGCAATAGATTAAAAAGTTTTCAACCAACATAAAAAAGCTTATGGTTGGAGATATTTTTCTTTTACCTTCTTAATTTAAAGGAATTTTGATCTCAAATCTGTGAAAAAAGACTGACACAAAATATACACACCACGTTTCCATTGGAGATGCTCTTAAGATCATAAACTACTAAGATTAACTAGTTATTGAGGTGATCTAGAAAATGTATACTATGTTAGGTTAAGGCTAGATATTCCAGTTCCCTGAACCAAACATGATAAATCAACTTGGTGTATTTAAAAAATTTAATTCCTAATAGTCCATTTCTATTGCAACTAATATTGATCTGAATCATGAAAGCCAAAGAAATATGAAGACTTTGAAATAATTTACATATCAAGTCGAGTTTATATACTTTCCTTAGACGAAATTAGTCCCTTCCTGGTGCTAATGGTCTTAATTTTTAAAAAAATTCCAGGATACAACGATCTCTCTTTCGTAAGTAGAAGCACTCTAAACTCAAGGAAACAACAAACCAACTTTAGTGTTTATCACTCCCTGTATTATGATTGTAATAGTTGCTAGTGAAATCAGACTTTGTTTTGTGTTTTGTTTGTTTCTCGTTTCTGTAATGAATCATGGATTGAGTTTGTATACATGATTGGTGAATCTTATAAGACTACAAAGGGTCTCTTAATATAAGGTCACATCCTTTGTGTTAGTGAACTGCTCAGTTGAACCAACCAAGCGTTGGTTTGTCAAGTTTGGAAAGTTGAGTTCCAAAACTCGATCGCTTGAATTGCTTACTAAAGTCAACTTTGTTAGGTTATACATAGGACATAGGACGTAAATTTTTTGATACAATTTCTAGTTACTCATTCAGCTGGAGACGTATTAAAGACAAAGAAGACAACATCCTTCATATTGAGGCTAGTAGGTATTTAATTTTTACTTGTTCCATTTTTATCAAGTTCTTACAGTTGTGTTCATTGAAAACATAACATGGGAAGTTTTACTTGGATTTTGTTGTTTAGATGACTTGATCATTCTTCTGATCTAAGTGTTTAAAGGAAGGATATATATTCAACAAATTATTGTATTGAGTTACTTAGTATAGTTTTCTATAATTTCGTGATTTCGACGTAATACTAATGTGACTCTTGTCATTGGATTGTATGAAGTTTCGGGAAACTATATATATGTATTTAGTGGTAAATCCGAACTTTGTTTAAAGTTTGTTTAGACTAGAATTCAGTTTTTAGGTCTAATAGGATTCATCACTGATCCTAAATTGTGAATTTTAAAAAATTTATTTTACATTTTATATCTTTAAGACTTCGAAATATGAGCAAGTTGGATTGTGAAAATTTCATGTTAGGAAATATCGAACACGTACTCAACTCAAATATATTATAGTTCATATTTATTCCTTTGATGCTCAAGGATAAATCCTAATTAATATAGAGATTCATTTTTCCATACCTTAATTGGAACCGAAAATTAACGTGCTTTCCTTTCCAATAAGATTGCACATACCTATTTTTCTAATTTAGAAAATTACATGGACTTGCATTAGCTAATATTAGTTTTCATATTTATTATAATATTTTGTGTTAATAATATCGAAAGAATGTCAAGAATATATCAATTTCCCAAATAAAATTAATTGAATATATTTGAGAATTTTCAAAATTGGTTTTTTTGTTCTCCAAATAAGACTTGGTCATAACACTATAAATAGTAGAGCTTGTATTCTTATAAAGGCATCCCAGATTACACCTTTTTCGTGTGGTAGTTAATTAAATAAAGTGACAAGTAAGTCTGATTCGCTTCGGAGAAAACAATATTAAATAGTTTAAAGTCTTCTTTCGGATCAAGAAGCTTTAGTAGTACCGTCGGTGGGAAAATAAATATCCTATTTTAGTTTTCGGGTTTATTACCTGTTGTAGAATTAACACTATAGTTCTCTTCTAGATACGTTCTTATTTATTTTATGGTCCTTCTCTTCTGATATAAGTCCACTCAATACTTTAAAAATTTGACTATCGCAGATCTAAGTGATTTTAAATCTGTGTGATAGAACTATTGATTTTTCAACGTTAACAAACTCCGTTTTGTGAGACAAATTATTAGTGGAATCAAGTGCAGAATGTTATTGTTGAAGATTAAGAAGATTGAAGACTTTGAAGACTTGAAGTTCTTTTGTATTTCTAATCTTGATTTAATTATCTGGGACAAACAAATTGTTTATTTCGATAAACGTAATTCTTGTGGGTCGACAAGTTGTTTATGATTAGCATAAACGTAAGTCCTGTAATCGAGTGGGTTATTTTGGTAATCGTAAAACTTGACAGATCTTTAAACAAGGAGTTTAAATCTATCATTATCTTGTTATCTTGGTATTATATATCTAAACGGAAAATCCTTGACTCTGAACCAATAATTTTATATCTTTGTTATTTGTGATTGGATTTGAGTGGGTAAGCAAACAGTTGGTCGAGTAAAGGCTGACCAAGCCGATGATGCCAGAAAAATTGTCGGCCTATGAATGTGGTTCCGATCCTTCCGGTGATGCCATCAGTCGAAAGCTCTTTATTTTAGTGAATATCCGGTTTTTAAAATAACCGTTTTTTGGATTCCTTACTTTTTGTAAGACGTCCTAAAGGAATTGAGAAGTCTCTACGGAGGTGATAGACACGTTTTCGTGTCTTATTTGATCTCAATGTGTATATTGTTAGAACTCATTTTTGTATTAATATTGTTATTTTATTGTATTTCTAGGTATTTTTGGAAGAATAAATAATCGTGAAAAAATTGGCTAAAAAGTCAAGCACCATCAAAATTGATAAGGAACCCACAAGAGTTGTTAAAGGAGCCACATGATTGGATAAGGGCACACGCCTTTTTTAAATTCAAATGAAAATTGTGGCGGTAAACTCTCTCTCAAACTCACACTTCATCTGCAAAGCTTGGTACGAATTGGTTGGACGTATTTTGGGATTTTAAGACAAGATATTATTTCCTTAGTATCAGTCAGTTGTACATGAAATAGAGTCCCACGGAAAATCAACACAGAGTAAAATATTCTCGGAAAGAGAATCTCGTGAAATACCCATATACCCATCGCGTGCAGGAAGAAAATAAATCTCGAAAATATGGTAAATCTTTGTTTCCCTCTCTGTAAGATTTTATCTCTATAATAAGGATTATTTAGCAAAAAACCAAATAAAAGAATCGTCAAGATTTTGATTGAAGAAAAAAAATACATCACCGAGATATTTCATGATGGAGAAGATCTGTGTGAAGATTTGATGAGTTAATTGACAAGATTCGGTGTTTTAATATAAATAGAGGGGAGAAGAGAAGTAGGGGGGATGGAGAGGCCAGAAATCAAAAAAAAAAACAAATTCCAGAAAATTCTCATGATGAAGAAGATGAAAAAAACGTTACGAAAGGATTGAAGTTTCCGTGGCCAAAAGGTTGAAGATTATGTTGCTAAAGCTTTTAACTTTGCAATGTTTATCTTCATTTGCAACATTTATCTCCGTGAAATACTTTTCCTTTTATAACAGTGAGTCTGTAACGCTTATAAACGTTGCAAACTCGTTGTTTCATTATTTTCACTCTTTTTCATCATTTGTAAACATCTTTTGAGCTACGAATGAGTGTTTTGAGAGTGTTTTCAACATGAAGAGCTAAACCCCTTTGCTGAGGTGATGGAGGAAGCCATTGTTCCAAGAAAAGTGGTATATTTTTATTTTAATTGATTTTTGTAATTTATTTTATGATTATTTGCCTTGGTTCAAAATTGATTTAATGATTTTTATTAAGCAGTTGTGATTTCGTTAGATAGTACATGCTTGGCCTAGGTTTTAGATGTTCCATGCTTTTGTTATACAATTGTTATTTTGAAAATCTACTTGTTGCAATATTTTAAAATCAAATTAAATGTAAGAATTGCATGAATATTAATCAGTTTGAATCACTTTAATTGGTTAATGGTGAAATCCGTAACCTCAGTATTTGTGAATATTATTTTTCATATTTTGTGTATAGTTTCTAGTTTAAAAATTAGTTTATTAAATCTAAAATCAATCTTCACAAGTTCGAGCTAATGATACTTTATTTACCACTACTTACAAAACCATCAGGAGGTAAGACAACACTTGGTAGTGGATTTTGTTTGGTGATTCACTTGTGTTTGCCAGATTGATTTTAAGCGCATGGATTATGTGAAAACTGAGTAACTAGGGTAGTTTATTCGATCTCAATTCTACACAAGGTTGCGGGAATGCATTTGAGTAGCGGATTAATTATGAAAGTATTCATAACTAGACTAAGTCCCATGGTTTTCCTTCCAAGCAATTTGTGTTTTACTTATTCTGCATTATAATTTTTTTTTATTATAATTAAGTAATTACACTTGTATATTAATCAAATAAAATATCATGAATCGATCTATCAATACATTCTTTGGTCGGAATGAATATTAAATCCAAGATTGCCTTGTCTAGATAATCTTTAGTCGCTGTAAAATTAATAAGATTATTCCAGGTTTGTCTGATATATGTTATTGCAGAATCGATGGTGCACGCGATACCCTCGTCTTTCCAATAGCCTTCACCCATAATTATATTAACATGTATACTTTGCACCCTTTTATCATTAGGAGTTCTGTTACTATGAATTTAATTAGAAAATGTACTAACGATCATGCTCCCGACCCTCATCCTCTGTAGCTCCCCCATGTACAAACGCCTCATTAGCATATCGTGTGGTTCTATTTGATTTAATAATTCCACTAATTGTTCATACATGGATGATGTACTCGAATAAGAATTACACCGTTCAAGACCTTATGAAATAATGGGGAGCATCTGTTGTTCCCCGATTGGAATTATCAGTATTATTATATATGACTTTCCATGCTTGGAAGAGTAAAGAGGCAAGTAGAAGGATGTGGAAATACGGTTAAAGTATCATGCTTTCAAAGCATTTTGGAAAGAAAAATCGACGTGAATTTGCTTGGTAAGCAGCACAATTTTACTACCTCGTTATACAAGAAAATGCCACATACGGGGGTCGGATCCTACCGAGCACCACAATAGAGGCTTGGATTTTACGTTCTTTCACATTAGAGGTGTAGAAAAGAAGTGATTTGAAATTGGATGATAGATTGATAAAATAGTCGTTAGAGGTCGAGCTAGGGATGAACGTCTAAAGCATGGCCCCCAATCCAAGGAACAACCGAGCGACCTAAGCTTAGCCTCTAAACTGAGCAAATCTTAGCATTTTGAGTTTACTACAGGATAGCCAAATAGGAAAACACATGGGAAAATGTGCACTTTGGGGTGTTTTTCTATTGTGGTCAACTGCTAGTTAAACCAACTGGCAAACACATTTATAATCAACATGGGACATGTCCGTTCGAAAATGTCAAAAAAAATGTTATATCCCTTTTTCGTTTCCTATGTCGATTTGTTGAACATATAAAGGACGAATAATTTTCATTTAAAAGGGCCATATTAGAACCAACACTTTTCCCAAATATGAATTATTGCAAAATGAGACTTTTCTTCTTCTATTACTGTTCAATCCCTTAATTAGATTAAGTCTCAAAATGCCGAGGATACCAAGTGTACCATAATATTTTTGATATCAACCTATGCGGACTCACATTGTACAATCTTATTGAAACAATGACAACCAAAATATTATTTCAACAAGGTGATTAATAATCAAAGTTCGAACTGAACTAACAATAGATCGTTACCAAGAAGTTATTAACATACAAGTGTATTTACTTTTAATTGTACAGCTAAACAATATAACGTAGAAGTAAAGTAAATAACACGAACACACAAGATTTTATTAACGAGGAAAACTACTTAGCAAAAAAACCCGGGACCTAGTTCAGTTTTGAATACAATCTGAATTAAGGTGTTATACAAATTGACTGCCGCAACTTCCTATAGTTGATACCAATTAATCTACCCTAAGTTACCCAGTTTCTTCAGTATCCCTGTACCTATAACCAATCTGGCCAACTTACTTGAATCCCGAGACAAAGTCAGTTATCTTGAGTTGCTTCACCGCTGTGAAGGCTTATGCACTCGACTCCCTTGGATAATAACTCGAAACAACAAAGGGTTAATATATTCCAGTAACCAACTCACTCATCGATCACCCAAATCAATATTTATATTAGTGATAAAGAAGAGTCAAAGGATCTTCCGTTTATATCAACAAACTCCTTTAGTCAAAAGAACAAACCAAGACCATGATTATCGAAATAACCAATCTTGATGAACAAGGTCTACCCAAGCAACTAAATGCAACTTGAAATTTTGTTCGATCTTCCACAAGTCTGATGTTTATAGAAATAAACTACTTTTGTAATCCCAGAGTATAAAGTTCGTATAAAATCACACACAAATATCAAAACCAAAAAGAAAAATATTCAAGTCTTCAATCTTCAAAAGTAAGCACTACAAAAACAACTTCATTCCACTATTGATCAACCACACTGTTAACATTGACTGACCAACAATTAAATCCCACAGTTCTGGAAACACTTAGATCTGTGATATTAAAATTATCAAACAAACTTAAGTGGCCTTATATCATAAGAGAGGGACCATAGAATAAATAAGTTTGATCTACTGAAGATAACTATATCTTTACTTCATAAAAAGTAATCAACGAAAACTAAATAACAATCTTCTATTCTGCACCTTCTCTACACCCCTTTCACAAATAATCTCATACAAATCTCTTCTAATTTTCTAGTAAACCTTTCTTATCATAATATTTTCCTGAAATTGGACCACATTAATTGGTACAATTTTGGATGAAATAACATACCTCTAATCATAAGTGTTGGCCTTTTCCGAATCTTCCAACGCCATTCAACCTGTGTAATACTGTTTGAGTTGGTGGGTGGAACGGGGAGGGGGAGGGGAATTTAAGTAACCAAAAATGAATACTTTAGAAATTTCATCATAATCATTTCTTCTGTATATATAAACTTTGTCTACCCTAGATGCATTTAAACCGAATAGGTATCCCACCACTTTTTAAAAAACTATTCGTGAAAAGCTGATCCGTGAGATCTCCGTTTGAGACATGAACCTGGGTTCATGATATATTTCTTAGATCAATGTAAAACTAGCATGAAGGAAGTTAACACTTAGTATTTTACGTTTACAGTCACCAAACCAACTTCAACCTGCCACAAAAACAGTAAATATGATAAGTGTGTTATGTCTAATTTGAGAAGATTGGTATCGCGTCTATACTTACTCGATCCAAAATGGAAAGAGCATGTAAGAGATACTTCAAGAAGTTAACGAGACAAGTGGGGATTCCCCTTGATATACAAAAAAGAGTCACCAACAAGAATTTATTGCAGATTGCATATATTGGATCAAGTTTGACGCCATCCTTGGTCACCTAGACACGCTAGTTCAGCTCATAGAAACATAAAAATACATCATCTATGAGCAACCTACATCTGCGTCCTCTACAAAGACCATCTCGGATATTCTCCTGGGACGACGCCCGACCACATTTGTTCATCATTTCCATAACATTGAAAACTTTATGCTCTTTTGAGTTTTCCTAATATGTTCTCAGATACATAACAACGAGTTTTCTATTGCCTAGAAATAGAGGGGATATTTTGTAAAAGGGGATCTCGTAATTTTAGTATCTAATTAGGGTTTGGATCGTGGAAGATGCAATTGATACATTAGGGTCGTAGAATGACCGAAGACCGTTAGAAAACTATCAACTGACTTTTTTATTGTACCAAACCCCCTGACCATCAAATTGCCTGATGTTAACTGTTTAAATTCCAAATAAAATATTTGTGACGAGTAAATTAATTACAGGCAAGACTCGATTTCTATAACCTAAATCACGAAAAAAGACTGATCAGATCAACCTTAACTTCTCAAATAATGGTTCGTTTCTTCTCCTTGTTTCGTCAATGTGATTTTTTTTTCTCATGATTGAGATTGGTGAATCTGTTATATTAATTCTACTAAGTTCTGAACTTTTAGTTAAACTGAGTGATAAAACAAAGAATTTGATCTTTTTAGATCATTTACTAAACACCCATATCTTAAAAAGTTCAAAACATATCTAGCTCCTCTGTTTTGAGGTCACCATGGTTGATTCTTTTGTCTTGGACCTATTCTGCTTCTAACATTTAATTTTATTTCATCTCAATTTGAGCTCAAATTGGTAAAACACATCTATTATTTTTCAAGAGATAATCAAGTTAATATTGATTTTTGTTCTTGTAATTGTTTGTACCCACTATAAAATAGTCATCAAGCCCGCTATTCAAGCCGCCTAGCTCGTGAAAGAAGGTTCCAGAAGTTTCTACGCATCTTGATTTCCTAGTTACTTGATAAACAAGTCTATATAACTATATAAATACATGGGTTTAAACCCTAGGAGGGAAGAATTTGATGCTTACAAATATTGTAATACGTATATCGAAAATAACAAATTTTCATTGAACTGGTCTAATATTGCAATGGAATTGGATTCCGGGTAAAAATAAGGTAATCGAAAGCACCTCAACCAAACATTAATTTTTTGGATCTAAATTCAATTCATTAGTCCCCATAATTGAATTTTTAGGATTCTGATTCTTCCAACCAAGCGAGGTATTAATGTAAATGTATTTTGACAATAAACTTAGCTCGTAACAGGTATTAATGTAAATGTATTTTAACAATAAGTTTAGCTCATAATATAAAATAATAACTTACCAAGCAACTAACAAAAAAAAAGATATAAGTATATACCAATAGAAAAAAATGAAAAATTAAAACAATATAAACTCCTTTAACATGTTTTGTTAAATAGATTCGGATATCCATAAGAAGATATATACAACTCCATACTAAATGTGTTAAAGCAAATGAATAAATAATTCAACATTGATGCCCTGTATTATCAGTCCCTGTATTATGACTATAATAGTTGCTAGTGAAATCAGACTTTGTTTTGTGTTTTGTGTGTTTCTCGTTTCTATAATGAATCATGGATTGAGTTTGTATACATGATTGGTGATACTTATAAGAGTATAAAGGGTCTCTTAATATAAGGTCACATCCTTTGTGTTAGTAAACTGCTCGGTTGAACCAACCAAGCATTGGTTTGTCAAGTATGGCAAGTTTAGTTCCAAAACTCGGTCGCCTGAATTGCTTACTAAAGTCAAATTTGTTAGGTTATACATAAGACATAGGACGCAAAAATTTTGATATAATTTGTAGTTACTCGTTGAAGAGTTGTAGACGTAATAAAGACAAAGAAGACAACATCCTTCAAATTGAGGTTAGTAGTTATCTACTTTTTACTTGTTCCATTTTTTATCAAGTTCTTACGGTCGTATTCCTTGAAAAAATAACATGCGAAGTTTGTTTTACTTGGATTTTTTTGTTTAGATGACTTGATCATTTTTCTGATATAAGTGTCGAAAGGAATGATATATATTCAATAACTTATTGTATTGAGTTACTTAGTATAGTTTTCTATAATTTCTTGATTTCAACATAATACTAATGTGACTCTTCATTAGATAGTGTTGAACTTTTAGAAAACTATATATATATATATATATATATATGTATCTAGTAGTAAATCCAGACTTTGCTTAAAGTTTTTTTAGACTAGAATTCAGTTTTTAGGTCTAATAGGATTCATGACTGATCCTAAATTGTAAAATTTGAAATATTTATTTTATATTTTATCTCTTTAAAACTTCGAAATATGAGCAAGTTGGATTGTAAAAATTTTATATCAAGAAATATCGAACATGTACTTAACTCAAATATATTATAGTTTATATTTATTCCTTTAATATTGAATGATAAATCCTAATTAATATAAAGATTCATTTTTCCTTACCTTAATTGGAACCAAAAATTAACGTGCTTTCCTTTCCAATAAGATTGCACATAACTAGTTTCTAATTTAGAAAATTACATGTACTTGCATTATATAATATTAGTTGTCATATTTATTACAATATTTTGTGTTAATAAAATCGAAAGAATGTCAAGAATATATCAATTTCGGAAAGAACATTAATTGGATATCTTTGAGAATTTTTGAAATTGGTTTTTTTTTTCCTACAAATAAGCCTGGGTCATGACATTATAAATAGTAGAGTTTGTATTCTTATAAAGTCATCACAGAACACACCTTTTTCATGTGGTAATTAATTAAATAAAGTGACAAGTAAGTCTGGTTCGCTTCGGAGAAATAAGTATTAAATAGTTTAAAGTCTTCTTTCGGATCAAAAAGCTTTAGTAGTACTGTTGGTAGGAAAATAAATATCGCACTTTAGTTTTCTTGTTTATTACCTGTTGTAGAATTAATACTGTAGTTTACTTCTAGATAAGTTTTTATTTATTTTATGGTCCTTCTCTTCTGATATAAGGCCACTCAAGACTTTGAAAATTTGACTATCGCAGATCTAAGTGATTTTAGATCTATGTGATAGAACTATTGATTTTTCAACGTTAACAGACTCCGTTTTGTGAGACAAATTATTGGTGGAATCAAGTGCATGTTGTTACTATTGAAGATTAAGAAGATTGAAGACTTTGAAGAATTCAAGTTCTTTTCTGTTTCTAATATTGACTTGATTATCTGCTTGACTTGATTATCTGGGATAAATAAATTATTTTTTTCGATAAACGTAATTCTTGTGGGTCGACAAGTTGTTTATGATTATCATAAACGTAAGTCTTGTAATCGAAACAGTAACAAAAATTAAATATAACAGAAGACGTTATGAAAGCCTTTTCTCTAGCCAATCAGATCCATGAAATATGGTGCATAAGATCTTTCCAGCCTCATTCTAGCTTCCGATTCATCGAACTGGTTCAACCATGAACATCTTACCAGCTAGCTACACGTATCACCGGTCTAACTAGATCCAACCAATCCGGTACAACCTGAACAGCAGTAGGTTCATAGTATACCAAACTGGTTTAATACAGTCAGTGTTGACACGTCATGCCACCTCAGTATTGGTCCATCCTAGTCAGATGCCACGTCATTAGATAGTTGCTACGCCAACGTCAAACATTTGTCATGTCAGAAACACTTGTATGTATTCACTGCCACGTTAACATTCCTGCTCAGTCACCGCCACATCATCACCAATCAGCTACCACATCAGCGTTCATGTCCGGTCAACACCACGTCAGCGATCTAGTAAGTTAAGTCCAATCTGACTCTTCGATTCGACTCATTATTTTTTTTTTCCATATATTTTTCGTCTCAAGTCCGAATTGAATGATTTTTGGCTCGCTGCGACCGTATTTCAATTTCATACAAAGTGAAGGCGAAAATTTCTGTGTTCGGAAAACTTTTATATGTACTAGGAGCAGAAACATGACCGAGCTCAAAGTTCATGGATTATCGAGTTCAAAGTTCGTTGGAGTTGTTACCTCGACAACATGATCCATTTATATTTCATATGAGGATTTCTTAGACCCTTCAAAGTTTAGCCTTGTATTACATCGCAAGCACCTAAAGCCTCACCTTGCACGTGAGCACTTTAGTCTTGCTTTTATCGCAAGCCTAAAATCTCGCCTTGCACGCGAGTATAAAGACTTGATTTTATGTAAGAACAAAGTCTCGTCTCAACCACGAGCCCAACGCCTAATGTTGGTTCAAAGACTCGTACTCAACACAAGCATTATGCCAGCCTTCCCTAGCAACGAGCGTTATAGCCTTCTTACGTTGCGAGGAAAAAACCTTTCCACGGCCGCAAGAACATTATAATAGGCACTAAATTTATGCATTTTTACCATCATATTTATATTTTCTAGTATGAATTTTATACTAATTTTATTATTATTATATTTTTATAAGATGTTCATCGAAAACCCAAGTTATAAATAAAATTAGTTATTATTGGTGGTTGGTGGCTTTGAAGTGAGTTGGCTTTGGACTGGATATGAGAGATTCAGGCGAGTTGAAGTTGGTTTTGATGTTAAGCATGGAGGAGTTTGGTCTTTGGTTCAATCGGAGTGGCTGCTAACTTTGTGAAGTAGGACAACTAATCAAGGAGTGAAGGTGTACGACTGTTGGTCTGGTGATGGGACGTGGTGAAGTAAGAAGAAAATGGGGTGTAGGTTATCAAGTGAAAAGAGAAGACCAAGTGAGCACGTGAATTGGTGCACAAACTAAGAAAAGGTGGAGAGCTTAGGTGACATGGGTGATAGGGTGTACTTCTTTTGGGGTTCACATGTGAAGAGTTGAGTTTAAAAAGAGAGAAGAAAACGCACATAAAAGGAGGGAGTAGGTCAAAGTCTTTTGGGGTTTGATATATAAGGAACAGACGAGGGAAGAAAGGGATAGTTTTTGTTTTAGGTAGCCTAAGGTTGGCGGAAAGTGATTGGTGAGGGAAAGTAGGGAGAGGTAGGCATAAGCAGGTGGAGGCGTCAGTGGAGAGACTTTTTTCCTTTGAGTTTTTTTTTGTTTTGGGGAGAAGAAGGAATACCTAGAGGCTAGGTTTTGTTACTAGGTTGGTACGGTGAAGAGTGATTAAGTGATTTGGTGGGGCCCTAGTATTGCCATAAGGTCGTAGCTCGGATCCGTTAGAATTTTAATTTTGTTGAAAAAAAAAGTTGACACTTTGACAGCAATATGTGTGTGTTCTCACTGTCTCCGTCTCCTAAGCAAGCGTGTAATACAAAATCCATGAGAACTATCATGTAATCTGCTGAAAAGGAGCATGCCCTTAGATTCAAAAGATCTAATCATGCAGTCGAAAAAAAAAGAAAAAAAAAAGAAAAAAAAGTTATGTATATAAATAATAATAAAAATAGGAGCATCTGAGCCGGACTTTATACTAATATTTTGGGAAACACCGTTCACCTTAGTCAACATATGCACCATTCATCACTTTTATATCCATCTTCTAATTTATCCCTGTGTCTGAATTTGATTGATTTCGGGCAATGTGAATTTTTATCCAGTTCCGGATGTTCAATGATTATTTGAGTAGAGTTTTGCATTCTTATATGAATTTTAATACGCTGAGTGCAAACTCGTGTACAACAATTGGATTCATACAGGGTAATGATTCTTATAGTCGAAGAAATTAGTACGCCAACTAAATAGCTTGTTTAAAGTCTATCCTAAATCGTTCACATATAGCTAAAATTTGGAGTAAAGGTTTTGTGGGTATATCTCTTGTAAACCCTCACGAGATAAAACCCGTCCTCTAAGGCCACTTATGGGTTTAAAGGCTTATTACATATGCTAAATGTAGTCGTGATTCCTGCGAAAGTGAGTTAGGATTTATTTTATTTATTTTTAAATTAGTTTTGCTCGAGGACTAGTAAAATATAGGTTTGGGGGTATTTGATAAGCACTAAATTTATGCATTTTTACCGTCATATTTATATTTTCTAGTATCAATTTTATATTAATTTTACTATTATTCTGTTTTTATAAGATGTTCATCGAAAACCCAAGTTATAAATAAAAGTGGTTATTATTGGTGGTCGGTGTCTTTGAAGTGAGTTGGATTTGGACTGGCTATGAGAGATTCAGGCGATTTGAGGTTGGTTAGGTTGTTGAGAGTGGAGGAGTTCGGTCTTTGATTCAATCGGAGTGGCTGCTAACTTTGAGAAGTAGGACAACTAATCAAGGAGTGAAGGTGTGCGGTTGTTGGTCCGATGATGGGACGTGGTGAAGTAAGAAGAAAAGGGGGTGTAGGCTATCAAGTGAAAAGAGAAGACCAAGTGAGCACGTGAATTGGTGCGCAAACTAAGAAAAGGTGAAGAGCTAGGTGACGTGGTTGATAGGGTATACTTCTTTTGGGGTTCACATGTGAAAAGATGAGTTTAAAAAGAGAGAAGAAAACGCACATAAGAGGAGGGAGTAGGTCAAAGTCTTTGGGGTTTGATATATAAGGAACATATGAGGGAAGAAATGTCTAATTTTTGTTTTAGGTAGCCTAGGGTTGGCGGAAAGTGATTGGTGGGGGAAAGCAGGGAAAGGTAGGGATAAGCAGGTGGAGGCGTCAGTGGAGAGACTTTTCGCCTTTGAGTTTTTTATTTTATTTTTGGGAGGAAAAGGAATACCTAGAGGCTAGGTTTTGTTACTAGGTTGATATGGTGAAGAGTGATTAAGGGAGAAAGGGCTTGGCGATTGTACGGTGTGAAAGAGACAAGAGGGGAGAAAGAAGAGCTAGAAAGAAGAGAAGAAGGGGTTACCATATAGGGGCGTAAGTATGAGAGAGCGCGTGAAAGTGAGAGAAGGAATTGATTACTGACGCACGTGAAGCCAAGAAGGATTTCTTATGATCTGTTCTTCTGGGTTGGAAGATATACAGGAAAAGAAAGGACAACACACATTTTTGGGTTTAATTCTTTCTCTATATTCATGTTAATTATTTTTATGGATTTTAAGAAATCCATCTCTATGCCTCACTAGTTTTCTAGCTAGGGTTTATGTTTGAAACCACTTTGAGTAATAGACCAAATAAATTGAATTATTTGGTACAGACTATTATGATTTGAATAGATTAATTCTATGGTTTTGATTTATTGATTTATTGAAAAATTAGTTGTTGCTTCACCGGTTTTGTACAATACAGTAACATGTGCGTAGAATTAATAGGATAGCAAATATGTTTGTATACTTATTTGATATTTCATGTTTGGGTTAAATCCTTAGATGAGGTATGTTTAAAAGAGCCAAATAGTATTTGCGAACCTATAATTAGTTTCGTATTATTTTCTCGTTAACACAATTAGATGGTGTATACATGAGATTTAGAGCTTTTGATGCACCATGCGCAGGGTGTCCCAGTGATATTTGCGACTCTAATACATATAATAGGTGATGTTGATAGAACGAACAATAAATGAATATTCAGGAGTTATATTTCACTTCAGTAATTAAATAGAAATAGTGGTGGATATTGAAAACCCTGGTTACTGTTTATCCCATTCAATTTATTTTATTAGTTTAGTTTATTTTTCTTGTTTTAACTTTATTCCGAAAAATCCAAAAATATTATTCTTGATTAGTTGATTAGAAATATTGATTGCAGTATTGTCTTCGCTCCTTGTGGGTTCAACCCGTACTTGTCGTTGTCTGCATTGTAAACACCGTGCGATTGCGGTTATCATATATAGGGTTTCCCAAAATCCTATCACATACATTCAACTCAAGTATCGACTAGCTCTCGAGCATCACAAGCCCAATACTTAGCAAAAAGTCTCGCCTAACACGTGAGCAAAATTATTGCAGGTTACCATAGTTGGGGGCGTCTTTATAATGTTTCTACAAACAATAGGGCGAGCTACTTTTTACTACAAGAATAATAAGTCACGCTTGGAGGCAATTTACGTCATTGTCAGTCGATGCAGAAGAAAAAACAAACTTCTTAACCCCAACAAGTTGGAGGTTAAGAGGGGGAGATGTTTGTACCCGTTATTAAATAGCAGTCAATCCCTTCTAGCCCGTGAAAGAATGTTCCAGAAGTTTCAACGCGTCTTGCTTTCCAAGTTACTTGATAGACAAGTATATACAACTATATAAATACATGGGTCTAAACCTTAAGAGGGGAAGAATTCGATGCTTACAAATATTGTAATATGTATATCAATAAAACTTCTCTCCCCAATGGGATTTATCCGTGGATGTAGACATAATTAGCCAAACCACGTTAAATACTTTGTCTCCTTTATGCATCTTTAATTCGCTTTATAACCCTAATTTCACATCATTATCATCAAATCAATCGTGTTTTGTGCCTAAAAACAATTTTTAGTACAAATTGTAATGATATTTACCATTCTTGAATTAAATATTCACTTGTTAATGTAATCTGATTGCACATGATTCGGGACAATTAAAACCCGAGTTGTCTTCTAAATGGGGTTAGGATAAATAAGGATATTACAAGAAAAAAATTCAATTGGTCAAACTGGTCTTCGGTTAGTCTATGACCCTAATGCATCAACTGCATCTTCCATGACCCAGACCTTAATTAGACACTAAATTTACGATCATTTTATAAAATATCTCTAAATAGAGATTTAAACCTTTGTAATACCACACATACATGAACAAGAGATATTCATTCTTCTTGAGTCCAATTTGTGTACCCCACCAAAATCGGGGTGCATATTCCTGCCTTTTTTATTGGTCCAAATATGTAAAGTGGTTTTTTTTCCTTCTATTCCGTATAAGATAGAAAAGTACGAAGAACTTCCATTAACATCTCTTCCTATTTTTTCCCTCCTCTCTTTATTTCTCCTATATACTAAATCAACCGTAGAAAATTAAAAATATGAAAGCAGATCTGGTAATGGAAAGTGGACCAGATATCTTTTTGTAGAGGATAAAAGAGAACTGCTTCTAGTAGAGCTTGATGGTTGATTCCTGATCGGGAAATAATAAATCAATATTTAAATCTTTAAGAAAAACTTAAGGTTTGATATTCAAGTCTTTAGAGCTCCATCTTATGACTCTGATCTTTTGACCATTTGAAATAAATGAGAGAGGTTTAATTTCATCTGTATGTGATATAAAACATATGAAAAATAAAGCTTTGAAATAGTTAATAGGGTTGATTCAATCACTCAAGTACTGATTCTGATTTTTGAACATTTGTTGATAAAGCTCTTACCAACCATATCCCGAGAATTAATGTGTTAATAGAATGAGCAGATCCAGAGCCCGACCTCATTTACCCAATAAATCATTGGATTTTATATGAGTAATTGATAGTGTTTATAACTGGATTTGAAACCATGTATCAAACTTAGAAGAAAAACCAATACTTTTTTTTTATTTATTCTCTGATATAAATTACATTGATTAAATTATGGATTTTATTTTTGGGATGGGTTTAATTTGAAGTGGGAGAGATGATAGGAAAGTTGACGGCTTAGAAAGTCGTGAAATATTTTTTAATTCCCAAAAACAACAATAAAAAAATATAATGTAAATTAGATTTGAAGGTGGTTTTTATATTTTGCCAATCAATATAAAAACCAAAATGTACATCACGGTTTTGGTGGAGTGTATAAATTTGGACTCATTCTCCTTCTCTCCCAATTTTATCTTTCTTTTTCCTTTTATTAATTTTACAAGAAAAACATTAAAAAATTCTAAATGCATCCATAACGAATAAAATATATAATTATGAACATAGATTTAACAAACCATCTCTAATGTGGTGCACCGTGCAAGGAGTTCTTATCCGGTTTTCAATCCAATAGTTATTTTATATAAATCTAATAATCTCCATGAAATTTAATAATCCGCCAGAACGGTAATCTAAACGGAAACTAAAATCTCAGTAATAAACAATATAAACTACTCCATAATTCCCTTAATTATTAGTATTTGGTAATTGGTACCAAACAACTATGAATAATTAAGACCAGCCACATTCAATTATTAAAGTCTGGTTCCTTCCTCTCCTGGTCCCAAGTCAAAATTGGGCCTACCAAACTTATATCTCTTTGTGTCCTGTGTCTTCATAAATATTTCTGGACAAAGACTTATTGGTAGTTGGATTAACTATTTCCTCTCTAAATATTTCTCTTACCGATCTCCTGCCGTAGTTAGTAATTTGGCATGCGATAAAAATCTAGACCGGTAAAAAGTATATATATTAATTGAGTAAGTAAAAGGTTAATAATTCGATTAAAAATATATAATATGAGAAAAATCCCTAATTTATAACTTTATATTTAATACATTTTATATAAATAAATGCGGTATAAAAAAATTGGCTCATATTAGAAAATAATAAAGCATTTTTTTATTGAAATAGTATGATTTAATGCTTAAGTAAAGTATATAAGAACACGTAATATCTATAACCACCAAATAAGTGGCTCAGTGGTCTAGGAGTAAGTCTTGGGAGCTTCGTGTGATGAGTTTGAATCCCCTCGAATTAAATGGACGGATAATTCGGATTGTTTGTATCAAATGCAACGATCCCGGCTTACAAATAGACGCCAAAAATACTTGGATTAGTAAGTTGATGAATAATTTGCAGCGAAGTTAAATTCAATTCATCATGGATACAAATTTCATCTTCTTCTTTTTTAAATAAAAATTTAATTTTAATTTTCAGGTGGGTTCCCGCATTTTCAAGACAGTAAGTAAACAATAATTGCACCACAGCACATACAAACGTCAACTATTTGCTTCAGTTTTAGCTTTTTAACCTTTGAAATTTCACAATTTGCTACATATTTTTAACTGTCTCTGAAATTTCAGGGGATCTGAATGGCATACACAATTAAAACGAAAATGCTAGATCTTGTTTTTCGACACTAAAAAAATACCCCGCCTATGATGTAGGTAACTACTGTACATAGCATTTAATCCAGACTCTCCGTAGGTTCTAAAGAATTCATCATTCTAAATCTAGGATTTAAAGACATGCCACGTCGTAATTAAAGACGTTAAATGAAGCTAGAAAGGATTGTTTTTATAAACTTTTTGCATATTGATGCTTAAATTTAGAGACCGTAGGAAAAATAAAGAACTTTTAACTGAGCACTTGAAAAAAAATAACAGGGGAAAAAAAGAGAAGCAAAATTGATAAGGGGTTTATGCTAAAAAATACCCCATCTTGCTTAAAAAAAAAGAATCTATGTGAAGAAGAACATGAATCCACCGTATATAATGATGATGGAGTAGTGTTATTTAGAAGGCCGGGATTATTGATTGTTGATGATGAAGAAGAAGATGATCATGATGATGTTGATGTTGATGAGAATCCAATAATACTAAAGGTGAACGACAAAGAGGACATGTAGAATTGAAATGATCGATTAACCATCGATCTAAACAACCCTTATGAAAAATATGTTTACATCCTAATTGACGGACATGTTCTCCATCGGTTAACCTGCACAAACACACAATACATTGTAATCTATCATCATCTTCTTGATGATGATCTTTGTAATAATAAACTTGATGATTCAAATTTAAAAGTAACTGTTCTTTCAATATAAGAACACTTGATGCTACTGCTGCTGCTGATGATGATGAATTTAGAGTACTTTCATTTGATAATCCAGCAGCGTTTAATAAGCTATGATCATCAGTAGCGTGTACAACTAGTCCATCGTGATCATGATCATCAAAATCATAATCAGTAAAAGAGAATTCAACGTCGAATCCAAATGATTTGAATACCCAGAAAACTATAGACCTTGTATAACATATACAATTGGCTATTATAGCTATGAAAAGTAATGGTACTGAATCTGCAGATGACACATCGTTTATGTTACTACCCAAACCCATGATTTCTGAGTCTCTTTTTCCTTTTTTCTTTTCCTTAATATATATAGAGGAGTGAATGAAGAAAGGGGAAGAGGAAGTGAGTTGGATACTAAGAACTTTAACCTTTGTGTTTAGAGAGAGACAGTAGAGGGTATAGTACAGAGGATGCGTCTTTATCGAGTGAGCTAGGCTCAAGGATTACGTGGGGAGGAGTACTTGATGATGAGAATTTAAGTAGAAAAATGGACAGTTTATTTTGATGAGGTGAGGGCAGCAGCTGCAGTTTAGATTAGACTACTAATACTTTTACTAGTATTTCTCTTTTATCTGCTGTGTGAGACGTGAAAAGAGAAACAAAACAGAGAATACTCATGAGACAGATAACGAGGGTTAGGGGTGAGCAACTGGCAGAGGGATGCAGATTTAGTACATTTTAGAAATACATTCGTATCTAATCCATTATTTAACGAGTTTGATATCCACGGATAAATCGGATGGATACAAAAACTAAACGTTAATCCACTGTTACATAGGACCACAAACAAAAAAATTAGACAGGTACAAAGAAAGATCATTTGTACCTGACATAGCTAGGTTTAGAAGCTTGGTAAAACATCAGACTGATTGCAGCTTAAATCTTAACAAGTAGTACAAATTTTTAGTTAACTAAGATGTTAAGATTGCATTGTTTTAGAATCTGTGACGACACATTAGAGTATTGGTTTTGCTATGAGGGAAGACATCGAGCAACTGGACAGTTTAGACATTAAAAATTGAAGCTTGTGGTACCTGTAAAAGGTACTAGATTATTTCCAACAAATCAAAGATTAGTTTAAACAACTCCAACATTTTACTGTTCTAATACTGTTTAAAGAAGAAGAAAAATTAACTGTTTCTTATGAATAGGTAATGTATTACCCACGTCTAATCCGTAAAATAACCGGTTTTATAAATTTAGCCACGTCTAATCTATCTAAACAAGGGTCTTGTTTAGATGATTATTTTGGTTCATATCGCAGCATATGTCTAATGTCCTACAGTGTCCCAGTCGGACCAGCAGAGTGCATACGCCGTTGGCCCCAGGTAACTGCAAAATAATTTGTTCTTACTATGGTATCACTTATCAGCAGATGCTAGGCCTAGAGTATATTATTTGCAACAAAAGTGAGTTGAAAGAAGATTTACTTTCGTTTCAATGTGATGCATTTGTATGCGAACTTGCTCACAATCACATACCGGAACTATTATTTTTAGGATTATGTTTTTTTATGGCTTTTGTAATTGCTCTGGAGCCTCTAGATATCAAAATTACACCGGCAACGACCAAGTAAGTAGTCAAGCTAATGAACTTATCGGAATTCATGATATCTCACCCTCTTTAAAGTCTTAACCAATTTCTCTTCTTATCATGGAAAGCATATATAATTTGCTACATGTGTGGGTGTAGCTAGTAACGGCCACATAATTTTGCTGATAAGAATGGCCACATAATTCTCCTCGTAAGAAATAACCACATAATTAAACAATAGTAATAATGGATTATTAAAACAATGGATCTTACCCCCAAAAAAACAACAATGGTACTACAGTAATTGCTTGGTGGCAATTAGAAAACATAACAAGTTTGACAAAAGAAAAGCTTGTAGAAGACCACATGGTGCCACCCAATCATGGACAATGGGGGATAAAATTAAGATTACACTAACACGCATCTAAACTAGCGAGTAAGCACACGGTTAACTTGCATGTTTTCTATAAAATTTTGATGTAAATTCAAAGGATAATTGGGTTTTAGCATTTCAGATGAATGAAATTCCTCTCAGGATGTCCACATAATTTCTTCAGTGGGAAGAATTTATGGGTTATTAAGGGCAACTGCAACGGTACGAGTATACCAAATACCAAAGAGTAAAAAAATTTGCTCGTTTTTCATTTTTTTACACAACGGTTTTGTGAGTAAATATGATCAGACGTCCGTTTTAATTAGTCGTCTGTTATAAAACGCTATTATAAAAGAACGTTAGATGACACGGACGTTTCTCTAGTGGGATGTATGTTGTTGGACGCACATTTGGGTGAGCGTTTCATATTCTGGAACCAGACGCACTTATGAATGAGCGTTTGCATTCTCGTACGCTTCCTTAATCAAACGTATGTTTAACGTCCATACTAATGGACGTTTAGTAATATGCGATGTTCCTAAAAGACGCATGAATGCCAGAAGCCCCTTTATAATAGCGCTTAGTATTGAAACGTCCACCAACAGAAGCGTGAGCCGAGTTTCACGTTCACCTAAAGAAGCGTAATGAAGCACGTCCACCGGTCTAAGCGTTAATAAGACTGGTGCTCCGGCGCTCTCCTAAGAGAGCTTCTGGTGCTCCAGCGCTCTCCTAAGAGAGCTTCTGGTGCTCTGTCGCTCTCCTAAGAGGGCTTCTGGTGCTCCGGCGCTCTCCTAAGAGAGCACCTGTTATCTGACGTCTTTTTAATAGAACCTATGATATACGGACGTTATTTCAGTAGAACGTTTTAACCAGACGCTCATTTGGCTTGCGTTTCTTCTGCCAGCGTTCTCCTAGTGAAGCGTTACTTCATACGCATTCTTTTGTGAGCGTCTCATCAAACGCTTTTCAGCCACCGCGTTCGTGTTTCAAAACGCTTTCATAAGGAAACATCTTTTGTTAACGTCCAATTAGAAGAACGTGCGAGTATATATAAGATTTGGAAAAAAATTTCTCTGGAACAGTGGTTTTACTCGCCTCATTCCTGTATGTACTCGTCCGTTGCGGTTGATTTTGGGCGACCAAAGAGTAAATTTAATCTTTACTCTTTGATATAGTCGTCCGCTGCAGTTGCTCTAAGACGTAGAAAAAATGAAAAAAATACCTCAAAATTAAGGGTATTTCGGAGATATATTTTCAAATTTTAGAAAAGTGCTATATTATATAGGTATTTCCAACCAAATCAATTAAGTGGTTAAAATAGAGAGTGAGAGTTTTACGTGTGAAAAACTACCCCAAATGCCCCTAAATGATGGATTCACCGGGGTGCTACCATGTGTTCGAGAACCCAACGGATATGTGTAGTTGATGTGTCACGTGTGACTCACATATTTACTTGAAAAGTGCTAGATATGCAATCTACCAGATTGCTCCATGTGGTCATCTTTCTCGCATCCAAACCGTTTATACTTAAAGTTACCCAGATCAAGAGACATGTCATCGTAAGGAAACGGACGGTGGAAGATATGATAGTTATAAAAGGTTTTCTTCCGCACCAGCAAGTTTAATAGACGCAATGTGATGTTTAAACCAGATTCTCACGTTGAATCATAACAACATATAAATGATTAACGCATTCCACTGAAAAATTAATCAAACTCGCATTACAAATGTCTTAAAAAAGAAAAGTTCCAACGCTAACACTTCAGCAGAAAGAAAGAAGGCAAGCAACACCAAGCAGCAGCAGCACCACCACCGAGCAGTTTATCTAAAGACATTAGCTTGCTTTCCTACACCCTCACTCAAACCTTTATTTCTAAGAGCATCTCCAATCATCGATCAAATTGACGATTAAAGATTATATTTGATCGATGATCGGTGAAAAACACCCACAGCCGTGCGATTATATTTGGGTTATAATCGTTCAAAATCACTGTTCAGGATTAAAAGAAGTCGCTGATCGTCGACTAAAAATTATAGTCGAGCGAAATTCTAACCTCTCGCTTGTGAACAGACAAAGGCCAAGCATCTCGCTTAAAAACACGGGCGAAGAGGTGACATTTTGCCAGCTCAAGCGCGATGCTAAACTTTCGCTCTACCAGACGAGTCACCAGAAGCTCGCCTACACATAAGCGAATAGCAGAGATTTAGCCTAAAATTTCTGAACAAGGGCGAGATGCTACGGTATCGCTTGAAGTTGGGCGGCACCCCAAGGCATCGCTTGGACCTGGGCGAGGCTCCAAGGTTTCGTTTGGAGCTGGGCGAGGCTCCAAGGTTTTGTTTGGAGCTGGGCGAGACTCCAACGCCTCGCTCAGGTGTGACCGTTGATATGTATGTTTCCGTTGATATGTTACCGTTGGCATTTTAACGGCTATATATTTACCCTATATATATGGGATACTAAACCAATGGCATTTTACTAAACTCATACATTGTGTAGTTGAAAATTCTAAAGTTGGTTCTTATTTCATAAGTTTCGAAATCGATTAGTAAAATGGCGCCATCAAAACCACGAGGTCCAAATTTTAGAAGATATACCTTGTTGATTTCGCTTGGATTATCTTTGAGCGAAGTATGATAATGGGAAACGGGGCTTTGGGTTCTCGTTGAATGATAAAACAGTTCCTAAATTGGGTTTTTGGAGGGTTGCGGCTAGAAGAAGACGAAGGCAACAGGAGGCAGGCGAGAAGAACATGAAGAAAAAATGAAAAACTAGGGTTTAAATCGTGTGAAAATAGACATGCGAGAACTTGGAATCTCGCTTACATCACAGCGGGACTCTAACATCTCGCCCGTCTATTTTCCCACACAAGTTCGTCGCACGATCTATATGCGATACTCTACTCTATCGCTTATGTGCAAGCGGCACTCCAGCATCCCGCCCGGCTCTATTTTGACACAATTTTTTCGTGCAAATCCTAGACGAGATTTTGGTACTTCGTTTATACAAGCGAGATACAGAGATTTCGCTAAGAACATGGGCGAAATGTTGGGATTTCGCCTGTATGTTTTTTTTGTAGGCGATAGACTAGTATCTCGCTTGTACCAGGCGAATTGTTAGTCTCCCGTCCGTCTCTTTAAGCGATATCTTGATACTTCGCTTGAACGTAAACGGTACTTTAGCCCCTCGCTTGATCATCCCCCGCTGTTTTTGAGCCGGATCAAAGATCAAATTTTTTGATCTTTGATCATGGGTATCATCGCATGATTGTGGATGCTCTAAAGACAAAGCAATCCCCCACTTTGACACCAACCATTGAACACATTGGATGTGTCTAATAACTTGTTATGCATTTCTGAATTGCTGCTTTTACAAATACAACACCAAACAAACAAGTACAGAAAAACAAGACTCAATGCATCAGTTTATGGATTCAGTACATCGGTAACAATAATTGAATCAAAAATTACTAAGAGCATCCACAGTGGAACGATCAAAACCTGGATCAAACCCAAATTTAGTCTTTGGTCCGTCCAAAATCAATCACAGTGAGGTGACTAAATTTTAGTTTTGGTCTACTTTTTTTTCTGCTTGGGATCAATTTTGATCCCAGGAGTGGACCAAACCAGAATATAATGGAGCGTGAAGTTAGCCGTGCGTCTCGTGCCAGACGTGACGCTACATTTCTGTCTCGTGCAAAGAGTAATCCTAAACAACCGTCTCATTGATCCAGGCATGAATCAGAATGCCGTCTGATGAAGCGTTCATCTAAGAGCATGTCCAGAGGGGCCTTTACCCAACAACACGCCTGGTATTCAGGCGTTAACCAAATAAACGTTTGTTTTGGACGTGTAGCTAAGATAACACTTATTGTGGACGTGTGACTAAGATAACATCTGTTTATAAACGTTACGTAAACTTACGCATGTATATAAGACACTGGTGTATACGAACGCCTCTTCAAAATATTCATTTAATAACAAACATATTCAAAATGTAGTTTACTACTATGACTCAAAATTAAGTATTGTATATTATTGTAACCCTATGGAGAGAATTTAATTTGTGACCCACAAGTTGCTGGTTTGTAACCCCAGAGTTACTAAATCTTTACAAGTGATTAGGCCAAAGTTACGTACAAAATAAAAGAAAAAATATAATAATGAAAAAGGAAGAAAAAAACAAAGTAGCCTGAAGTAGAATATATTACTGGTCGTTTTAATCCAATACCATGCTCTTGCATAAGGTAAGTTCTTTCCACTAGTCACCCGGTATGTTGCTAGGTTAATGTTCTATCAGGCACACGCCTGTTATTAGAGTGTGTCGCTAAACGTGTATCTAATATCAAATATCCCACCGAACGTTTATCCAGAGTCTGGCCTAACTAAACATTTTTATTGGCATATACTCATAAAACATAATTCTAAAAGATGGATACTTATATATGCGTCTAACACCAGACGTTAATTTAGTCTTACGCTTGATTAACATTTAATCTCTCCCCGTTAATGTTTCAGGCAGAATAAATCCAATTTTTTGTAATCTTTAATCTTTAGATTTAATCGCTCCGATAAAAATGAAAAATCCTATCTTCTCTCTATTAATTCCCAAAGGAAAAGCTGATATTTCCTCATATGCACTCTTCAATCCAGAGTCAAATTTAATGCTTACCAAGTGATGATAACATCAAAGTCAAACTACAAGTTCATATTACATACCTACTATAGTTATAGGCCAGAAGGGCCACCTAATTTTACAGCTTATACTCCCTCCGTTTCAGGAAAAGAGTTACTTTTCCTATTTGCACAATTGTTAAGGCAAGATGAGAGAGA
This sequence comes from Papaver californicum, assembly GCA_023531435.1. Classification (NCBI taxonomy): domain Eukaryota; kingdom Viridiplantae; phylum Streptophyta; class Magnoliopsida; order Ranunculales; family Papaveraceae; genus Papaver; species Papaver californicum. Next base: position 3,713,893 of record JAJJMC010032716.1, on the reverse strand, counting down.
ATAACTTTTGTAATTTATTTCCAGATTTACTCTAACAAAAAGTTTAATACTACATATATCTTTATAATGAGAATAATAATATTTCTTAAAATAATAAGGATAGTTTTAAAAGTTTGTTATATTGAAAATGAAAGTAACTCTTTTGTTGGAACATAAATTTAAAGAGAAAGTAACTCTTTTCTTGAAACGGAGAGAGTATTAGATAACCATTTCAGCTAGCTTAATATGATTCTAGGATACCCACGAGCCACGAGCCGTTCATACATACAGCGTACTGCATACAACTCAGAAATCAGCAGTATATATGTTGGTTTGCGTGCTGTGTTATTTGGTGCACTAGCAAATTTGCTAAATCTAAAATCTCTATCTCCATCACTTTTTCTTAGCTAGGTAGCAGAAGCGGAAAATTGTGAGATTCATGTTACACATCAATAGAACCCTAAATTTCAGTATATATCAATTTCATACTAATCAGTGAACCCTAATTACTTTAGAAACATCATTAATCATATTAAACATTCATAATCTTTGAAATATGTTCATAATTAAACCAGAGACAATTATAAGTTCAAATTCCACGATTTCACTGCAAAACCCCCAAATTACTATGAACCCTATTCAAAATTCAATCCATTACCAAATTAACAGCAAACCCCCAAATTTAATTTAAACCCTGAAATTCCAACATGTAAATACTTCAATCACAAACCGAAACATGATGCTTCACGTGATTTGAGCAGGAATAAGACTTGGGTTTCAATAGTTACTTGTTTTCGAACCCTAAATCATTCAGTTCCATCGATCGTGATTGGTTTCAATTCTCCTGTATCTTCCTTATCTCCAAATCAAGTAGATATTCTTCTAATATCAGACCTTAATCATCTCGATGATGAAAAACCTTAATTATCTCATCTATCTCTCTCTCTCTCTCTTTTTCTTCTCGTCGTAAAACCGATGGACAAGAAGATATAACTAACCTAGTTTGCACACGTGAAGCTCCATAAGTGTGGATAGAGATTCGTAACATTAGCCAGACTGGACATGTGTCTTGATGATCTATGGTTCAGATCTTAACATGTGCCACCTATTATTAATTAGAAGAGATATAAGGGTAAGGGTAATTGTGGGATTACACACCACGTTGACTGGTCAAAATATCCTAATTTGACCGGATAACTGAATAGGATAGAAAAAATGACCGAATAAAACGTTTTTTTCAAAATCTGAAAAATCCAAAACATATCTCCAAAAGAACCTCTGATTTTGGGATATTTTTTCAAACTTTCCTAAGACATAACGAATGGAGGTGGACAGACTGGAGATACAATAACCAATTTTGAGTAGAAATTAAAATAATTAAAAAAAAAACATTGAAACTGTGAAAAGAAGATTTAGAAGGTTTTCTTGGTTACTTAAGCAGATTAAACAAATCGTATGTTGATAAAATCAAAACTTGATAGAAAAACAAAACAAAGTTTAAGAGTTTGAAAAGTAGATACAATCAACAACAAGATCTTCTTTTTCCACCGACCAATTCTATTATATATTCCTTGTAACAATCCTTTCCAACCTCCAACTTGTTTTACTATATTATCCACCACCACCGCCCTTTGCCAATTTAGAGGTGGATGCACCACCACCTTGAACTAATAGGAATAAATTAATTTTGTTTGAAAAAAATGAACTTTAAATGAATTTTAGTTTTGGTGGGAATGGACCTTAGGACCTAGATGTCACTAAGGGTGAATAGCTCATTTTTCACTATTGTGAATGAAGAACTTTTAGTCCCACAGTGGAGAGACTAGAGATGAGTTCTCTCCTTATTACCACAAAAATTGCAACTAAGGGAGGGCCCTTAGGGTTTAGAAGCTTTTGTGGCTGGGAGAGGACTAAGGCAATGAGCTAGTTGGTGCACACATGCTTTTCACACATGTGCAGTGTTTCGCACCGAAGCACGCACGAGCTTGCGTGCTTGCGGACTTGCGGCTGCAAATGCGGGTGCGAGTGCGAGTATTATCTCCAAGATTAATGCGTGGAATTAATGTTCAAACTTAATGTCCGTGATTATTGCCACATTCTCTTCTTCTTCTTCTTCTACCTATAAAAAGAAAACAAATTTCTCCATTAAAATTCACTGAAGCAGCTACTATCTTGTCTTCTTTTCCCTCTTCTTGCTTTGTTTTGTGCATTGCTTGTTTATTTCCCTTCCACTTCTACCTTGCTGTTAAGTTCTTGATGGTGATTAGTATTGTGCTTATACTAATCATAATGGGCAGTTCTATCCTGGACACATCTCCTATGTTGGGGTATAGCATCTCTCATTCTTGAGGAGTACCCGAGGATTATTGTGTTAAGGACAATTTGCTGAGCAGGTGGCTCTGTCCATTGTGTGTGCATCATCAGAGATTTCCTAAACTTAACAAATTTCTTCTGTTTAGTGTTTTCCATTCTTGCAGAACCAACAATTTTAACACAATAGCAATTTCTTCTGTAACAATGGGTAAGAATGATGTAGACAGACCAGAAAAATTCAGTGGCAAAGATTTCAAAAGATGGCAATACAAGATGCTTTTTTTTTCTGAGTTTCCATATGTTAGATGAACTAGTTCTGAAATTCTTTAATGATAGTCTGAATGATGCTGGAAATGAAAGAGAGTTGGAGAGTTGGGGTGACAGAACTATATGGCAAAGAATCATATTCTTAACTGTTTAGAAGATGCATTGTATGATTTCTATAATGCAAAAGAGAACTTTTCTGCTTATGATTTATGGGCTGCCGTATAAGCAAAATATCAAGCATAAACAGCTGGAAGCAAGAAATTTTTGGTTGATAGGTTCCTGGAATACAAAATTTCTAATGATAAATCTGTAGTTGATCAACTCCTTGAACTTCAGCGCATTATTAATGAAATTATTGATGAAGATATGGTGATTGATGAAACGTTTCAAGTGTCTGCGGTGATTGAGAAATTACCTTCTTCATGGTCTGATTACAAACGAAGATTGAGATATGAAATTGGTGAAGTCAGTATGGTTGAATTGGGTAAGAAGATTCAAGTGGAAGAACTGATGTGTTCAAAAGACAAAAATGTATCTTCTGCATGGGACGCGTCCAACAGAGCTCATGTAACTGAACACAAGTCTTCCGCAAGCCTGGACCGTAGCAACCTCAAACCTGGTCTGCACAAGAAAGGTACATTTTCGAAACCCAAATCTGGCCTTGGTAAAATTAAAGGTGTTTGTTATGTTTGCGGACTTCTTGGCCATATGGCAATGCATTGTAGAAAACATAAGGATTTTAATAACAAGAAAAACAATGCTAATTTGGTTGAGAACAACAAGAACGAGTTTTCTGGCACGGTGTCTGAAGTCAATTTGGTAACCAATGTGAGAGACTGGTGGGTAGACTCTGGTGCTACCAAGCATGTCTGTGGAAACAAAGATATGTTCACCTCCTTTCAGAAGGTAGGGGAAGGAGAAAAACTCTACATGGGTAACTCGTCCGCAGCACAGGTTGCGGGAAAAGGCAAGGTTGGGATAAAGCTCACTTCTGGCAAAATTCTCACATTGAATGAAGTTCTTCATGTTCCGGACATCTGCAAAAATCTTGTATCTTGTGGTGTTTTAGATGATAATGGTTTTAAAATTGTATTTGAATCCGCGAAAGTTATTGTCACTAAGAGTAAGGATTATGTAGGAAAGGGCTATAAGACTGAGGGTTTTTACAAACTTAATGTACCTCTGTTGAAATGAATAAATTTGATTCTTCTTCTTATGTTTGTTTGTCATTGAATGTTTGGCATGGTAGACTTGGTCATGTAAACTATAAGTCAATGAATAAACTGGCTAGCATAGGCTTCATTCCCAAATTTATATTGGAAAACGAACATAAATGTGAAATATGTATTGAATCAAAATATGCTAAGAAATCTTATAGAAAAATTATTCAGAGAAATTCTAAACCCTTAGAATTAATTCACTCAGACCTAGTTGACATGAAATCAGTCCAAACTAGAGGTAGTAAGAAATGGTTTGTCACCTTCATAGATGATTGTACGAGGTACTTTCACATATATTTACTTAAGGGAAAGGATGATGCCTTAGAAGCCTTTAAAATATATAAACTAGAAGTTGAAAACCAAATGAATGCTACCATTAAAACAGTTAGGTATGACCGTGGTGGTGAGTATGTAATCCCTATAGGAGACTTTTGCATAGAACATGGCATCATACATGAAGTTACCCTCCTTATTCACCACAATCTAATGGTGTGGATGAACGGAAAAACCGAACCCTTAAGAAGATGATGAATGCCATGTTAATTAGTTCAGGACTACCTGCAAACTTGTGGGGGGATGCCTTCCTCTCAGCTTGCTATGACTTGAACAGAGTACCCTTTAAAGGATCAGGCAAAACTGCATATGAGTTATGGAAAGGTAGACAACCTTCTTATGCATACTTTAAAGTATGGGGGTGTTTGGCTAAGGTGTCCATTCCTCCACCTAAGAGGACCAAGATAGAACCCAAAACTGTTGATTGTGTCTTCATAGGGTATCCTGAACATACTACTGCATATAGATTTATGATTGTGAGTTCTGAAATATCTGAAATTGGTATGAATACTATTATGGAATCTAGGGATGTTGTGTTTTTTGAAAATGTTTTTCCTTTGAAATCTGAATCTCGCATGATTTGTGTTGATCCCCTAGATGTGCCATCTACTAGTCAGATATTACCCGTAGAGGAAGATGAATTTGAGCCTAGAAGAGGTAAAATACTTAGAACTGAAAAATATTTTGAGCCAGACTTCATAACATTCTTAGCTGAGAGCGATCCACAGACTTATAGAGAAGACATGACTTCTTCTGAAGCTCCATGGTGGAAAGAAGCTATCATTAGTGAAATGGATTCTATTATACAGAATGATACTTGGGAGATTGTATATTTACCTCTAGGGTGTAAACCCATAGATTGTAATGGATCTTCAAAAGGAAACGTAAGATAGATGGAACTGTGCAAAAATACAAAGCTAGATTAGTAGCTAAATGTTATAAACAAATAGAAGATGCAGATTTCTTTGATACTTATTCACCTGTTACGATTAGGATGTTAATTGCTATTGCTGCCATTCATAACTTAGAGATACATCAAATGGATGTAAAAACATCTTTTCTAAATGGTGAATTAGATGAAGAAATTTATATGGACCAACCTGAGGGCTTTATAGTGAAAGGTTGTGAAAACAAAGTTTGTAAACTAAGAAAATCTTTGTATGGTTTGAAACAAGCACCTAAACAGTGGCATAAAAAATTTGATCATGTAATGATTTCTAGTGGTTTTATTAATGAATCTGACAAGTGTCTTTATAATAAACTTGTGAATGAAGAATGTGTGATTGTATGCTTGTATGTTGATGGTATGCTTATACTTGGTACAAACATGGATTTAATTAATTCCACTAAGAACATGCTAAATGAGAACTTTGACATGAAAGACTTAGGCCCCGCTGATGTGATCTTAGGGATGAAGATTAGAAGAGATTCTAATGGATATAGTCTTATTCAATCTCATGGTATGCTTATACTTGGTACAAACATGGATGTAATTAATTCCACTAAGAACATGTTAAATGAGAACTTTGACATGAAAGACTTAGGCCCCGCTGATGTAATCTTAGGGATGAAGATTAGAAGAGATTCTGATAGATATGGTCTTAGTCAATCTCATTATGTTGAATTTGTGCTTAGAAAATATAACCAGTTTGATTGTAAACCTGCTTGTACTCCTTATGATCCTTGTTGTAGACTCAAAAAGAATAAGGGTAACGGAGTTTCACAACTTGAATATTCACGTGTTATAGGAAATCTGATGTATTTAATGAACTGTACGAGGCCAGACATTGCTTATGCTGTGAGTAGGTTGAGTAGGTATACATGTAATCCGGGACAAGAGCATTAGGATGCACTTATTAGAGTGTTAAGGTACTTAAAGTACGCTTTGAACTTCTGTATAAGTTATGAGAGATACCCTGCGGTCCTAGAAGGATTTTGTGACGTAAACTGGATATCGGACTCAGATGAGTCTAAGTCTACGAGTGGATATGTTTTCATTCTAGCTTGCAGGTATGTATCTTGGAAGAGTTACAAACAGACATGTATAGCTCGATCCACTATGGAATCAGAGTTCATTGCGTTAGATAAAGCAAGAGAGGAAGCCGCTTTGATAAGATGTGTTTTAGAAGACATTCCTCTTTGGCATAGGCCTGTGCCAACTATATCTATACATTGTGATATTCAAGCTGCTATAGCTAATGCTAAAAACAACAACTATAATGGGAAGTCTATATACATTCGTAGAAGACACAATTCCCTAAAACAACTAATCTCAACTGGCGTTATTTCTGTTGACTTTGTGAGGTCTAAGGAGAATATCGCGGACCCTTTGAAGAAAGGTTTGTCCAAGGAGATAGTTAGCAATGCATCAAGGGGGATGGGGCTTAAGCTCATCAAGTAAACTTTCCATGAAGGATACTCAACCTTGCTGAATGGAGATCCTAAGATCAAGGTTTCGAATGTGACAACTAATTTATGGTGGGTTAAAGGAAACACTATCATAGAATTTCAATCTCTGTCCCTTCCCTGTGGTGTAGACATGATAGTGTGACTGCATGTGGGGATGACTTTTTATCAAGTCTTAATGAGTTCAATAGTTTCAATTTAAGATTGAAGTGGGGTGTAGCAGTAAACACTCTTGATAGAACTCACCTATCTGAATGAGGAAGTGGGACGCTTCCTATGAGAATTGAGCTGATTCTCTAAAGCATTCTGAGAAACAGGATATGTCTAGGGCCAAAATGGACACAACGACACGAACTTAACAGCACCTAGAGAGATATCACGCGTGGAAGTTATTGATGAACTATACCAAACGATGGCAGTTCAAGACATCGCGTTCACTTTCCTTCAAGTAGTTCCGGTAATTTCTCACTAAGCAAAGGTTCAAGACCTTATGGACACCTATTGTCTAAGAGGTATTTCTCGCTTTCTGATTTCTAATTTTTTATCGGGTTTTCATTCATGTGGGGGATTGTTGGAGAAAAATGAACTTTAAAATGAATTTTAGTCTTGGTGGGAATGGACCTTAGGACCTATATGTCACTAAGGGTGAATAGCTCATTTTTCACTATTGTGAATGAAGAACCTTTAGTCCCATAGTGGAGAGACTAGAGATGAGTTCTCTCCTTATTACCATAAAAATTGCAACTAAGGGAGGGCCTTTAGGGTTTATAAGCTTTTGTGGCTGGGGGAGGACTAAGGCAATGAGCTAGTTGGTGCACACATGCTTTTCACACATGTACGGTGCTTCGCACCGAAGCACGCACGAGCTTGCGTGTTTGCGGCTGCGGGTGTGACCGTGGCTGCTGTTGCGGGTCTGAGTGTGTGTTACGGGCGTAGCTGAGGCTACGGACCAACCAAGACTTACGTTTTTTGAAACGTCTTTTTGACTAATTCAAATCTTGTTTTAATTATGGGGTGTATGACCCGGCAAGTCTTTAGGAGAGAATTATTTTTAACCGTTTTATATCCGTTTTAACCATTATCTCCATGATTAATGCGTAGAATTAATTTTCAAACTTGATGTCCGTGATTATTGCCATATTCTCTTCTTCTTCTACTTATAAAAAGAAAACGAATTTCTCCATTAAAATTCACTCCAGAAGCAGCTATTATCCTGTCTTCTTTTCCCCTCTTCTTGCTTTGTTTTGCACATTGCTTGTTTATTTCCCTTCCACTTCTATCTTGTTGTTAAGTTCTTGAGGGTGATTAGTATTGTTTTTATACTAATCATAACGGTCAGTTCTATCCTGGACAAATCTCCTCTGTTGGGGTATAGCATCTCTTATTCTTGAGGAGTATCCGAGAACTATTGTGTTAAGGACAATTTGCTGAACAGGTGGCTCTGTCCATTGTGTGTGCATCATCAGAGATTTCCGAACCTTAATAAATTTCTTATGTTTAGTGTTTTCCATTGTTGCAGAACCAACAAATTTTGTCTGTCTTTTCTGCCTTAATACCTTACACTCTTACAAAAGATTATAAAATTACACCTTTGCATAAAAGAGAGAACCCGGTTGACAAGTCCTATTTAATGTTTTCTAATGTGATGCATCTTTCTCTGCAGCTGTTTTTATTCCGTGGACTCAATCCCCACCCTTCCAGCCCAATTGTCACCATCATGATATCAATCAATCTCAACAATATCAAAATCAAAATTGAAAGTGTACCATGGTATCATTAAAGGGATTGTCGTTTGCGTTAACGAGCGGTACGGGAGTCTCATAAGATTGTGAAATGTTATTTGAATCTAGACAAAAGAGAGCAAAATGAGTCAATATTTATATGGAAACTACTACATTTACCGGGATTATCAAATCTTACGAAAATAACCGGTACCAAGTAAAAGTAACCTTTTGATCATATGAGATTTTGTTATTCAATGAAATTAATAACTCTCGTGCTGCCTTAGAAATTTAATCATCATGAATACCTAAAACCTAATGTGTTTATATAAGGCGTACTGAAATATTTACACCATCTAAATTTTAAGTAAAATATGTTTCAATATATTAAAATATACAAATTTTATGTATTGTGTTGAGCCATACTAATTAACAGACAATACATTATCTTCACGGATGCTCGTGGATGTTTTTTTTTCTTGGTTTGGATCCCGTCGGTCATTTTCCCAAAAATATCTTCTCAGTTGTCTAGGTACGTGACTTGAGGGTAAAACGCCAAAAGTATAGGCGTCTCCATAAATATTTAAGACAACAACTAATCTGTTTCCTCCAATTAATGAAATGAAATGAAAGGTGCATGCAGTGGTCACTCAGTGGTGGTCCAATGGGTGGTCCTAGGATACATGTGCAGCATTTTGAAGCTAAGTCATATTTAATTGTAAGACCCAATTCTATTACGTCCCACGCTTAGGGGTGCACAAAGATCGGTTCGGCTCGGTTCTTGATGGAACCCTGTACCTGTACCTCCCTAGGGTCGGTTCCTAAGTTTTGTACATGTACCCTGTACCCCGTACCCTCGGTCCGGTTCCGGTTTTGTACCCTGTATCCCGGGTCCGGTTCCGGGTACGTACCCTGTACTTTTTTTTTTTTTTGTTATATATGAAATTTAAATATAAATTGTTAAAATAAAAAAAAAAAATTTAAGTGTTTCTACCATTTCAATCTAATTACGAAATGTATACAATAATTAGTTCCGTCAAATAAACACAAACACAAAAAGTTTGGTTGTTCCGTCAAATAAAATTTGGTACTTAAAGAAGTTATTTTTAACGTCAAATAAACACACAAACACAAAAAAAAAGAATAGGCAACATATAAATAAATCCAATGAACTTCAAAGATCAAAAGATTCTGGCGCTGGCATAGGACCCAATAACTCTGCAACATCCATTAAGAAATGATTTCATATTAAATATTGAATTGATGATTAATAAAGAAAAAGAAAAAAAAATCATATTACCTTCCTCAACGTTAGAGTTGTCGTCCGGTATATAATCATTTAAAAGATCAAGAGCAATCGGTTTTAGTAACCGACTTTGTGTACAGAGCAATGCCTTGACCGTCCTAGTAGATAAGGAACTTCTCCATGGACTAAGCACTCGTTTTCCGGTGCTAAATGCTGATTCAGAGGCAACTGAAGTCACAGGCATGGCTAATATATCCTTTGCCATATATGAGAGTATCTTGTACCTGCTGCTATTGTTCTTCCACCAATGATTACATTTTGCTTCAAATGCTTCCTCAAACCAGAAGTACCATTTCTCTCAGAATTAGCTGCTAGTTTACGGTTACAATGATTACATTTTGCTTCTTCTGGACTTAACCTTGTAAACTCGTTCCATACAGTAGATATGACTTTGGACTTCTTCGTGCCTTCACCAACAACATTGGTTGTATCTTCGTTTTGTATAAGTGGACGTTGTGGAGCTTCCGATGTAGATGTAGGTTCTGAAAGTTGGTTAGAGGATCCAACTTGGGTTTCTAAAGTTGTAGCTTGACTTGAACTCTGCATAACAACATGACAATAAAATTAAATTAAATAAAAATGACAATTCATGCACCATGTTTTGTATCTAAAAATACAGATAAACTAAAAATATAGAACTCTGCATACTTCTGGGATCTTCTTAATATGTCTGATAGTGAAACTCATATCTAAAAATACAGATAAACTAAGGATTTTGAAAGTTGGTTAGAGCAATTCATGCACCATGTTTTGTATCAATATATGGACCAAAATCACCAAATGATAAATGAAGCCTCTAAAATTGACACAAATCCATTCATAACAGAAGAAAAACAAACATAAACAGGTTCTGAATCACTGAATGGATGGACATACATGACTGGATACTTGGGAAATGAATTGGCAATTAATAAAAAAACATACATCAAGCAATCATAAGAAACTGAAACATACAAAAAGACAAATGTGCACTGACTTACCATTTCTTATCGTTGAATTTCCTCGCTTGAATGCTTTGAAGTTTGAACTCTTAAAATTCCTCGCTTCCTGCAAGGCTGCAATATATAAGAAAACAAAACTAACCCTAACCCTTTGCCAGTGAAAAATGAAAAGGAATGGAAGTGCAAGTGCCATTTATGTTGTGCAAGTGCAACTATCAAGAATGGAATGTAAAATATGATATATCAACGCAACACACCCATCAAAATATGTTTCAATATCTATCTAGACTAGTAAACTATGCAATTTTCGAAAAAAATCATCTGCACAACAAGTAAATTTCACCAATGATATCATTTTCAACAGAGTTCTTTCAAAACCAGATTTTTCTAAACCTTGTTACTGAATGAACAACACTACATATCTTACTTGATGATACAACAACTTTTAGAATTGGGCATTGTAACGTGGGAATCCACCGGAGATCCAGAAAGATATGCATACAATCGTATTCTTCCGCATCGAAATCAAAATATTACAAACCTAGTCATTCTAGACATATTAAGAAGATCCCAGAAGTAATTCAATCCCTCCATACTACAGGTTTTTCTCAGAGCAAAACAAAAAGGTACATACTAATTGAAAGTAAACCCTATAAACACTTTCAGTAACAACAATCAAATTCACAACTATAATATTAATTTTGACAACACATTTACTTGATTTAACAGAAATTCAACAAAACAAGCTCCAGATCTCATCTAAAGACTAAAACCCATGAATTTTATGAGGATAAAAAAATCAGACCAGTGCAAAACAGAACATCAGTACGATAATAATTGATTCTAGAACTAGAAATCGTAACAATTAAGAACTAAGAGAATAGTAATCCTTACCTCTTTGATTAGGATTATGTGCGTAGATGTTGGAAATTGAATTTTAGGTTTCTTTGAAGAGATTACGAAAGAGGAATTCTGCTTCTGCTGGTTAAACTTTGATGTAATTTTGGCCACAGTTTCAACGATAGAGATTAAATCAACATAAAAAGATCAATGGTTAATATTGATCGGTTCCTTGGGTCAGTACAGGTCGGTTCTTAGGCTGTACCTGTACCTTGTACCCGTTTGTACCCAGTTCCTAAATTTTGTACATGTACCCTGTACCCTGTACCCTCGGTCCGGTTTTTTGGGGGTACGGTTTTGTCGGTTCCGGTCCGGTTTTTCGGTTCCGGTCGGTTCCTGTGCAGCCCTACCCACGCTCCCACACGTTAGTGTGGGATAAAATTAGATACCACAAAAACGGTAGAGGCCTGACCTTTGGAAATTTTCGCATATACTTTTTCTCTAGATCACGTCTCCCATGATGATGCAAAATAGTTTGTGCAAGTCATATTAATGACACTATATAAAAATATCAACCGTATACGTAGGGCATTCAATGAATATCCGAATATCCGGATTCGTCCTAGAACCAGATGAATCGGGTCCTGGTCTTAAAATTGGACCCATTAATAATTTTAGACCCTAACGGGTAGGACCCGGATAGATTCGGTAGTAAACGGTTCCAACCGGATCCTATCCGTCAGGTACCCGCGGGTAATCGGGTACTCCAAAGTCTTAAACCCCATAACCTTCTATTGATGATTCGTTAAGATTAAAAGCCCATTTTATTAGAAAAATCCCTAAATAGAGACGACTTCCAGGAGAAACTTCAGCTTTATAAGTGTCTGCAGCAATCAATACCGTAATCTTCACCACCACCACCAGATTAATTGTAAAATCAACAACATCTTTAAAACCTTATAATTGGTTTCTCTTAAATTATTCTTCTCTCATTAAAACCGCTTCATTTCCAATCTCTGCAACAACCATTCTGTGATACAATTCCAGAATCGGTCTAAATCGGAGTATTTTCCGTGTCTTCTCATCATCATCTGTTGTTAATAATACCATGGTTGATGTCTCCGAGCATTTGGTTATGTGTCATAGCACAAAACAGAAAATTTTGGTCGCTCTCTGAATCGATCTGAATCAAATCTAGACACCCAAAGCACTTGGTCGTGGTGACTAACTTGTGGCCAAGGTTTTGCATAAACAAGAGCAAGAAGTTTACCAACTGGTGCTGTTTTTAATGACCTTGGTTACAGTATGCTAGTCTGTTTGTGGTTCATGTAACAGCTACATTCTGACTTCTTATTCCTTGTTAATGCAGTGGATTATCTACTCTTCATCGTCCGAGATGTGAAAATGCATCCAAACCCTGATGAAGTTGCTGATGTTAAGTATGTAAATTGTGAAGAACTGAAAGATCTACTCACACTAAGTTTTGGTTATACTGTCATCATACCTTTTAACAATTGATTTTTTTTCTTTTAGGAACCGACAATTATCCGAACCCGACAATTACCCGATGTTTTAATAGGGTCCGGTTCTGAGTCCATAGAATTAGGAACCGAACCCGGAACCGATAAAAATATCAGGGTCCGGGTCCGGGTCCTATGGTACCCGAGAGGACCCGGATCCATTGACAGCCCTACGTATACGTGTAGGTTTTCTTTTTTCTTGCTAATTTAAAAAAATATACCAGTCTGTATCATACATGTGTAGGTGAATAACCATGGCATTGGTAATACAATGCCATAAAAATTTTGTTTTCCAAATAAACAAGGGGCACAAACGAAATAAAGTTTTTTCTAAACAACAGCTTGTCTTATATGAATTTTAGCAGGAACATAACTAAATTTTAGCTTATCCAGGTTTAAACCCTCTTTAAAAACCCACAACTTATGTTTCTTATAGAGAAATTTTTTTTTTATAAAAAATCAAATATAGTATTTAGATTTAAATCCATATTAAAATCTAATCAAGTTCACCCTTTAATAGACTTATAGTTATATCATTATATTTTAGTGCAATACCTCCATCAGGGATCATGCAAAATTTGTAACAGTCTACCAAATCACTAATGAGGTTCAAAATAAACTTTACGCCAATTACCCATTATATCACTCGCGCTAACAACCTTAAATGTTTAAAAAATTAGTCACCAGGTAAATAGCTGATAGATTGCAAAAGAGTTACAAGTTTTCCTACCGAACACCCTTGCATATTTTTTTTTGGCAAATGCTCTTCGGATAACAATCGCTATCAAATTCCAAATTGAACTTTACTTGGCTGAGAGAGATGCCAAGCTTAAATTGTTGTGGAGACATCATCTGGCATTATGAAATACCATTATAATTTACCTTAAAAAACATTCCATAGCTTCTAAGCAACATTCCAACGCAAGAGTGTATGTAAAATGCGTTCAACTTATTAAAAAACAAGTAATTTATAGGACCATCCATGCTTATAATTTTTAATAAATCTCTTGTTAATAGGTATCTTATTTACACTAACTTAATACTCTAGTTTATTATTTTATTATTAGTTTTTATACCATTATTTTATTTTTTTAAGTTTTTTATGAGTTTTAAAGTGGATTCAACCAAAAAAGAAGAAAGGAGTTTACTACTACAAGAAATAAGCAAGGAAGTCAAATGCTACAACTGAAGGCAGAGCAAGGACCAAATGGAACTCATTCAAATCCAGAATATTTTTTCGTCATCTTGTGGAGAACTAAAAGAAGAATCCAACGACAAAAAAAATGAAGTCATTCCGACATCAGACGAAAAGGTTATGGGCAAAACAAGCTTGGAAGATTTAAGTCTATAGAGAAATGTTCGAATTGGAACTTGCTAGCCGAACCTGGAGCTTAAAAATCAAGTTTTCAGAAGAGTCTACATAAATTTCTTCATCTAAGATATGATTCAATGGTCCTATCCGGACTTAAAAATGAATTTTGGAAAAAAGTTACAGATAAATGCTCCGCTAGGAGAAGTTCCAAAGAAGCTAGCTAAACTTTGGAGCAAGTTTCGACGAAAAAACAAAGAGTTCCGGGAGGATGTTCGGCTAGAAATCTCCTACCATGATCTAAACGAACTTAGAACTTAGTCTAGGCAATATTCATTTATCAGGTTCGGCTGGGAAGGTCAACGTAGTTACCGGCCAAACCCAGAACATATTCGGATGTGGTTTGTTTTCTGAAATAAGGAAAAATCGGTTCTGGCAGGATTCGAAGCCCTATATTTTTTGGGAACTATATAAGAAGAATTCATAAACTCTTAGAAGAGACACAAGACACTTTACAACAAGGAGAACAGGGATCTAGGGCTTGAAGTTGAGATTGATCATCACGATTTCTAGGGTTTGATTTACTTGTTTTCTACTATATTTCTCTCATGGATTTTAAGAAATCCACGAGTAGAGATATATAGTATGAGGTCTAAAAACATGTTTATTAATTGAATGTTTATTATCATATGTTCATAATCTTATTAATATCGATTATGTTTTACCGTTTACAACGCCATGTATGATTGATTGCTTGATTTTTTAAGTCGTGAATTGAATGAACATGCATTTATATATATATAAACTTGGGTTTGAGATACGGAATTGTTGAAAAATCCTTGCTACGAGTAGCATCATATAATTGTTAATGACGGGATGTTGCTATGCAATTATGTGTAGAAGCATATAACCTTTGTTAAATTCGTGTGGTTCTTAAGAAAATTGTTAGAATGACCTCAACTCACAAGGTTTAACTCTTTAATTAGGTTAAACTTGAATGGCTCTTGCACCAAATTATTTGATGATAAAAAAGAGTTTTGCTGGAATAAGCCTGCGATATGATGCTTTAGGGTTACTGATATTGAGAGAGAATGAATGTTGAGTATGATTCCATTGATAACATGTTGGAAGATGGAAGATGAAATCTATAACCATTATTCTTTACCTTTGATATTCATATTAATTTACCTGCTTTAGAACAATTTAGTTATAATCATAAGTAATTGATAATCACCTGCCTCTTTGTGGGAACAAACTTGTTCTTTCTACTATACTCTAATTTATATTCGTGTCATAAGAACAATTTTTCTTGGCTGACAACCGACCACTTGTTGGAAGTCTGCCATGAGTTAAAGTCCTGGAGAAAAATATCCTATTTTAGGAGGGAACTTTTGCTCTCAATTTAATTGAATACTAGAGCAGTAAACATGTTGGTATCAGCTGAAATCGGTTTGCCATTAACAATTTGACATAAAAGTTCTTATAACTTATTAGAATACATTCCATAACGTCTTTTGGGTACAAAGATCTTTAAGGAACTTGGCATATGCTGGAACTTGCCTAATTTCCTCTAATAACGGAATTTTAATCTTGACCTGCTTAAACATTTCCATTATTTCATTGGAATATGATTCCTTCCTACGAGGACCAAACAACTGTGGATAAGAGGATTTGGGTTCGTAGGACCTGGCTTGGCCTGGACCCTTAGAAGCATCCTTAGAGACTTTATCGGTCTCTTCAACTTCCGACTTAGATGGTTCAGATGAAGGTGGGTCTATAACCGGATCTGTATTCTGGGGCATGGTCACCTTAATGTCAACTAACTTACCGCTCCTAAGAATTATAATAGAAATCACATAATTGGATGGTTTCACTCCTCTTGGATTAGGATCATTTTGAATAGGGAACGATCCACTTTCTCTCTCACTTAGCGTCTTGGCCATCTAACCTACTTGGAGTTCTAACCTAGCAAATTCCGGGCAGTAGAATTAAAAGTTTGCTCGGTTGCGTGTTGAAATCTAAGTTGGCTCTGTGCTAACATAGTAAGAGATTCCTCTAAGCTAGCCTTTTTCTTCTCTGAAGGGTCTTGAGAATAGGTGGGCTCTAATGGATTCTTAGGATAACCAAACCCTGGTGGAACTTGGGGATTACTTGTCTGACATTGGTTTTGACCCTTAGACCAATAAAAATTAGGGTGGTTCCTCCAACCTGGGTTATATGTCTCAGAAAATGAATCATACTTATGGCGGTTGTCAAATCTAGAGTTAGTGTATAGAGCATTGACTTGTTCATCACTACTTTTTCCTTCCCAAAATAAAGTGTTAGGCTCATTTTCATACTTTAAGACTTAGGAAGCAATTGTCTTATTATCGATTTCAACAAATGGCTTGTGTTTAGATTGACCCAGTTTTAAAGCTTCTAACTATCTAGATACAACAACAAACTTATAGCGTCAGACTCAAAACATGCATCTAACATGTTTGTTCTATTTCTATTGACCAAGATTCTTTTAGGAGATTTTACAGAGGACTCCTACTGTTGGGATTTTTAAGCTACTTCTTCTAAAAAGGCATAAGCTTGTTCAACAGTTTTATTTAAGAACCCACTAGTGCACAATGACTCGACCATGACTTTGGTTGAATAATCTAACCCATCATAAAGAATCTGCGCTAATTTCTAGAAACCTATAGAGAGACTCTCCCTCTTGTTGCATATTGTTATTAATTTTCTGCCTAATTGACGAAGTTTTATGCTTTGAGTAGAATTTCTGAAAAAAGGCAATGGTAAGCTCATCCTAAGTGGTTATAGACTCAGAAGGTAAATTATACAACCATGACCTAGCTTTATCTCTCATTGAAAAAGGAAACAACCTAAGTTTCAAATCTTCATCATGAAGGTCCTTAATTCTAATGGTTCCATAAATTTCCTCAATATACCTCACATAAAAGTAAGGGTTTTCATCATCTTTCCCTAAAAATACAGAGATCGTCTGAAAAATACCAGGTTTCAACTCATAATTAGCCATAGTAACAGGCTGCTTTTTACACGATGGTCGGCTGGACCTAGTTGGAAACATATAATCTTTCAAAGTTTCCATTGTTGGCACGGATGGAATACTAGGAATAACTTCCTCACTAAGAGAAAAATTCTCAAAACTAAGGTTTCCAAAAATAGGGCTCTCAAAAGAAGGGTTTCCTGAACTTTGGGTTTCAAAAACAGAGTTTCCATTCTCGTCACTGATCAAACGACCAATAAAATCTCTTCTCCAGGCACGCTCACTTAAGGATTTAGGCGGCCTGGGCATACAATAAAATAACTCATAATTGAAAGGGAATTCTAAACAAACACAAGCAAGGCTGACTCGACCAAGCAAACTTATTTAATCTAGTAAAAAAAACATGATGGCTCCACTTAGATTGTTTCTAGACCCGCTTTTATTCTTCCAAAAGGAAACTACTTACAGTTTTAGCAAACCTCTTGGAACGATTTGAATTATATTAAGTCGATCGAAGAGAAGCAAGATAAGTTCTAACGAGCTTGAATAACCCTACCTCTTTGGCAACATTTCCTTATTTCACAAGGCGGCGAAAATCAACTTAAAAATAATCTTCCTGATCCTTGAGTTGAGCTAACAAAGTAACCAATACAATTCTTTCAAATGATTTTCTTATAAGCTCGTTACCATATCGGGCTTCTTTCTAGTCAAATTTTAAAGCTTAGGTTCGCGTTAGACAACGTGTTCCTAAAGCAGGAAAGAAGGATACGGTGATGAAATCTGAACCCTTATCTTGTATGGCCAGTTCTTGCCCTATACTAGAAAATAAAGTCCGTATTCAGTTCCTCAACATATATGTGTATGAAGGAATACAATAAACCCACTTTTTTCCGATTCGTGAGCTGATTGAGTCTTACCTCTCATACCATACGAGGGATGAACCGCTAAAGTCGACTCGGGCCACTAACTCCGGTGTTAGTATACGAACCCGAGGGACCGAGACAATATCGTAATTGTCGTCCTTCCCTGTGCAGTTTATATTTAATACTACCTTTCCGTAAGTTTTAAAAAAATAATAATAAAGTCCAGTGTCCAAAGTCCATAATTAAAGTGCAAATGCCCAAAAAAACAAAAATAAATTACAAAAATAAAATAAAATCGTAATACACTTTCTAAAAATAAAAAAATAAAATCTAACAAAACGAAAAAAAAAAAAAATCTTATTCACTCCTTTTAGATCTTCTATTTTTCTTTCCTTATTGGGCTTTTGCTCCCTCTTTTAGCACTTTTTCTCTTTTTTTTTTTTTTAACTTTGTTCCAAATCTGGAAATAATAAGAAAAAACCAAAACGCGTAAAAAACAACAAAAAAACACAAAATACAAAAAATAATTCCTAAACTAACCTAAAAAAATTAAATCTAAAAACAAGTCATCAGCAGCGGTGTCATAAACTTGTTCGTTTCCGAAAAGTGATAAATAAAGTTCGTTCCACAAGACTTGTGAAGAGTAGTTTTAGACCTAATTCTAATTTAAATTAGAAAACAATTAAAATATAATATCAATATTAAGGATTACTAGGACTCAGGATTTCACCATTTATCATATTAAGAGATTGATACATTAATTCTGAACAATTATAACTCAAAGTATTAACTCTAATTCTTTGCCGAAAGTAGATTTCTAAAAAATTAATTGTAAATCATTAGAATGATGCATCAAAAGATCTAAGCCTAAGCATACATCATGAAACAAAATAACAATTAATTAAGAAAAAAACATAAATCAATTAAAATCAATGCAAATAGTTATAGAATTAATCATAGTTACCACTTAATAATGAAATATGACTTTCTCTGTTGTCCCATAAATGGGGATAGCTCATCAAAGCAAACACTCTCTCAAAAGATAGATACATAGCTCAAAAAGTGTTTAAAAAGAAGAAAAGAAAATGACACATAAATTTGATACGGTTATTTCTGTTGCAAATCTAAAATGGTCACGATTCACTCAAGTTCTTCACTGTCGTTGAAAGCAATGAGTTAACACAGTTCTCTGGGGCTTAAACGGTTTATGCGACTCTCTCTTAGTATATATGTTCTTCGTCTTCGTCCTCTCTACTGCCACTCAGATTCGATTTGGTTTTCTTTCTCCTTCAATTCTAAGTTATCCCAACGTGCCCTGATGCTCTCCTCGAACCCATGATAAATCTCAAAGAATATCCTTGATGCTTTCTCCCAATCGAACCCATGATAAATCTCAAAGAATATTTTCTTTAAATCAGACTTCCGAGAATGATAACCACTTCAAAACAAACTATTTTCCTGTGATTTTGTAGGTATTTTCGAGTTTTCAAATTATGTACAACTTCTAATAATATAGCAAGAAGATATTTTTATCTTAAAACTCGAAAATAACCTACCAAATTCGAATCCAGTTAGCACAGAGTGAGAAGTAAATTTTTCCTTCAAAAATCCCATTTGAAAATAAAGAAGAAGAAGAAGTGTCGTATCCAAAGTGAGGGTGCCTTTAACATTGGGTGCCCTTATCCAAAACGAGTGTGCCTTTAGTACTTTTTAGTCAATTTTTCTATAAAAGTTTATTTCTAAGAACTCGTACAAATACATAAAATACCAAAACAAATACAAAATCGAGTACTAACAATGCAGAGAATTAAGAACAAATCAGACATAAAAATATGTCTATCAATTTGATTCACTTGACTTCCTCGAACTGGTTTTACCCAATTTTTTGCGGCATTTAAAATTTTCCTAGTAAAATAGAAGTGAAACTCACCTTGTTGATCTTTAGCCTTTAACCCTGCATTGCTCCGTCCAGAAGACTATCTCACCCGTCGTTGAGAAAACTAGAGATTTTCTCTCTTTTAGGCGGTATAAGCTTTTAAAACACAAAGCTTATATGTTTTAGCAAGCAACTAGATGCGCTATAGAGTTGCATGACCATGTGCATGATATTTTTCTTTCTTCCTACCGTGGTTGGAGTTTGACTTTGGGCGTATATGAATTGGCAATAGAAAACTACTATTATTCAAAAATATACTACCTCCGTTTTAAAAAAAGAATTACTATCATTTTTTCATTTTATTCTAAAATAGGATAAAATAAAAGAATGATAGTAACTTTTTTTTCTAAAACAGAAGGAATACGATTTAAAAACTATTTTTATCACGTTATATATCTCATAGACATACAACGAAACAAAAAAGCTTGGCGGACTGACTTTCACAAAAACTGTCTAAAATCAGCTATCACATGTTTTGCTTTTTGTTGTGGGTGGTGTAGCTTTAGTACGAGATCCATCGTTTCTTCATTGTTTCCTGACTGGGTATAATATATTTTGGGTGTAGGGGACTCCGTTTGTGTACTGCTAATTCTTATAAAATGAGCTCACATGCAGGTAAAAAGAGATAAATATATCATTTATGTAACCCGTAAGTCTCATAGTTGAACCCCTTTCTGATTAAATCCGCAAAAATTTACAAAATTCACTTTTGTAATCTATTTTTACTGTTCTTCTTCATCGTAGCGTCAGATTTTTTTTTCTTTTTGAGTTGAAAAATTCCAGTTTCATTTCACAAATGAAAAAAAAAGGACTGTCATTAAAAATCCAAATACCTTTGATGTCCTTCAAAAACAAAGAAAAACACTTAATACATAAGGGTACGTGAGAAAAATCAGAAAAATCTTCAAACTACTTTCACCTGAAAATCATATGAAGAAGACGATAAACATTAGGTAAGTAGACCCATATATGAAGTGTTGACATATATACAAACACCCCATGTAGTTCATTCGACAAACTTTCAATCCACTTTTTTATATTTGAAAGACCTCATTCAAATAATCATATCTCGATCCTTGTCAATTAAACTAAATTATACAAATGGTACCATTATGGAGAGTAAATACAGTTCTACAAAAGTTGAAGTTCTAACCTATAGTTGATCCAGATGCGAGAATGACTAAAAACGAGCTCGAAGATTCATGCATAAATATGAAACAAAATCTTATTTGTCTGTACGAACTTTAGAGCTTATTTTTAATTCCTTATAATGAGGTGTTCTTTGTATCCTTCACGGAATTGTTTATCATTAATTTTGTTTTTTGCGTTCTTAGTGAAAAAGTTACCCTTTTCCCTATCCCTAGAGGTGTTCTTGATCAAAACAGCAAGTTAAAAATGGTTTCAGTAACTTGT
Source organism: Papaver californicum (assembly GCA_023531435.1). Classification (NCBI taxonomy): domain Eukaryota; kingdom Viridiplantae; phylum Streptophyta; class Magnoliopsida; order Ranunculales; family Papaveraceae; genus Papaver; species Papaver californicum. Next base: position 3,692,531 of record JAJJMC010032716.1, on the reverse strand, counting down.
GATTTGTATCCCAAAATCACCGGGGATATCAACGATCTAATGCTTCGATGTTTCGTTGCGTTTCTTCATATCACGGCCTCAGTTATGGCAAAACTTTGGGGGTGCAATTAACTCTGTCAAAATTCCTCAAGATAGAGACCTTAAAAGAATGCGGTTTGAGTGTTTTTTGCTTCTCATTCAAGACATCACAAACATAAAACTAGTTCTTTGAATGTGATTCGTGTTCAGTATAAACTATTTGAAGATAACTAATTTTCGACACTCTACCGTGAAGGTAACCGATGATGAAGGGAAAATTATGAAAGGAAAATATATTGTTTTATTATTATATATATTTGGTTAATTATTTTGTCACTGATATTATAGTAGATAAATAATTAATTTTCGGATTTAGTATCCTAGCGGTCTAGATAGAAAAGGCTAAGGTAGTTGGTAGGTAAGCAAGGGAACTGTCTCATTGACTCGAGGAAATGTTGGATCTGCAATAATAAAAATACTAAAAAGAAGAAGATGTTAACGTTAATGAAATCTCTGAATTGATATACACATAATGAACAGAGCCATCTGCTCAGTAAATTGTCCTTAACACAATAGCCCGCGGGTACTCCTCAAGAATGAGAGATGTTATACCCCCCACAGCGGAGATGTGTCCAGGATAGAACTGCCCGTTATGACTAGTATAAGCACAATAGTAATCACCCTTAAACGAACTCAACAACAATTTAAATAACATAAGAGAAGTAAACAAGCAGTACGCAAAACAAAGCAGGAAGAGGGGAAAAGAAGGCAGGATAGTAGCTGCTTCTGGTGTAGGTTGAAATGAAAATTTATGGTTCTTTTTATAGGCGAGAATATGAGAGAAATCAGCCAGTAATCAATGAAAATTAATTTTATAGTTAATCAAAATTTATGCGCGAAATTTAATTTTTGACTGGTAATAAAACGGGCAAAAATTATTTTCCATTATGACAAACTTTATACTCGTCGGGTCAGACGTCCCCCCACTTAAAACAAAATTTAGTTTAGTTTTAAAATCTTTAAGGAAATAATTTAAAATATTTTGTCCAAAAAGATAAGTCGTGGTTGACCCACACTCACACCCGAGCCCGAGCCCGACCCGACCGGACGGACGGCGGCGGCGTGCATGCTTCGGTGCGAAGCAGCGCGCGTGTGTGAAATGTATGGTTGCACCAACTAGCCCATAGCCTCAGTCCTCCCCCATAAACAAAAGAGTCTAAACCCCTAAGGGGCGACCCTTAGATGCAAATTTCTAAGTAATAAGGAGAGGAAACACCTTTAGTTTCTCCAATGTGGGACTAAAGGTTCATTCAGAAATAGTGAAAATATGCTAGTTATCCTTAGTGACCCCTTGGTCCTAAGCCCATATTCTCCAAGACTAAGAACAAAACAATTAAACCCATTTCAAGCCCATTTTTTCTAACAATCCCCCACTGAATGAAAACTCGATGAAAATCAGAAATCAGAAGGCGAGAAATACCACTATAGGCAATACGTGTCCATAAGGTCTTGAACCTTTGCTTAGTGAGAAAATACTGGAACTACTTGATGGACAATGAACGTGATGTCTTGAATTGCCATCGTTTGGTGTAGTTCATCAATGACTTCCACGCGTGATATCACTCTAGGTGCTGTCAAGTTCGTGTCGTTGTGTCCATTTTGGCCCTGAACGTATCCCGTTTCTCAGAATGCTTTAGAAAATCAGCTCAATTCTCATAGGAAGCGGCCCACTTCCATATTCAGATAGGTGAGTTCCATCAAGAGTATTTACTGCTACATCACACTTCAATCTTAAATTGAAACTATAAAACTCATCAAGACTTAATAAAAAGTCACCCTTCACATGCAGTCACACTATCACGTCTACACCATAGGGAAGGGACAGAGAATGAAATTCTCTGATAGTGTTTCCTTCAACCCACCATAAATTAGTTGTCTCATTCAAATCCTTGATCTTGGGATCTCCAGTCAGCAAGGTTGAGTATCCTTCATGGAAAGTTTATTTAATGAGCTTAAGCCCCATCCCCCTCGATGCATTACTAACTATCTCCTTGGACAAAACTTTCCTCAAAAGGTCCGCGATATTCTCCTTAGACCTCACAAAGTCAACAGAAATAACGCCAGTGGAGATTAGTTGTTTCAGGGAATTATGTCTTCTACGAATGTGTATAGACTTCCCATTATAGTTGTTGTTTTTAGCATTAGCTATTGCAGCTTGATTATCACAATTATAGATATAGCTGGCACATGCCTATGCCGGAGAGGAATTTCTTCTAAAAAGCATCTTAGCCAAGCGGCTTCCTCTCCTGCTTTATCTAACGCAGTAAACTCCGATTTCATAGTGGATCGAGTTATACATGTCTGTTTGGAACTCTTCCAAGATACACACCCACATGCTAGAGTGAAAACATATCCACTTGTAGACTTAGAATCCTTTGAGTCTGATATCCAGTTTGCATCACAAAAACCTTCAAGGACTGCAGGGTATCTCTTATAATTTAAACAAAAGTTCAAAGTGTACTTCAAGTACCTTAACACTCTAATAAGTGCATCCCAATGCTCCTGCCCCGGATTACAGGTATACCTACTCAACCTACTCACAGCATAAGCAATGTCCGGTCTCGTACAATTCATCAAATACATCAGACTTCCTATAACACGTGAGTATTCAAGTTGTGAAACTCCATTACCCTTATTCTTTTTGAGTCTACAACAAGGATCATACGGAGTACAAGCAGGTTTACAATAAAACTGATTATTTTTTTTAAGCACAGATTCAATATAATGAGATTGACTAAGACTATATCCATTAGAATTTCTTCCAATCTTCATCCCTAAGATCACATCAGCGGGGCCTAAGTCTTTCATGTCAAAGTTCTCATTTAGCATGTTTTTTGTAGAATTAATTACATCCATGTTTGTACCAAGTATAAGCATATCATCAACATACAAGCATACAATCACACAGGCATCATTCACAAGTTTAGTATAAATACACTTGTCAGATTCATTGTTTTAAAACCACTAGAAATCATTATATGATTAAATTTTCCATGCCACTGTTTAGGTGCTTGTTTCAAACCATACAAAGATTTTTTTATTTTACAGACTTTGTTTTCACAACCTTTCACTACAAACCCCTCAGGTTGGTCTATATAAATTTCTTCATCTAATTCATCATTTAGAAAAGTTGTTTTTACATCCATTTGATGTATCTCTAAGTTATGAATGACAGCAATAGCAATTAAAATCCTAATGGAAGTAATTCTCGTAACATGTGAATAAGTATCAAAGAAATCTACACCTTATAGCCTTTAGCTACTAATCTAGCTTTGTATTTTTCCACAGTTCCATCTATCTTACGTTTCCTTTTGAAGATCCATTTACAACCTATGGTTTTACACCCTAAAGGTAAATCTACAATCTCCCAAGTACCATTCTGTATAATGGAATCCATTTCACTAATAGCGGATTCTTTCCACCATGGAGCTTCAGAAGAAGTCATGGATTCTCTATAAGTCTGTGGATCAGTCTTAGCTAAGCATGTTATGAAGTCTGGCCCAAAAGATTTTTTAGTTCTAAGTCTTTTACCTATTCTAGGATCAAATTCAAATTCATCTTCCTCTAAAGGTAATGTCTGACTGGTCGAAATGACATCTAGGGGATCAACACATATCATGCGAGAATCATATTTCAATGGAAAAACATTTTCAAAGAACACAGCATCCCTAGATTCCATAATAATATTCACACCAATTTCAGAAATTTCAGAACTTACAACCATAAATCTATATGCAGTAGTATGCTCAGGATAACCTATGAAGACATATTCAACAGTTTTTGGTCCTATCGTGGTTCTCTTTGGTGGAGGAATGGAAACCTTAGTCAAACACACCCACACTTTAAAGTATGCATAAGAAGGTTGTGTACCTTTCCATAACTCTTATGGAGTTTTTTCTGATCCTTTAAAGGGTACTCTGTTTAAGACATAGCAAGCTGAGAGGACGGCCTCCCCCCACAAGTTTGCAGGTTGAACTAATTCACATGGCATGCATCATCTCCTTAAGGGTTCGGTTCTTCCGTTCAGCCACACCATTAGATTGTGGTGAATAAGGAGGGGTTACTTCGTGAATAATGTCGTGTTCTATGTAAAAATCTCCTATAGGAGTTACATACTCACCACCACGGTCAGACCTAAAGTTTTAGTGGTAGCACTCATTTAGTTTTCAACTTTTAGTTTATACATCTTAAAGGCTTCTAAGGCATCATCCTTACCTTTAAGTAAATATATGTGACAGTACCTCGTACAGTCATCTATAAAAGTGACAAACCATTTCTTACCACCTCTAGTTTGAACTGATTTCATGTCAACTAGGTCTGAATGAATTAATTCTAAGGGTTTAGAATTTCTATGAATATTTTTCCTAAAAGGTTCTTTAGCATATTTTGTTTCTACGCATACTTCACATTTATGTTCATTATCCAAACTAAATTTGGCTACGCAGCCTATGCTAGCCAGTTTATGCATTGACTTATAGTTTACATGTCCAAGTCTACCATACCAAACATTCAATGACACACAAACATAAGCAGAAGAATCAATTTTATTTATTTCATCAGAGGTTATATTAAGTTTGTAGAGACCCTCAGTCTTATAACTCTTACTTACATAATCCTTACCCTTAGTGACAATAACTTTCGAGGATTCAAAAACAAGTTTAAAACCCTTATCATCTAAAACACCACAAGAAACAAGATTTTTGCAGATATCCGGAACATCAAGAACTTCATTCAATGTGAGAGTCTTGCCAGAAGTGAGCTTTAGCCCAACTTTGCCTTTTCCTGCAACCTGTGTTGCAGACGAGTTACCCATGTAGAGTTTTTCCCCTTCCCCTACCTTCTGATAGGAGGTGAACATATCTCTGTTTCCATAGACATGCTTGGTAGTACCAGAGTCTATCCACCAGTCTCTCACATTGGGTACCAAATTAACTTCAGACACCGTACCAGAAAACTCTGTTTTGTTGTTTTCAACCAAATTAGCATTGTTTTTCTTATTGTTAAAGTCCTTTCGTTTTCTACAGTGCATTGCCATATGGACAGGAGTTCCACTAACATAACAGGCACCTTTAATTTTACCAATGCCAGATTTGGGTTTCTAAAAAATATACCTTTCTTGTGATGACCAGGCTTAGGGTTGCGTTTGTTGTTGTCGCCCTTTTCAGTATTGGAAGACTTATGTTCAATTACATGAGCCTTGTTGGACATTTCCCTTGCAGAAGATACGTTCTTGTGTTTGGAGCACATTAATTCTTCCACTTGAATCTTCTTACCCAAAGCAAGCATACTGACTTCACCAGTTTCATGTCTCAATCTACGTTTGTATTCGGACCAGGAAGACCATAATTTCTCAATCACAGCAGACACTTGAAAAGTTTCATCTATTATCATACCTTCAGCAAGAATTTCATTGATAATACTTTGAAGTTCAAGGAATTGGTCAACCACAGATTTGTCATTCGACATTTTGTATTCTAGGAACCTAACTACCAAGAATTTCTTAATTTCTTATTTGTCAGAAAAGTTTTTTTGCATTATAAAAATCATACAATGCATCTTCTAGACAATTCAGAATCTGATTTTTTTGCCATATGATTCTGTGTAGCCCAACTTTCCAACTCCCTTTCATTTCCAGCATCATTTAAACCCTCATCAAAAGATTTCAGAACTATTCATCTAACATATGAAAACTCAGAAAGAACAATATTTTTGATTGTCATCTTTTGAAACCTTTGCCACTGAATTTTTCTGGTCTGTCAACATCATTTTTACCCATTGTTACAGAAGAAGAACTATTGTGTTAAGATTGTTGGATCTGCAACAATAAAAATACTAAATAGAAGAAGATGTTAACGTTAATGAAATCTCTGAATTGATATACACACAATGGACAGAGCCACCTGCTCATCAAATTATCCTTAACACAATAGTCCGCGGGTACTCCTCAAGAATGAGAGATGCTATACCCCCATAGCGGAGATGTGTCCAGGATAGAACTGCCCGTTATGACTAGTATAAGCACAATAGTAGTCACCCTCAAACGAACTCAACAACAATTTAGATAACAGAAGGGAAGTAAACAAGCAGTGCGCAAAACAAAGCAGGAAGAGGGGAAAAGAAGGCAGGATAGTAGCTGCTTATGGTGTAAATTGAAATGAAAAATTATGGTTCTTTTTATAGGCGAGAATACGAGAGAAATCAGTCAGTAATCAATGAAAATTAATTTTGTAATTAATCAAATTTTATGTGCGAAATTTAATTTTTGAATGGTAATATATTTTCCATTATGACCAATTTTTTTACTAGCTGGGTCAGACGCCCCCCCCCACCCCCCCACTTAAAACAAAATTTAATTTAGTTTTAAAATCTTTAAGGAAATAATTTAAAATATATTGTCCAAAAAGATAAGTCTTGGTTGACCCACACCCACGCCCACGCCCACGCCCGACCCGACAGACGGCAGCGGCGTGCTTCGGTGCGAAGCAGCGCACGTTTGTGAAATGTATGGTTGCACCAACTAGCCCATAGCCTTAGTCCTCCCACATACACAAAAGAGTCTAAACCCCTAAGGGGCCACCCTTAGATGCAAATTTCTAAGTAATAAGGAGAGGAAACATCTTTACTTTCTCCAATGTGGGACTAAAGGTTCATTCAGAAATGGTGAAAATGTGCTAGTTATCCTTAGTGACCCCTTGGTCCTAAGCCCATATTCTCCAAGACTAAGAACAAAAAAATTAAGCCCATTGCAATCCCATTTTCTCTAACAGGAAAAACCTAAGCAAACAATTTTAGAAGCGCATAAGTTTATTTCAAGAATTTTAACAAGTTACGAAAGTTTCTTAAAGATAGTAGAAACTCAATTGTGGAGCGACCCTTCAGTTATTCGTTGTATAATGAGTAACACCATAAATCAAGACACTTAAAAATAGGGGTGAGCATTGGTGGTCCAGTACGCCAATCCAATCCAATTACCCGTAATTTAACGGCTGGACACTCAACCCGTTTATGGGTGGATTGGACATGAGTCCATTCTTGGTCGAATGCTGGTGCATGTCTAGAAGTCCATTGGAAACCTACACCCGCTAGGTTAAGGTATTTTTAGAATTATGCAATATATAATGGTAAATTTAATTAGTAATTTATACCCAGTAGTATATCTAATTCGTATTATTCATCTATAAAATTTTAGTTTTACACATTGCTAATAGAAAGGCGAAAATGGTTTAGTTAAATATGTAAAATATTTATCTAATGGCAAATAGAATTTTAATACAAATCCACGGATTCACCCGCATCCAACCCATCCATGAACAAATGTTAAACCAACTAATTATAGATCGGGTACAGATGAAAATCTAGCACCCACCATTTATATGGACTGGATATGGGTGGCATCAAATTCACAGATTTTACGCGTTGCTCACCTCTATTTAAAAAAGGAAAAAAATAATTATATACGAAAGTGGCTTATGCAAAGAGTCGTTTAAGAGGAACGATTTTTAGGGACCCCTCTGTTTTTGAGGGGACCATGACCTACTTAGGTCATCCATTGTGATGAGCTAAAGGGTATCCTAGTTATTGTAAATGACCTAGTTACTCCTTACTTAAATCTACTTACAACTTAATTCAAAACTAATAACCTAAACTTAATACCTAATTTAATTAAAACTTTAATTAATAAACATAAAAACACAATTTTGTCTCCTAACTGATTTTCATTTCAAACTCTTCTCTTCTCCTTTTCTTCTCTTCTTCCTCTTCCACTTCCATAAATGTCTTTAATCCGGATTTTAGAATTTTGTGCAGGTACTTTCCGACTAACCCATGCTTTTTTTATACATTTGTGATCGATAAATTGAGTAGTAATCATAAAATTGAAGTTGCAGAGAGAAGTTCGGTTAGTCGAACTAGTCGAATCTGATGGAAATGAAGAACATGAAGAACAATTCGGTTATTTTGGGAAAAAAATTCCTAGCCAAAATTTTTGTAAATGTATGTTCGGCTATTTCGAGAAAAGAAATTACTAGCCCAACTTTCTAATTTCCTAGTCGAACCTTCTAGTTTCCTAGCCAAACTTTATGTAAAGTATGTTTTGGTTCTATGTTAAGGCTAGGAACATGGTGGACTCGACATTTCCGAACATAACTTGGTTAAACACTAAATGGGATTTCGGCTAGCTGTTTTTGAGTTTTCCAAGCCGAACCTAGTCCATACACCATAAAAAAAGGGGATGTTCGGCTACTTGTATTCTGTTTTTCTAGCCGAACCTAGTCCAAAACTCCATTAAAGAGGATGTTCATCTACCTGTATTTTTTTTCCTTGACGAACCTATAACTATTTTGCCGATTTAACTTTTAAAAGTTTTCACATTTACAAATCACTCATTATCGGATCGTTATAAAGATTGAAAATTGACATTCCTCTAAATTGTCTTTCGAATCACTCATTTTGAGTACAAAAATCTCAAGACCTAATTTTTGAAAAAGTTTTTCTAAAACTCTCCTTCTCCTTCTTCTCTTTTAAATGATCTTTAATTTTAATTCTCTTACACTAATACTAACTCAAATATATCTAATCTTACTAATATAATATATTTATCTTAACTAACTTAATTTAACAACTAATTAAAAAAGGGCATTTTAACCACTAATTAAAATACATGTGTAAGGGGCTTTTATATTTACTTCATAATGACCTAGTTTTAAATTTAGGAATAGTCCCCTTAAAAATGAGCTGGTCCCAAAAAAATCGTTCTTTAAGTGGTTGTTTGGACCTTCTTATTGGGCTCTGTTTTAATACTTGAGCTAAAATTTTCTTATAATGGGCTTATTATCCAGCTCTAACGTTTCAAGTCACAGACTCACAAACGATACAAGGACCTTCTTGTTCTTTCCATATGAAGGCATGAAGCCTATATAAATAAAGCCAATAAATTTGATATAGACTTCAGAGCTTCAAAATCTTGGTCGGCATTGCGACACTTCAGAAATTTATAAGCTCCCTCAAGAAAAATATACTGCAAAAACAACAAAAGCCAACATGTCTTCATCAAGAAAGTATAACAGAGAAATGTCAAGAAGAACAAGATCATCATCAAGTAGTACTGCATCTCCTCCACCAACTCTTGATTTAACAAGAAGACCAATATCTCTGAGAAACAATGATCGGTTTGAATCATCACCAATGGCTTCCTTGTATGAATCTCCATCATCATCACCAGTTGGTCAGGAATCAAGAACCCATCTTTCAGAACCAAGAAACAGCCTTTCACGAGTTTCTGTAGATACGTCGAATGCAATAGGTAGTAGGGCAACATTTAGTAATAATGTGTCAGAAACACCAGTTGCTCCATCACCTATACGCAGCACATCATCAACAGATGCATTTCTAGTATCTTCTTCTGCCTCTTCTTTTGCTTCTTCGCTCATCTCTGGGGACAAGAATAATAAGTATGGGTTTCATAAAAATCAAGTATTAAGCCAGAAGGTCATTTCACTACTCTCTTATCTTCTTGGATTTTTCTTAGTCATGGATTTTTAACTAAGTTCTTGATGTATAATTTAGGCTTTATTTGGTTCATAATCTGTCTCTGACTCTGTTCTCTCTGTTGCTTTTTGTATTTCCAGATGAACACATGGGGAACCAGTAATAAAGACGATGACTTAAATGAATATGCATCATACAGAAGTGGTGCTAAACCAGAAATAGTAGCAGCAGAAGAAGAAGAGGAAGAAGAGGAGAAGGTCATTGCACTAATTAGGTCAAGTAAAGGTTCAACAGGTAAATGTTATGATCATCTTGATTACATATTCTAATTTCATTCGGGCATTGATTATATCTTGCTAAGTTAGGATTTCATTTTGTTTTTTATTAAAATTACAGATGGTTCGTGTGTTAGAAACAATTCCTACACAATGGGAAGATCAGTCAGAACACGCAACAGAAAGTTCCTTACATGTGAACCATCAACAATTTCCAGCAGTAGTGCTACTACCGATCGCTACTACAATTCAAGTTCAACGTTGAACTCTCCTGGTATTTACGTTTATGATTTGTAATCATGCATGTTGTATTTCTGGTGTTAACTGATTTAGTAATTGGTTAGTCTCATTCCATGGTGATTCATGTTTTATGTACAGAGGAAAAGGCTGATGCGAAGGAAGCTAAATCTACTGAAGGGAAGAGATACTTCCATGACTTCTTTTCTCGAATCTGGAGAAGAAAGCTTGAGGTGAAACCTGACAACCGGAAGGAAGCTAAATTTGCTGAATTCTATGAAATGTAAGTAAACTACCAGACTGGTCATTTGCTGCTCTAGTTAGCTACATGAAGCTCTTAAGCTAAATGTATATTGTTAATAATATGTGTATGTAACAGTTTGAGAAAGAAAGAAGATTCAATAGATGCAAGGCTGTTAGAGGAGAGTAATTTAGCAAGAAATGCCATGAGAGAAACTGAGGTGGAGTACATATACATTTGCTCTTACGGAGTTGTATTTTAATAAACATTTCATCTTTCCTGATATTTGAATACTGATGATGAATGGCTGTGACCAACAGAGAAAGCTGGAGAGTAAAAGACTCAAAGCGACGGCAAAAATGGAAAAGAAAATAGCCAGTGCAGAGAAAAAAGCCCAGGATTCAAAGGCAAAAGAGAGGCAATCGACAGATAAGAAGATATCCAAGGTCGTTTGTAAGCGCTCATGGTGGAAATCTTTGTTCAATCGCTGATAATCCTTTCTGCTATTTGAAGCCAACTCCTGTACATCAAATACTCACGGTCAGATAAAAGGCACAGAGGAGATTGATACGTAGTTAGTTGTAGGTAAAAGGTGAAAATTTTAGTTGAATGTTCTCAACTGCTGGATGTGTGAGACAAGCTGTAAAACATTCTGGCTTTAATGTATTCTTAGGGAGGGGCATACTTATCAGGTGGGCTAAGAAAAAAAGCTATTACAGCTTCTCTAAGACAATGGCAAGAACAAATTATGCCCAGAGGTACCAATATTAACCTAACTAAAGGTCTTATTTAGCAAGGCTGGAAGTTTTCTGTAACAACATTCTTTTATACCAACTTCCCGGATTGTCATCTCAGTAAAAGAAAGAAAACATCTACTCTATTTTCTAAAAAGTGGATTGTTTAATTTTTATTCTTATAAGACTCATTCTAATTGTCTGAAACAATTTTCCCTCAACAAACATTTAAGGAAAAAGAAAAAAGCTATCCACGACAACAAAAAACTGCAGATTACTATGGAACACCTAAAGAAACTGACTAGTGCAGTACTCACAATTATCAAGGTTCTTATCGTGAGGACATGAATTTAAGTACCCTAAAAACACCTTTGGGATGTGAATTGGTTGGTTCCAGTTGGTGCATTCACAAACAGGATTTGATGTCATAATTTAAGCACGTAACTATTCCTATTTCAGATGACTCTAATAGGAGTAAACCGAACAAAATCGATTAGGTCCAGCTTCATTATATGAAAAACATTTTCGTCAAGGTATGAAACCAAATTTGAGTCAGTTGCTGTTCTTGTCAATTTGCTTTAGTTTCACTTCCAATGTCTTACAATAGTGCAGCAGGACCTATCCTATACGGCCCGTATCTCTTATAGAAGAGACCTGGAAATCCTAGACAATGAATACAAAGAGTTTCATATCCATATGCAATACTTATATTACTTTCAGGGAAACAAACTGAACAAATTCCTGTGTGGATAAAAACCAAAAGCAAACATCCTGCAATAATAAGATTAAGCCATTCTCTTGGAACTCAAGATTGCACAAGTTCTTACAGTGAAAAATCAGAATGCCGCAAATCACTGTGGCTTTGAGAGGATGATAACACGATGATGCCCAATTCTCATCTCGTTAATGCGACCAAGATGACGAAGAACCTGTGAAAATCACAGATACATATGTAAATATTTTGCGAGAAGTATTTGGATTATGACAGCTAATTCATACAAATATGGTTCATCTTAGACTCTAAGGTCACAAACCACAATCTTGCAGAAATTTGTTTATCTATCAACTAGTGGGTATAAAATTACTCACTGTTAAAATCGACTTTCCAGTATTGTCAAGCTTCAGAGAAGGTCCTTTAATGTCTAACTCCACGAAGAAGAATTTTCCTTTTACAGCTTCTGTCATTGCAATATCTCTTAGTTCCTGCATGGTGTTACGACATTTAGTTTTAGAGATCTGTAGTGTTGGAACTTCTAAGCAATGAGACACCCTATCCTCGTAAAGGAAGAAATATCCGTTATGTCATAAAAAAAAATTGTACAAGATCGATAGAGTTCACTTACAAGAGCCTTCTCCCACGTATTCTCCGCCAACTTCATGGATGTAAAATATCTTAGTCAGCAACCCAGCAAACAAAACTAAGATACCATATAAGAAATAAGGATAGGATGTGGACCTTCTTTTTTGGAGCTGATATAAGTTGAGCAGTTGTCTCTGCATAGGCAGCCATATCATTAATAGCTGCATTCACTTTGTCCAGCGTGAGTCTCCCCTTCATATAACTGCAAGGTGTAATAGTATTGATTATATAAAGCTTTGAAACGGATAAAGAATGTTAAAGTAGCAAAACACAACTAGATTCAACAATATGCAAATTAATTTTCATCGGGAGATATCCAACAGAGTATCTTGCGAAAACTTGGAAAAGGATGTAGAGGATTGCTTGAAAAGCTATTTGAACCACGAAATGAACTTATGTTTCAACTTATAAGGAAGGATGTACATACGTTGATAATGAGTCAAGCTCCTCAGCAGTGATATACCATAGTGGTGCAGAGCCGCGGCCCTTTTTCTCCTGCAACAATAACAAATTAGTGTTTCCTTCAAATACCAACACAAAATTACAAGGTTTCTCATCATTAAGTCCTTCCATCCCCTATCTATCAAAATAAGGTTGAGTTTGTCTCGCATACATCCCAAATAAAATACACATAAATAGGTTAACTTTTATGCATATCTGAGATGTGAGAAACAAGCCCCTTTTTGAACTCCCTATTCACAAGGTTTCTAAGCTTTTCACCTGCCAGAGGCAGATCCACACCAAATGTTAACATTAGAATAGATGTACTGATCCCTTTGGGAATTACCAATAGGGAACCAATTCCTAGTTGGTGTTTCATAATATAACGACCCCAACCAAAATTAAATATGATGTGGCTCGGACCTAAAAATTCATTCAGTCAATTCAGTCATCTGAGAAAAACAAATTGAAACCAGTTAAGTTTTTGATTGTAAAGACAACAAACAAATCAATACAAGACCTTGAAAACATCCTCCCGGCCATACAGATGATTTAGATGCCAGGAGATCAACTATGAACACTCAGAGAATTCTCGTATGAATAGGAAATGTTTCTACTGTATGTTGAATAAAATCTCTAAAATCCAACAAGTGTAATGACTTGCGAGCCAGGTTGATAAGAGAACCAATTCAACATGGAAAAGAAGGGGCGTGATGAACATATAGATATAGTGTAATGATTTCCAAGTAATCCTATAATCGATAAGATGATTAAACCAAAACTCTCGAACGTCATCTACTAAGTGTTGCCCAATCAAATAAATGCTAAGTTACATCATTTCTTTGAATCTACGTTTCAACACGATTAGCAAAGTTGTAATTTAGGAATTATTACCTTAGGCAGTACAGCAGCAGGATGATCCTCCTCAAGTTTCAAACCCCCAATAGGAAGGTTGTAAGTAGACGTGTCTTGGGTTAGGCTAAACAATCCAATAATTAGTTACACAAAATTTCAATTTGCAATCAAATAGAAGAAACGACGGTAATGTGTACCTATTAAGATTCGAAGTTGGAATCGTAAGATTTTGGGGTAATTTTGAGGGCATATGAGCAAACATATGCTCTAATTTCTTTTGTTGACGCAGAGACATATCAATCAGTTTCTGACACCAAAATTACGTAAGAGGGCTATGTGAGATACCAAATCAATTAGGGTTTCTGAATGGAAAATTGAAAATCATTTAGAGAGAGAGAGACTTTAGCTTTAGGAATTGCTTGAGCTTCCTCTCTCAATCGATTCTTAATAGTTTCCATCTGAAACTCCATAGCTTTAACCGCCGTATCAACTGCAGATAGATCTGATATACTAGTAGCAGCATACACTGAAAAAAAAAATGAAAGAATCAAAGAAACTAGAGTTTTAGTATAAGCAGAAGAGTGAGAAATGAGAAGTAAGGGTTTGGTTTTGAACTTACTGTTGCGACCAATAACTAATTCTTGAAGCTCGATAATTCGTGTATTGAAGGAGGATATGAGAGAATCAAGTGAAGAACCTGCTTGTTTTAGATCCATCGTTTTTCTCTTTCTGTTGCTTCTGCGTTTGAGGATGATGAGTTTCAGTATTTCGGCACCAACTATGTTTCTTCTAACATTAGGATTGATCTTTGGTATTTGGCGGGAAATGATGATGGATTTGAAAGTTTTACTCTGCAAGATTTCAAATTCTAAATTTGAATTTCATTTCTTCGTTTTCATCTTTTCATACTGAAATAGTTATTCAATGTCCCACGCGGAAGTGCCCAACTGCCACCAAGTCCGTAGATGCCAACGTGCTGGTGGAGTTGGACATGTAAAATTCTAACACGGTCAGTTGCACTATTGAGTCATGGACAGTGGTTAGTGCTGGATGGAAACATTTCCTTCTTAGACTTACTCTTATCATCATTCGTAATTCACCATTACAAACCACGTTATCATTCGTAATTCAATATTACAAGCCATGTCACTTTGATTTAGGGGATAATTTTTAGAGTTTTGAAATATATGTAAGAGAAAAAACTAAAATTCACACAAAAAATATTTTTATTTTTTCTAAAATCGTTCTCCAGCCCTAACCTCTTCAACAAATATATGGACGACATGGCCTAGATTTGATTAGACATCCTCAATGTGAATGTCAAGTTATAGACATCCACCTAGAGGATGTTTTCCCCTCCAACTCATCATATTTTACTAAAATAAATTCAAAAATAAAAATAGAAGTGATTTTAATCAATCATTAAATGACATATATAAAGAATTTTTTAGAATTTATGGGTTGAAAATGTTTATTTTCTATTCTAACTATATATATGTGTTAGTCTTGTATGGAGTGCCATATATAAAACACTCACATTTATCATTGGAGAAGCTTTTATGGTGATTCAACATTGAATCATAGAAGCGCCTAATGCTTTGGCGTTTAAGATTAGAGCAGTTAGATTTGAACATTTGAACCAAAATCCGATGGTTAATAAAATAAGCATCCACTGATTGTGCAAGTAACAGGACTGTTTGATTTTAACTTCTAAAATATTATTTAATGGCTTAAATTTATTGTGCTAAATAAAAAGTAATTTTTAGAGCGCCAAACCATTTGACACCATAGAGTTGATACTAGATTATACATTCAAGCAACTTCTTGATTCTAGATATTTGTTTTGTTTTCTTGTGTGTTGTGAGTTTTTTGTTGCAAGGGCCTTTTGCTTACTGGTTTTTTGTGCTAAGCTCGTTTCCATGTTGTTCTTTCTACCTTTCGTGATAAAATTCTTCTTTATGGAGCAACAATAGAAACACAAAAACAAAAATCTTATGTAAGTTATGTAAAACCTTAGTAACAGAGAACAAAGTGAAGTCGGTGTCACGGGATCAACTAACATAAAAGGTGATGCTGGTACATGGGATGATTAGTCATTCAGATTAGTATGCTTGTGTTCCTCAATTCATCTAAGAGCCAATTCACATGTTTTTCATACTTCTGCAGTAGGATCTAACTTCAACATCTTTTCTAAAAGCGGAAGCAAATTTCTTAACTATTTTCTTTTAGCTTTGCAACTTTAGTTTTTGTATTCATGGTTGCAAAGAAGGGTTTGATCCCAAATATATAACACATCCAATTAATGAACAATCTAAAATTTCGGATTTAATTGACTTTACTATAACATTCGGTCGTAAATA
>JAJJMC010032716.1:3584567-3676454 GCA_023531435.1 Papaver californicum | reverse complement strand
AAAATTTCGGATTTAATTGACTTTACTATAACATTCGGTCGTAAATAATGATATTTATTATCTCTATCAAATTAATTTACCCTAAAATAAAAAAAAAATCATTAAATCTATAGATAAATATAAACGAATAAGGGACATTGTAAGCTCTAACCATGAAAAAGATATCAAAATTCAAAGCCAAATCAAAACTTACTATTTATATATCTTATATGATGGGTTCTACATATATACCATCTTAATGATGGGCAGAGATAGATTGGGACAATTCATAAAAAGGGATATCTTTGAGAGAGTGTCTGTGACCGTCATCCTGATGTCATAGAAAATTTGTTTATGAGAAAAGTTCAAGATACTGAAAAAATTGGAAATAATAATTTCAAAAATCAGTTTTAAATCAGAAGATCCTAGCCAAATATCAACAAACCATCAATCCTATAACCCTTGATCTAATTTCTCGTTGCCTGGCTTTTCTCAGCCTGGTAAGCTCAATCCGATAAGAATCCATAGGTTTGTTCTCTGCGCCCTTTACTCTATTGGTTTTTTCTTCTATATATGGTATTACTCAATGACACTCCCCCCCCACACACACACACACATGCAACCTTGTTTGACTTTTCTAAAACATAATTATTACATCCGATGTATATCGGCGGTTTCAGAGTTGGTCATCAGCTGCTTTGTCATAACTATCAACTTTGTTGCGCTCTGTTTATCCTCTGCCACTCTTAGTTCTCTGACTTCACTACCCTCCACCAAATTTTCTCTCACCCCATTCAATGGAAGTTATCTCACAGTCGAAATTAAAACCAACTACCCCATCAACAAAATCTTGGGCAACCCTCAAACTATTCTGGTGGCTATTTGGGTTACTCCTCTATGATCCTATGGCAAAACTCATTCCAAAATCTCTTAGAAATATCAGCTTTATTTTTTAGTCTTGGTCTGGCTTCTTTTGGTGTGGTCAAGAGATGGAAAAAATTACCAATAATATTGCTGAAGAAGAATCTGAGATAGTCAACAAGATGCAAACACAACTGAGTATCTCCCCATCCATCAGGCTCTCTCCATAAACACGTGAGAAATACAAAAAGAAAGTTGAATTCCTTGTGATAAGAAGATTTTTTGTCCATTCAAACTTAACTTTCAGAAAGTGATGCATGACTGTTGGTGGTTAAAGCTTACCAGTTCTCAATACCAGGTGCAACGATCAATATGTAAAAACAGACATATGGGTTAGTCTCATGAACTTGCCAGTTGAATTCTTTGAAGAATGAATCCCTCAAATGATTTCTAATAGACTTGGGTCATTTGTAAAGCTAAAACTCCCTCAAGATTGTAATCATGTTAGGCCTTATGCTAGATGTTTTATCACATTGGATTTGAATAAAAGACTAGAGCTAACATTCAGGTTGTTTCTGGAGGAAGAATAATATCTGGATGTCATCATGTACTATGACCCTTTACCCAAATATTTTTGTAAAACTTGCCGCATCATCAATCACCTAAGGGAGAGATGCAGGGTCCTGTAGTCAATTTACTACTCAGCAAATATCCATGACAATGGGGATATAGAAAAATACCCAAAGGAAATGACAAGATTTGTGGATGAACAAATGGATTTTATTGTTCATGCAGCAGAGCTAGACACTTTAATTAGTATACATCTCAACAGTGGTCCAAGGGAATTTCAAGCTTCTTCTGATTCTGGTAGTGGTGTTAACATTACACCAAACTTAGTGGCCCCTAGCATACCACCTAGATTTTATATGGGAACAGATGAAGAAACAAGACAAGATTATGATTCCAGTAAGGAAACGAATGTGATCAGAGGGAACTCCTCCAAGAGGTACGGGGAATCATCAGCTGGGCCAGCCCCGAGTAAAATATAAAGATAGTGTGATCCTATAATTAAGAGAACTTTGGAGTTCGGTTCAGGGTCTGGATCAGGTTCAGGTTCATTCATCTTTTTCCATGGACCACCAAATAATCAGGAAGAAAAAATAATCCGATTTAAATCTTTGTGGATTAACAAAACCAACTTGGGCCCAGAAAAGAATACATAGGATCATCTGGATATGGATAATAGCCCGACTCTTGAAGAATTGTTTCATCAAAAGGATAACCAAGGAACTGAAATCTTAATTTCATGGAACTAAGCAAGTGATGACGACGGTGAAAGACTCATTGGAGAATACCCTCTCGAACCAAAGATTCAGGCAAGGAAATAATGAACCAATCTGGTAAGTACAATCAGTTTAATTCCAAAGTTTTAGTCTCACCAATATTGGGAGTAAAGGGGATTACGCTACAAAAGGCAGCCTTACTGAGGAAACCTGCAACAAGGAAAAATTAATCTTACATAAGGATTTGGTTCAGGACTTGAATAGGCTGGAGGAAGAATACATCTCAAAAGGAAACCCAAAAAAAGTGAAGCAAAAGATGAGAGTAGATAAGAAGCAGAGCAGAATATGAGAAAGCTTAAGAAGAAATCCCATCCTGTGGAACCAAGCGTCAAAAGGAGCTCAGGTTATTGACAGAATCATTGAAGTTGACTCGGAAAAGATAGAGAAAGATATTTTTATCCCACTTCATAAGTTGTATGAGGAATCAAGAAAGAGTAGTTGTTACTATCATCAACTCTCAATACCCCAATCTTCCACCTTAAAAAATGATTTTCGACCCAATCATCTTAATATCTCAGCCTTTTAACACAATCCCATGGAATGAAGAAACCATCAAAGCTCAGGCTTCCTCCAATATCCATAAAACCCAATAAGAACTTAACCTCAAAGCCTATCATGGGGGAGGCTGCCAAGAGTGGTACCAGGAAGAAAAGGAAAGACCAAGGTGATGCAGATGGCGCACCATCCTTTGTTGTGAGAACAAACCCATTGGAGACTGCATCTGGAGCAGATCTTAGTGGTGGCAATAAGAAGAGCCAGGTAACTTCTTTACCTTTCACTTGCTTTCTCCAGTTCACTAAGTATATTCTTGTCATCTTTTGTTTCATTATTTATGTGAAGTATGCTTGGATTAGTATAGATTAATTTATGATCTTGGAAATCAACGTATCCTCAATCTTTCAGTTAATTGGCTTTAACAGTACTGATAATAGGTTGACAATCATTATTCTTTGGATACAAATCAAGAAGGAAAGTCAAGGAAAAAATATCAAGAAAGACACATTTAGAAAAAAGTGGTCACTGTCTCTGAATATCTTATCCTGGAATTTCCAGGGTCTAGGAGAACTATTTACCAAAAACCATCTTAGTAAATTAGTGCAAAAAAATCATCCTGATGTCAAATTCCTTGATACTAAACGAAAATGAATTCTACTTCTTCAACAATCTTGTTAATGATACTAAACTCCTTGAACCTGAACTTTTTTGGGTACCCCTTTACCTGGTCAAACAAGAGAACATGAAAGTTCTTTATAGAGGCTAGGTTGGATAGAGGGCCGGCTAATGCTGATTGGATCGAGGCTTTCCCCTGGGTTAATATATGCTACCTACCACCTATTGCCTCTGACCACAGTCGCATCCTGCTGAAAACTTTTCCGGGTTGGAAAGATGGACCAAAATCTTTCAAAAAAATTGGCTTTTTTTGTAGATGATCCTACTTGTCTGGATGTCATAGAAGAAGCTTGGAGGCTCGAGATAAGTGGAACTTCGGCTTACTCTCTCTTGGTTGAACTCAAAAATGTTAAAATACATATTAAAAAATGGAATCGTGACTATTTTGGTAACATTCAATTTAACATCAAGAAATTTTTTCAAGAGATCACAAAAGCTAAGAATGTTGAGTTGCTCCAAGATAATTCCCAACCCTCATAAAGCTTAACTCTGAATTGGAAAGATGAAGTAACTTTGAAGAGGCCATATAAAAATTGAAAGCTACAAAAAATCTTATTAAGCTAGGAGACAGGAATACGAGATTTTTTCACTCCACTACTAAACAAAATTTCAGAAAAAATAAGAATGGAAACTCTAAAAGATGCTAATGGAATTTGGTGTAATAACCGAAAGGATATTGCTGAGACTTTGCTTAAACACTTCAAGGGTATGTCATCGTCGGGAAATAACCAAATATCCAATGAAATTCTGGATCTCATACCTAACACCATAATTGAAGAAGATAATGAAACCCTCTTGTCACAACCACCAAAGAAGAAGTCAAATTCGTAGTTTTTCGCATGCATCCTAACAAATCCCTAGGGCCGTATGGTTTTCCGGCAATCTTTTTCCAAAAAAATTGGAACCTAGTGGTGGTGGTGGAGGGGGGTGGAGGGGCGGGGGGGGGGATGTTACGGAAGCAGTTCAAGATTTTTTTGTTGTCAAATCCCTTTGAATAGAGATGAATGCCATTTTTATCACTCTTATACATAAAGTCAAATTCCCGGTTTCGGCTGCTGATTTTAGGCCCATCTCTTTGTGTAATACTATCTATAAAATTATTTCGAAACTTCTTGCAAATAGAATAAAGCCGTTGACTGATAAACTCATTTTTCCCTACCAATCAGTTTTTGTCTCTAGAAGACGAATTTCGGATAACGTTATAATAGCACATGAAATTAAACACAATGAGAATGAGAAAAAAAAACAAAGGTGGGGTATATGGGTCTAAAAATTGACATGTCTGAAGTGTTTGATAAAGTCGAGTGGAACTTTTTAATCCAAACTCTCCAACGACTAGGTTTTCAGAGCAGTGGTGTGCTTTCATTTATCAATGCATAAGTATAACTTCCTCTGCGGTGCTTATGAATGGGTCCAAAACTCAGTTCTTTAAACCGACTTGGGGTCTTAGACAAGGTGACCCCACTTCCCCCTATCTTTTTATCCTCTGCGTGGAAGAACTTTCTAGGGTCCTCCGTGATGCAGAAGATAGAGGTTTGATCCATGGTATTAAGGTTGCCAAAAATGCCCCACCAATTGTCCATTTGTTGTTCGCGGATAATTGTCTTATTTTCTCCAGAGCGACGAAAAAAGAAGGTAGAAATCTTTTTAAAAAATTAGATATGTTTAGCAAGGGCACTGGCCAATTGATAAACTATGAAAAGTTGAGAATCTTTTTTGATAGCAGTGTGGAAAATATAGAGGCTAGAGATATAGTGGATCTTATGAAGGTGGGTAGAATAAAACTAGAAGACAAATACTTGGGGGTGCCTTTGTTCATCCATACTCTAATGCTTTGAATGTCTGCTTGATAAACTTAAATGTAGGCTTACTGTGTGGAGAAGTAAATATCTTAACCTGGCAGGAAGATCGGTCATGATTAGGTCTGTAGTTAACTCCCTGGCTACGTATCACATGACATGTTCCGTAATACCAAAAACTATCACCAAGAAAATGTATGCTTCGAATAGGCCCTTCTTCTGGGGTCTCTCTGAAGGGAACAGTAGGGTATTTTGTCATATGAATTGGAGCTTGGTATGCTCTTCCAAAGAAAATGGGGGTCTAGGATTCACAAATTACAGAAATTTCAACTTGGTTATGATAACTAAGGTTGGATGAAGGTTGATACATAATGAAAACAAGCTATAGACAGAAGTTATGGAGGAAAAATATTTCCATAATATCTCTCCTTTAGTGTTACCTAAGCCCAACACAATAACTCTTGGCTATGAAAAGGTCTATGGAAGGGTTTAGAATCAACATGCTAGACTCATCAATATGCTAAGACTAGCAGTCTAGCTAGGTCAACGACTGATCGATTAATACATGTCTACAAAGTAGACTCAACCATGCTTGAGACATCGATTAAGTCACATGGGGGGATATTCACTAGGGTTTCGGTCTGGAGGCCTAAAACATGTGCGGTATAACGATACACCCACGACGATAAAGTATAAAAGTCGTGTCGAGAGTTGAAAAAATGAAGAGAATAGTGGTTGTACAACTTCCAAGTCCTCCTCATACGACGGAGTCGGTTTCCACCATGATTTCAACTTCTCTACTCTTTCACTTCTCTACAACTGTCACCACTTACGAGATCAATTTGTTAACTTCTTCTGCTATAAGTAGGTTCTTTAACCTATCGCCAAAGGACAAAAGTTTCATCTCATAAAAACTCAAAGGATCACAAAGGTATCATTCGTATTTACAGCAGTTCAAACACATACCATCATTGATATTCAACCTCAATGATCTCAATACCTTTTCTGCTTCCCTCCCTACAGATCAACCCTTCTCCTTTCTTTGTGACTGAGACGAAATTGGAACAATCATTTCTTAATTTAGGATGATTTCGTACAGATTGATCTCTCGAATCTTGAAAGTACTTATACAATACAAATGTTTGATGTTTAAGCGATTTGGTGTTTAATCGAGTTGTTATTCAAGTGATTTGCTTCGACTGGCATAGTTTGACCCTTGTTGCTCTGACTAGCATTATCTCTTCTTCACCATTTTTATTTTTACCCACAAACATTTTGGCGCCCACAGTGGGAGATAAATCTCTCAGTTGCAAAGTAAAAAAAAATAAATCAACTTTCTCAATTTCATCAAATTATCTCAATTTCAGAATAGTTGGCCTCAGACTAGATCTTACGATCACTAGTCCCAACCCTGGCTTCTTTGATGGTAATGGTAATGTCACTAGTGTTACTCCTCATACAATAAGTGATACCAAATTACCAACAATGACCTTCTCCCTAATGGTGTAGGGGAATCAGAGATACACGAAATCCAACTCTTGCCATGGATAAAATCGAGCAGAGACAAGAGATCATGTCAAGAGCTCTAGCAAGGATGGAGCATTCGCAAAGCTTCATCCTCGACTTCCTCAACCGACTGACAGAGGAATTAGGGTGTGTGCTATCTTCAGAAAATATTAGAATTTCTGGGATTGGGGACTTTTCCTCCAACGGATATTCCCTCCACTTATCACATTGGGAGTTTCACTACCTATGAGAAGCCAGTGGACATGGCATGTTCTCTTTCATGGATGGTTACAGTGGTTATAATCAAATAAAGATGTATGAGCATGATGCTAATAAGATGCATTCCAAACTCCAATCAGAACTTCTATTATATTGTGATGCCTAAAGTTCTAAAGAATACATGTGCTATTTATCAACGTGCCATGACGGCAATCTTCCATGACATGATGCATAAGCAAGTAGAAGATTATATCGACGACCTGGTGGTTAAATCCAAGACTTAAACAGACCACCTGCAAGTTCTACGTCGGGTGTTTGAAAGATGTCGTGAATATAAACTAAAGATGAATCCCTTAAAATGTGCCTTCGGTGTTTCATCTGGAAAATTTCTAGGATTTCAAGTAACAACAAAAGGAATCAAGGTAGATCCAGTCAAGACCCAAGCAATCACCACCATGCCTCCACCACGGACTGTGAGAAAGCTTAAAAGTTTCATGGGAAAAGTGTCATACATTAGGCGTTTTATTCCAGGGTTAGCTCAGTTCGTAGCCTCATTCACTCCATTGCTGAAGAAATAGGGAAATATGTTTGGTCCACCACTCAACATGAAGCATTCTGTAAAATACAACAATTACTATTGTCACCAGCTATCATGAGATCTCCTGTAGCAGGACGACCTTTACTCCTATACACAGCTTCTAGTGATGTTGTGACAGGAGCCCTTCTTGCTCAAGAAGATGACATGGGAGTTGAGTACCCAATCTATTACATCGGCCGTTCACTGAAAGACGTTAAGCTCAGATACCCCAAAGCAGAAAAGTGGCTACTTCAAATGTCAGAATTTGATATAGCATGCGTTTCTCAGAAAACGGTAAAATGACAAGCAGTGGCAGACTTACTAGTAGCCTTCCCAGGTGAAGTTACTACCATGTTGCACGAAGAAATACCCGGAGAATTTTCGGAGATCTCCCTTGTCAAAGAAAAAACGTGGTTGTTATACTTTGATGGCTCTGCTACTCCTAGTAACAACAAAGGAGGAGCCTGTATGGTTCTAGTATCCAAGTTGGTGAGCTCTTCTCTCACACGTTCAAAATGGATTTTAAATACACTAATAATTCAGCAAAGTATGAAGCCTTCTTGATAGGATTATCGCTAGCCAAGCAAGCAGGAGCGACGCACCTAGAAATAAGAGGCGATTCGAAGTTGTGGTCAACCATATGAATGTAGTATACTCTCTCAAAGAAGTGACACTAGCTCCTTATAGGACTTAAGCTCAGAAAGTATTAAATCACTTCGCTGAGGCAATAATAGTCCATATTGGGCGAGCTAACAACAAACATGTTGATTGCTTAGCCACTCTAGCTTCTAATCTACAATTCGAAAGACTGGAGAAAACACTAACAGTACAAAGACGAACTATGACGTCGACGTGGTTGGCTCATGCCGAGGATGTTCAACCAAGCGACTGGAGAACCCCAATCATCAACGAACTCAGTAGCTCACTTCCTCAAGGAAAGGTCAAGCTCTAAAACCTGAAGAAATTCTTCTTGCTTCATGGAGTATTATATTTCAGAAACCCGGGTGGATCAATATTAATGAGTCTTGGAGATGAAGAAGCACAACAGCAGCTTAACCGTGTACATGATGAGGTATATGGGAAAACTGTAGTGATAACACTTTACCGACGCCTCCAACGTCTTGGGTATTACTGGCCAATCATGGAGACTCAATATCGAGCGCTACAAGGAGTTTGCACCAACTTCCAGGCGCCAGCGCATCAGTTAGAGGCACTAACCATCCATCATGCTAGGGACTGGCGAGAGCCTTATATCAAGTACATTCGAGATAATATCCTCCCCTCATAGAAACGAGAAGCAACCAAGATAAGACAGAAGGCTAAGAGATTTATCTTCCATGAAGGAATTCTGTATCGGAAAAGTTTTGGAGGAAACTTACTGCGATGTTTGGCCAACTCTGAAACCACTACGATATTGAAAGAAGCACACGAGGGTGAACATCAAGGGAAAAAGGAAGTTATTTCTTCAAATTCACGATAGATACTACTGGACAACTATGGAAGATGATGCATCCGCGTTTGTTGAAAGATGTCACAAATGCTAGATTCACGAGAATCTCGTTCACACGCCATACATCCCTCTTCACTCAATCAGTAGTCATTGGCCCTTCTATAGATGGGGACTAGATATTATTGGAAAGATCAACCCACCATCATCAAAGCAACGGAGTATTTTACCAAGTGGGTTGAAGTCATTCCTCTCAAAACCACAACCGGAGAAACGGTTGTTGCATTCATCAAAGAATACATTATTTGTAGATTTGGTGTTCCCAAGCATATTATCATAGACGATGAAACGTCTTTCGATAATGAGCAAGTCAGAGACCTTTTTCATGGATATGGTATCAAGAAACTTTTCTCCACTCCTTATTATCCTCAGGGGAACGACAAGTTGAAAGTACCGACAAGACTCTGATATGGATTCTTAGTCGAACAGTACATGATAATCCAAGAACTTGGCACGACCAACTACTCATGGCATTATGGTATATCGGATTTCACCTAGGAGATCTACTGGAACTTCACCCTATTTGTTCGTCTATGCCGCGAATACCATTCTTCCGGACGAAATCAAGATCCCATCATCCATGATTGATATGACGAGTAGAGTACAATGGGATGAAGCCGAAATATCCAATTCCATGACAAAAGAGTTAGACACCATCGAATCTAGGAGAAATAAAGCAGATATGTGTGCAGAGGATTATCGTCAGAGAATTTACAAGGCATATAACAAAGTGGTAAAACTCAGAACATTTCAATTGAGAGACATGGTACTCAAGACAGCCAAACATATTCAACAAGATATGTCTGCAACAAAATTCTCCCATAAATGGGAAGACCCTTATGTAGTTACTAAAGCAGTAGCTAGTGGATACTACAACATCGTTGCTGTCAATGGAGGTGTGCGAGGGATTATAACCAACGAAAAATGGCTCAAAGCATACTATGATTGAACTGGGATCGACTTTTCTATTCCTTAATATAACTATGTAATTTCTTTATTCAGCAATTTTGTGCGAAACATATCATTGTTTACTCAAAATTCAAATTAGACTTTATTGATCTAGAGGAAGATTCTCTTACATAAGGATACAATCATCCAATTCAATTACCTACATGCTCAAAGCAAATATTATAAAACAAAGAAACAAAAATCCCAAACCCTTATCCTAAAAAAAACCTTCTAACAACAAATAATTCTTCTTGTATATCATCTCGATTCATTTCTGGAACTCTTAGGTATGTACCTTTACATCATAGATCAGTCCCTCCACTCCCGTTGATTCTTCATCCAATGCCTTTTCTCTTTCCATAATGGCGTTTGCAGAAGAAATCATGTTGGCAGCAATAGCTTCTTTATCAATCTTTATGATTTCAAAGCGATGAAGAAGCCAACCTACGTTAAACTTAAGAGTTTCACGGTTAGATATCATGTCACCTCACTTGCTTACCTCCCTATTAGTAACGTCATACAAGTTCTTCTTTTCCATCTCTTTAATCATGGGAAACAATCCAGCAACAACAGTCACAAGAGTGGGTGAGAAACTCTTCCACACCTCTGTGGCAGCAATGTGACCATACTTCTTCTATATTTTGGTGTAAGAAGCTACATGTATCAATGCCGAGATAATCATGTGTGTCAATGCCGAGATTAGTGTCTGCAACGTCCATTGAAGAAACAACTGAAGGAGTATCACCATCACCTACTTCAGTTTTCCTAGTCCTTTCTCTACTACCAGAAGCGTCCACATGGATATCAACCTGCTAAACCATCAAAATATTGGCATTAACTCAGTATAAAATCTAGTAGGAAACTTAAATTCTTAAAAGGCGGGCTTATTGTTGCTTCAACTGCAACTGCCTGGACAGAATCAATAGAAGAGCGACGAAAACCAAACTTAACGACTCGTTTAGGTCTTAAGTTGTACGGAGATGACGAAGGCTGTTCAACTTGATCCATCTACAAATATTTTGATCAAATTATCAGTCGTAAAAGAAAGAAAATAAAATAAAAATATCTTTTACCAAGTTTGATGGCGCAATTTTGTGTTTAGAAAGAGATCCATCAAATGATGCGTTATTATCGGACATAGGTACTATGATGACCAAGATGACTGATGAAGTTTGAAGACAGAAGAGATGAAGATAATATGTTTATTTATACGAAGGTAAAACCCTAAATCTTGAAGATTGGCACGCATAAGAAGATAAACACTTATCTTATACGACTATCCAAATCAATTCCAATTATTACGAAACCCTAGATACTTTCAATAATATTGTAACAATATAGGGGACTGGTAGTCCACCGACTAATGTCAGCAGAAGAAAAGAAAAATCTTAGTCTTGATTCATAGACGCACGGACCACAGTTTCTCAACTCATAATCATCTCATCATCCTTTTAAAGCCATGTCAATACATCACCAAAACCAACATTAGGTATTAACGACATAAATATTTGTCATCAAGCATCCAAGACACAAGCAAATATCCTAAAACACATAAAAGGCGTTTTTGCACCAAGCCCGTTAGACGTAATTCTGCACTGTCATGTGTAAAGTTCCGATCTTAGGGCAATTGGTGATGAATTTAGGGTTTATTTATATACCAAACTCTTCGTATGCATGTCCTATAAAACATATCATAATTTCACGTCAATCGGATAAGTGAGCTAATAGATATGATCGAAACGGTAAACTAAGTCAGAGCTGAAAAATTCCTGAATTCTTTTTGACTTTTGTCTGTTTCGCCTTTTTGAGGTCCTGAATGAGCTTAAAACTCAAATTCTTATGCGTGGAGATAGATCATCTCCTGGGCATGAAAAATTGGGTTAGATCGTCGAAAACGGACTATGTATGAAGAATTTACAACGTTTTCAGTGAAGACCCTAAATCTGAAATTTTTGATAACGTGATTTTTCATTCATACACAAAGATTATATTTAATTAATCATCTCGAGAGGAAAAAGATTTTATCAGAACACTTAAAAAATATATATTTACCTAAATAATTTTTTTCTTAACTAATCGCTGAATAAGGATGCTTAATCCTAAACAAGTAATCATAAATTATGAAAATAAAGCTTTTTATGCATTAAAAAAGACATAATAGCCATGGCACAAAAAGTCTAGTCAGACTCGTCGTCGTCATCTTCTGAATCATTGCATTCATGTCCTTCAGAGTCTCTCTCAGAAAGTTCCTCAGATTCTTTTTTATAATTCTTTTCAAGCTCTCCGGCCATAGCTTCTTCCAAGCTTTCTTCATGATCTCCTTCAATCATATCTAAATATTCTTCTTTATCGTGTTCAAGTCGAAGATCATATCGATAATGATTCTCTAATGCTTCATTAGGAGGATATGGTTCGGGTTCATAAACAATAGGCTCCCAGTCAAAAGATTGTTCATTCGTATCTGAATCAGAAACTACACCATCAACATGAGCATTAGATTTCTTTTGATTATCCTGTGCGAGTCTCTTGTGTTCCAGCCGATGTCGTTTCTCCTGGTAATTAGAAAACTTCTTAGCCTTCGAAGAGGTTAGCTTCAATCTCTTATATTTGTTTTTCCTTTCTTCTTCCGAAGAATCCGAATCAGAATGACAACCATAACCTGGAGGCGCCACAAGTTACTAAAAAAAATCATCAAGTGATTAAAATATTCTGATCATGTAAATGAACAACTATTCGCAAATCAAAAAAAAAAGAAAAGAAAGCTTACCAGAAGTACGCCGGAAGTTGATCGGCCGATAAGTGCTCTGACATTTTTTTTATTCTTCCCTCTCTCTGCTGATGCTCGGTGATGGAGAGGAAGGATAAAAGGTGTTGGCTTGGTCGGTGGTGGAAGAATAGAAAAAAAAAAGGTTTACTCCCTTTATAGCAGTTAGTTTCCAAATCTTGGTCCAACAAGGATTTCCTCTTTGGAGTAACGTGCCCGTGTTGTATAAGGGTCAATTTTGGCCTCTCTATCATGCAAATCAGCCACGCTACATCAATTTATGCTCTCCAGACAATGCCCCATCATCCTACGAGTATTACTACATCAATTATAGCTCATTCAACGATCGATTCGATATCATTAGAGCGTCACCAAATTAGAATCTCTGGTAATATCTAACCACTAAGCTCATTTATTTTGTTTCGCTTATGTTAAAAAAATCACCATTCAATGCTTACTGCGGCATATTATTGTACCTCACTAAGCATGAAACTTAATATAAATGATGGATTTTAAAAAAAGGATAAAATAGTAAAATCGTCTCTACCCAGCAATAGAATCAAAGAAATAATATAATTTTGTCTATACAATTGGCCCGACATCAAAAGCATAAAATTCATACTTTATATTCAGCAAAAGAATTAAAATATTGAACGCTCACTACAAGTATCTGACACTGATGATGTACTCTCTCTAAAAGTATAATATGATATTAGAGCCTCACCCAGCTGAGCTCTCAATATTCTATATACAACACTAGTATTGTGCAACTCAGTGCTTACTCCTCTACAATGATAGGGAAGCTCTTGTATGAATTAATCACTAGTATAGAACATCATTGTCTTGAAGGTATCACTGGTGTTGATTACAGTCCTTTCCCAGATGATCTCTTACTATACAATAAGTATCTAGAACACCTCTTTGTTTCTGAGTGATGTTAATGCTCATAGATAGATTGTCTACTAGTATAGAGCAACTTAATTCCTCTTTGTATTCCATGGTTGAATATTTAGAGTGACTTTACATCAATATTCAAACTATAACTGAATAACATTGATTGATCATAATGCATAACAAGTTGCGCACGGATGCACTACGTCGAAACACCATATCTTCATTAGGCACTAAGTCGTCGTCGCGCAAAATGCAACGCTAAAGCTCCAATACTTATTGGTCGAGCTTAAACAATACATAAATTCAATATTGGTCGCATTAAAATCACAATATTGGTTGAAATACAACGAAATCCTAATATTGGTTTCTGACACATCGTCATATCACCTTGTAAAAACGCGACAATGGGTGTGAAATGGGACAAAAAGTTATAAAAAGCATATGTTCCCCTATTTGTCCACTACAACATACTAAAAGAGCATCTTATTCCGAGTAACGGTCTAAGAGATACAGTCTAAAACCTAGATGAACTACAAGCTGAAAACTGTCAGAATTTCATCTGGAGGGTTACCGTTTGCTCCGTTTTGGTGACCGAAACGAGCTCAAAACCTAAATCCTTTCATGTAAAAGTAGCCAGCGATTTTCCGATTCCGAATTGGGGCTGATCATCGAAAATGGACATCGTATGAAGAATCTATAACGTTTTTACTAAAGGACGTCATGTCTGAAATTTTCATAAAAAAAGCTAACACCCATGGGTGTAAATAACAATAATGCTCTTCGAGCATAGCTTCGAAGAGCATAGCTTTAAAGAGCAAATAAAAGAAAGAAATAAAATTTTAAAAAAAAATAGGGAAATTGTGGGACCAACGCTAATCGACTGGCTGCCGGTCTCCCTTGGCTGGTACCCACTCCCATATTTTCTCCAAAACTTTATTATTTTATTTTATTTTAGGGTTTCCTCCTTCCATTGAAACTCTTATGCTCTTTTTACCAAAGCTTAAAAACTCTCTTGTTTCAAAGACCATAGCTTTGCAGAGCTATATAGAGACGACATGGTACGCGAAACATAGTCCTACTGACTACCAAATTCGTGTTTAGTCCATAATTGGACCTACCTTTGACCGGTCCTACCACCTTGGTCGATCCTCCTTCTCTGGGATTCTCCCTTCTTCTCTAGTTGGTCTCTCCACTAGTCACTCATCTACCATTGGTCTGTCTGTCATTGATTCAAATGACATTGGTTCATCTGGCATTGGTTCATCTACCATGATTCATCGGCCATATTGAGGTTTAATTTAATTGGTCTCGCACCAATATTTAAAATAAACTCAATTTTGTCTTACTCTGACGAAACTAAATATTTTACAATTGCTAGCACTCACTCGACGTGGTGCTCGCACGACCTAGCGCTCGAACGACAAGCATCATTCGAGTAGCATTGCTCCTCAACTGTCATGATGATATGGCACAATTACCTATGTAACATCAATTAGACTCTATACATCTATGATCCATCAAGCATCACTGCTTGTTTCAGCATACAACTTATGCTTCATCTATCAATGAATCAACATGCTAGACTCATCAATATGCTAAGACTAGCAGTCTAGTTAGGTCAACGACTGACCGATTAATACATGTTTACAAATTAGACTCAACCATGCTCGAGACATCGATTATGTCACATGGGGGGATATTCACTAGGGTTTTAGTTTGGTGGCCTAAAGCACGTGCGGTAACGATACACCCACGACGAGAAAGTATAAAAGTTGTGTCGATAGTTGAAGAAGTGAAGGGAATAGTGGTTGCACAACTGCCAAGTCCCACTCATGTGACGGAGTCGGTTCTCGCCATGATTTCCACTTCTCTACTCTTCCAATTCTCTACAACTGTCACCACTTACGATATCAATGTGTTAACTTCTGCTGCTATAAATAGGTTCTTTAACTTATCGAAAAAGGACAAGAGTTTCATCTCATAAGAACTCAAAGGATCACAGAGCTATCATTCGTCTTTACAGCAGTTCAAACACATACCATCATTGACATTCAACCTCATTGATCTCAATACCTTTTCTGTTTTCCTCCCTACAGATCAACCCTTCTCCTTTCTTTGTGACTGAAACGAAATTGGAACAGTCATGTTTTGATGTCGGCTGATTTCGTATAGATTGATCTGTCGAATCTTAAAAGTACTTATAAAGTACAAATGTTTGATGTTTAAGCGATTTGGTCTTTAATCGATTTGTTATTCAAGTGATTTGCTTCGACTGGCATAATTTGATCCTTCATTGCTCTGAATAGCATTAACCCTTCTTCATCATTTCCATTTTTACCTCAAATTGTTTTTTACCCACAAACACCTATGTACCTCTCAAATGATCAAATTTGGTCATTCAAGGCTACTATGGACCTATCAAATGGACAAACTGACCTTTCAAACGCTCAAAGTTGGAGGTTTGAACATCGTGGCAAAGAGTGTA
Organism: Papaver californicum; assembly: GCA_023531435.1. Lineage (NCBI taxonomy): Eukaryota > Viridiplantae > Streptophyta > Magnoliopsida > Ranunculales > Papaveraceae > Papaver > Papaver californicum. The sequence continues at coordinate 3,660,402 of JAJJMC010032716.1, read as the reverse complement.
TCACGAGACAAACTCTTTGTCTAGCGACAAACACTTTGTCTCTAGCTAAATATTTCATATTTTTCTCTCCTACTTTTTAGTTATTTTAATACACTTTTATATATTATAATATCTTAAACATATATAAATAGATTTTTTACTTTGAAGGGTCCATAAAACATAATTAAATACTTTCGTCCCAGTTTAGTTGAAGGTTTATATATTTTGACGTAGATTAAGAAAAATGAGAGACTAAATTTTCTCCATATATATACCCTTAATATTAATTCTTATAATATTTAAATCTCCTAATTTTTTTATTCCTTGTTTCTAATGTCTGATTCTAGTACAATGACAAATAAAAAAAAAACTTGGTAGAAATATGAAAATCTTCATCTAATTTGGGACTTGAAAAAAAAATTCTTCCTTTTTATCTGAAATGGTACCGAGGGAGTATATTATTCTATTCAAATTTAATAATTTTATCATAGTAGGAAAACACACTTATCCATCCGTATGATTAGGCAAATCAAACCATTTAGTATAGATACATAGAAAATGGACTAATGGAACGTGCAAAGTCGGGGTGTCCGAGAAAGAGAGCTACCGTTAAATTTACAACTGAAACGTCAGAGGCTAACATGATTTGTTTGTGGGAATGACAAAGTCTTTTAAAAGTTCAGAAATTCTAGAAATTTGTGGTTCTAGTAATTCTGATTGGAATTTTCTGTCCATCAATTGGTACTTCGCGGGTGGTATTTCATGTATATGGCTTACTGGTGAGTGGTGACTATGAATTCAATAATGCGAGGCGAGGCGAGGCATTTGCTCTCATTGTATGCAGGTGACCAGTGTTGTGGATAGAGTATCATGGTATCGCACTGTTGTGTATGATCCTAGATTCCTAATGATCCTATTTACGGCATCAGCTTGATTATATAGCTGCAAGATGCTCTACCCTTGGGGCTTGAATGCTTACACCGATCTTGTATCATGTCCTTATGAAATTGATACCCGCAGTTTAAAATCTAACATTCGTCAAACACCATAATATACTGACAGCTGACAGATGATTCAACAGCAGCAGAGTCACTAACCGTTTGATCAATCATTACTCTAAAAATGGTAGGAGCGTCGAAGTTTCCTTGAACATGTTTTTTCTTTACTTTAATAATATGCCCCCCTCTCTCTGCTGCGGGTATAATGGAAATGATTTGATGATTTCTCTACCCATATGCACCATTTTATTTTATCCTTGTCAAAAGTCATAAAGATTCTTTAAAGAAGAAAAAGAAAATTGCATCAGTTTTTGTTTTTTAATTACATTACATTCTTTTTAATTGTTTATTCATTTATAAGTACTAATTTCTCCCAAGTGATAAATTACTTCACCACACCATACAATTTATTACATCTTTATCCAAAAAAATACAAATGATAATAATAATCCATTAATTTCTCTCAATCTTTTCAAAAATTTAATAGATCAATGAGAGAATTTTTTTTTAAAAAAACAGAGAAATCAAAAAAAGAAGAGTATCAAGTAACAAATTCCTCTGTTTTTTCTTCATGATCACATCATCATCATCATCATCATCATCATATATTGTCATCTTGAAAAGGCAGGTTCTTCAGTGATTGTGCTAAGTGATGGTTTTCTTGATCTACCAACTGATCTTCTATGTTGGAGATCAGCAAGTATAATATCATCAATATCATCTAAACTCAATCTTGGTATTTGATCATGATCACCAGTACTACTCTGTTTATCATTACTACTATCCCTTTTAATATTCCTAATCATAACAACCCATGAATCTTGATCTTCAATAAATTCTTCATCTTTATCATTATCATCAGCAGCAGGAGGAGGTACTATTATTGATTCAGGAGAAACTCTAACTTTATTATTTCCACCACCCCCAGATGCTGATGTTCTAACCTTATTCCCATGATGATGAGCAGCAGCAGTAGTAGTAGCAATCAATAAGAGTGAACCCATATCTGATGCTGTAACGACAGAATTAACTCTTTTCATTGGAAATAAAACATAAACATTACCCATTTCTAAATCTTCATCAGCATTAAGAGCTGAAAATCTTGAACCAATACGCAACGATTTTGAATTCACTAAGAAATGATTTGGTATCTCAAACATGATCTCGGCTGCTTTTGTTAAAAAGGGTCCTTTAATTTTCCTGATTACTCCATTTGGTAGTATCACTTTAGCTTCACAACTTGGTATACTGTGTTTTCCTCCTGCTGTCTGGATTGTGAGTGTACATGATATGTGGTTCCCCATTAGAGATGGTGGTGCGTTTAGAGAGGAGAGAAAGAGATAGAAGTAGTAGTGTGTTTTAGAATGAATGAAGATGAAGTTATAGATTTGGTGGATGGAATGTGAAGTATATATACAAGGGGCTGAGAGGAATAGAGGATGTTGTTGCCAGTTGTTTTTAGTTTGAGTTGAATCCGCGTTAGGAGGTGGCAGGGCATTTGAGTATTGAATGGGAAAGTAATGTTTTTTTTTGGTACTAAGCCGGACAAATATTTGTACACACAGTGGCAGCAAGCAAGACCACATGGACTGGCGGATATGTGTACTGTTAAGCCCTATTGACATGACAATCTCAAATATCTGCAAATTTACCCTACCGAGTTTACTTTACTTTACACAAAGTTATATCAATCATTTTGGTGTAATGATTTTAAACAGAATTTACCCTACCGGTATGAAATATCTACAAATTTACCCCACTGATACACAACATTTACCCTACCGGTCTAAAATATCTTCTTATAAAAGTAAAAAAACAATCTAAGGTATCTGTGGTTGTCGATTTTCTAACTTTTTAGTTTTTACCACTCACGGTGATTTTTCTATATGAAGTGAAGTCCTCGTCAAGTAACTAACTCGGTGATGTGGGTGAATTTCGAATGAGAAAGATCCTAAGTTTGTTAAAATGCAAAGCCTATGATGTAGATATATAATAGTACCATATCTACTATCATAAGTAACTTGGTGGGATTGCAAGAATGTTATGAAATTCTTTACGACTACGATGCTCATTTAAGATGGAGAGCGGGAAGGAAGAGTGGAAGACTGTGAGAGAGTGTCGATTACAATTTAGTTGTTTTAAGAATTACAATAATGTATAAACTTACTCGTACAATTTAGAATTCATTATTTTTATACCCTTGTTTAAAGAGTGTTAAGGTGTTTCTTCTTTTTTTTTTCTTTTCTATATCTAACTAATCAATTCATGCTATCAAAAGATTGATTAAATGATGGTTTTTAAAAGCAAATACAACAAATAACAAGAAATTTAATAATTAATTACAAAGAAAGAAACAATTAGTAAGTAAATCTAGAAAAAAAAATATCGAGATACCATGGAAATCGTATCAAATTTTTCTTTAAAAGGTACAAAGTAGGAATGGTGTGAGGATTTAAATTCAACCACTTTGGATGTTGTTCTTCTTAAAGAAGAGATGCTCTTGTGAAATAAGAGTAATTTATTCAATAACTTATCATCTTATATAGAGTAATCAAGAGAAACCCTTATCAATCTCTACTGTACTGGAACCCAAATCAGCGAACTATAAACAAAACTTCACCGATAGAAAGAAACCCACAAAATAATAAACTAGAATCCTATGAAAAAGGAAGACGAGAATCGATAAAAGCAAAAAACTAAGCTTAATTAAGAATAAAAACAGACTAAAATAGAATAAATAACAACCTAGATCCAATGAAAAACGTCTACACTAAAACCTAACTAAAAAAAACTAAAAATCTTTGTTCGAACTAGATCTGAGCGAGAGGATCAAAAATGTTACGCTGATAATTCGATTTACTCATACAACTTGGAATTCATTTTTTAGTACTTTTTTTTAATAGGTGTTAATTTGATAATTCCACTTGATTCAACGACCGAGGGAAGATTATTCCTCCGAGGCCAATTTATACATTCCTAATCCCCTCCCAAGGGTGAATTACAATGAAAATCAAATATATTTATACTAAAACCTAAAAACAAGTGAGGTCTCACTTGTGTTAATGTGCCTCCATCACTGGGTTGATTAGTTAAAGAATTACAATATGACGAATGCCACTTTAGTACAGGTGTAAAGCTCTATAGAAAATATGTACAAAATCATATTCTAAAACTTATCGTTAAAATCTTAGCTCCAGCGGCACAACAAGAGAACAAAGAGCTTTAATACAACAAAGGGAAACAATTTGTCCGACGGGGGGTTATGCTGAGTTTGCCCTCGCAACTGTGAAAATGGTGGATCATCTGATGTTTGTGTGTGTGGTAGAGAATCACAGCAAAACCAACCGGGAAAAAAAAGAAAAGAAGTGGTCAGAGGAATTAGCTTCGGCTGAGGTGCATCTTATGATACCAAAAAAAACAAAAAATGGAAAGATTTAGTTGAAGTTTAACTGTAAATATACGCTTAGTGTGCGCTGTTAATCCGTGTGGGACCCAACTAATATTATTGTTTTTGTTCTAGTCGTTAGAGAGACTTTTGAGAAATGACCCTGACCCGAGTTCTTTAATGATGCGCGCTTCGGTGTCTTTAATCAAACCTCCTTTAAATATCTGAATTTAATTAGACTAATCGATGTTTAATTAAACAACTGTGATAGTTATAGGGACAGTTTCCCGAATAAGATACATGCACCACACTTAACCATTCCTTTGCTACCTAAAATTTATGCTAGGTGTAAAATTACTCCTTTACTAAAGTGAACTTCATCCTAAGCATTTGCATTTTATTAGAAAGGAAACAGAGCAAGTGTTGTGGCTAGCCGCTTAGATAGAGCCATCTAACAAAAAAAGAAGAAGAAGAAGAAGAGAGAGTAGGCACAAACAATCTATGATTACGTTTTGATTGTATCCTATTTACACTAATCTTTACTTAGTAACTTGAGACATAAACAAAACTGAGTAGTATGCTATGAGCAATGTTCAATAATTATCTCTGATGGTCCACCTTTAACTTTAACACAAGTGATATGCAACTAACTCTTTTCACATGTCGAGTAAGGGTGTAATCACCTAGAATCATTTAAAGTAAGTTACGTTCGTCACAAATGTTAGGCTTCACGCTTAATTATGTGTGGTTTCCTTTTTCGTCCTAGATTTAGGAATGTCTTTCGTGTGGGATTCATTTTTATCTAAATGGATTTCACATTCAGGGGAGATTCAGGGGATAACTGCCGGCAAAGCCATCTTACATCATTGCCTAGAGCTCCAAATTGTTGGGAGCCCGGATTATTATTTCTCGATCCAAAGTTTCCATGGATGCCAAATAACGAGGTCATGTTTTTTTATTTTTTTTGGGGTATGATTTATGAATGTATCCCTAATACTTCCGTATACAATTAAAAATTGTGGTATTTGGCTCTTCATCAGAAAATAATAAGATAATGTAGGTATCTTTCGTTACATGAAATACTTAGTGTAATATAGGTCTGAAATTATAGGCAGAGATGTTTTTATCCTCTTCTTGTTATGTTAGAAGAGCAAAAATTGTTATTGTATTTATAGTGATATGTTACATTCATATACAAGGAAGTTAATCTAAATACAGTAATATTCTAAATATGGCAAAGACTTGATGTGCACAACAAGTCACCGCCTTTTCAGTATATGGTTCATTCCAACACTCCCCCTCAAGTTGGAGTCGTGTCAGCAATGCCGCGTAAGCCCAACTTGATGATAATGCGCTGGTGATGTTCTCTTCCCAAGGCTTTTGTGAAGACGTCCGCCAATTGATCATAAGATCTGACATAAGTTGGAGATATCAACCCTGACAACATTCTTTCATGCATAATATGCCAATTTATTTCAATATGCTTTGTTCGTTCGTGAAAGATTGAATTTTCTACAATATGAATTGCAGTTTGATTATCACAGTGTATTGTTACTGGTTTATGAATCTTGATTTGAAAATCTTGCATGAGATAAGTGAGCCATTGAATTTCACTTGTGAGATTAGCTAAAGCACGGTATTCAGCTTCTGCGGAAGATCGAGCTACAATAACTTGTTTTTTACTAGGATATAAGGTCGTTTCCCATCATGGTAATGTACCCTGTGGTTCATCGACGGGTTGTTGGGCAACCATCCCAATCAGAGTTTGTATACCCAGTTAAGATTAAATTACAATTTGAGGATAAAAGAATTCCTTTACCAATGGAACTTTTTAGATATCGTAAAATATGATTCGCAGCATCCATGTGCGTAGTTGTGGGCTTTTGCATAAATTGACTAAGGCAATTTACTGCATACACTATATCAGGTCTAGTGACCGTTAAGTGTAAAATTCGTCCAATTAGACGACGATAAGATGAAGGACCATCCAAAAGCTTACCATCTGTAGGCGTTAGTTTTGTATTTTGCTCCATAGAAAATAATGATAGGCGTGATCCTGTTAGCCCTGCATCTTGAAGGATATCCAGGGTATATTTTCTTTGGCATAAAAATATGCCTTTCGGCGACCGAAAAACCTCAATACCTAAAAAATATTATAATTTACCTAAGCTTTTGATTGAAAATTTCTTTTCAAAAACTTCTTTGAAGTGTTGAATCAACTTAGAATCATTTCCTGTCATAATAATATCATCTACATATACTAAAATATATATAAAGCTAAAACCTTGATGATAGTAAAATAGAGAAGAATCTGCTAATGATTACTTAAAACCTTCTGAAATAAGTGTGGTTGAAAACCTTGCAAACCACTGTCGAAAAGCTTATTTAAGTCCATAAAGAGATTTATTAAACGAGACACGAGATTTTCCCCTTGTCGTTTAAAACCAAGCAGTAACTCCATAAATATTTCTTCATTTAAATCCCCTTGAAGAAATACATTATTGACATCAAATTGGTGAAGATACCAACCTTTAATAGAAGCAATAGAAAATAACATACGAACAGTTACAAGTTTGCAACTGGTGAAAAAGTATTGTGGTAATCGACTCCTTCAAGTTGAGTATAACCTTTTATAACCAAACGAGCTTTGTAACGCTCAATTGTACCGTTAGACTTGTATTTGGTACGGTACACCCATTTCCATCCAATAACAGATTTATTATGGGGATGAGGCACCTCAGACCACGTATTCAAGGCAGTAACCTCTACAATCATGGAATTTTTCCATATCGGAGACTGCATAGCTTCTTGAAAGGTACGGGGTTCATTTTGGGTAATAATATTTAAGAGAAAAGCTTTATGAACAAGAGAAATTGCTCAAATTTTAAATAATAAGCCAAAGGATATAAAGGCTCAGTAAATGAAGGTGTAAAAGTTATAGTACATTCATAGTCTTTTAAGTATGAAGGAGGATTACGTACCCATTGGTGTCTATCCAAGAAAGGATAAATTGACTCAAGCAACACATGTGAGAGTGACGGTGAAACAGATTGTCGTTTTATGTCATTAGATAAATTAGACGTGGATAAACTTGGACTAATGTTGGAGGGACTGTCCATATTGGCAGTAGTATCATGCAATGGAAGGGACGCTGAAGTAGTGGCATCGTCCAAACAATCATTGTTTAAATAAAAAACTTCTAAACCTGAATTGGACGTGGGTTCATGCACCACTACATTTCTGTCCGAACATGATTGATTGTGTGTAGGTTGATGCACTACCACAACTTGCTCACTTGGTGTCTCATTACCTTCATTTGAAGAACTAGAATCAATTAAATTAGAAAAAGAGAAAGTTGATTCATGGAACACAACGTTCCTAGATACATACATTGTTTTTGAATCAATGTCGTATATGTGATATCCTTTTTGACCGTAAGGATATCCGATAAAAATACAGGTACGATCTCTAGCATCAAACTTATGCTTGATTTTCGTGTTCTTGGTAAAACATAAACAACCAAAAATATGTAGAGATTTATAATTCGGAGGGACCCAAATAAAATTTCATGGGGTGATTTATAACCTAGTAATGGGGTAGGTAACTTGTTTATCAAAAAGGTAGCAGTGAGCACACACACTCGCCCCAAAATTTAAGAGGTAAATTTGAATGAAATCGTAAAGCACGAGAAACATCAAGAAGGTGACGATGCTTGCGTTATACTACTCCATTCTGTTAAGGTGTAGCTACACAACTTCGTTGATGAGCAATCCCAAATTTAAGAAATAAATCTTGCATAAATTTGGAAAAAAATTCAGTTCTGTTGTCAGAACGTATCTTTTGAACTTGTGGTAAGAAAACATCTCCAGATCCGTAAGAGAGTGTATTAACTGAATGTTTAAATTGAGTGCGAACATAGGCAAGAAAATATTGTAACTATTTAAATATTTCAGACTTAACTTTCATTAAAAATATCCAAGTGCAACGCGAATAATCATAACAATGGAAAGAAAATAATGATCCCATGAGATACTTGGATCGCTAAATAGCCCCCAAATATCACAATGGATTTATTCAAAATTCCTATAACTAGAACTACTACTAGAAGAAAACTTCAATATAGATTGTTTGGCATATGGACAAATACCACAGTTTTCTATTGAATAAAAAAAAATTGCTTAAATAAAAACTCTAATCTAGGTGAGGATGGATGTCCTAATCTCCAATGCCAAAGATGAAAATTTTGCGGAAGCGGAACAGAAAGAGTGCTAGTTGCACGCAGATAGTAGAGACCATTATGATAATCACCCTGCCCAATCACCTTCTTCGATTGTAAGTCCTGAAAGTAGCATCGGTTAGAGGTAAAAGTAATAGAGTAACGACGTTTAGAACGAACGAATTGCCATACAGATAGTAAACTAAATTTGCATGTAGGAACATGAAGAACATTAGTAAATTTTAAAGTAGGAGAAAAATTGACAGTCCCAATATGCAGAGCATGTATGCGACTTCCATTTGGAAGTTGAACAGATGTATATGGTGGTGCTTTAACATAAGAAGAAAAAAATTCTGATAAACAACAAATATGGTTAGATACACCCATATCTATAACATACCTGCTAAATTGGCAGTTGGTGGTGTAGGCCCTGATTAAAGTAAGGCCATGAGTTGATTATACTGATGAACAGTTAATTGGGGGGTAATAGTTGAAGAAGAGTTAGCCACATATCCACTCAGAGCAGTTGAAAAAGATTTCGCCCCATAGTTATTTGATTCATCCCTTTGCTTCTTTGGATAACCAACAATTTGGTAGCATCGGTCCTTAGTATGACCTATCTTTCCATAATGATCACAAGAAAGGTATGGCTTCTTATTACTGGGTCCGTTGTAGTTGCTATGTGGTGGAGGTCGAGACTCAAATCTAGATGAAAGTGCAACACCATCGAGTTGTGGTACAACTGCAATATTGATATACTGTTGTTGTTCTTCTTGGCTTACGAGAGAATAAATCTTTGCAATCGATGGAAAATGAGACATGAGAAGGATATTACTCCTAACTGCTCAATAAATATATTATGAAGACCTTGTAAAAACTCCATCTCTTTATCTTTAATTGCTCGAGCACTTGTTTTCCATTACCGTAAGAACAAGGTTCAACTGGTGTAAGAGTACCTACTTCATCCCATAGGATTTTAAGATTGTTGTAGTAAGAAGAAACACTAAAATCCTCTTTTTTATAGTATATATGTGACATTTTAGATCAAATATTCTAGGCATATTTGTTTCAGTAAATCGATCTTCAAGATCGACCCAAATAACTAGCAGTTTCGGCACGAATCCAAGCAGAAAGTTTATCATCAGAAGCTTCTGGTTTAGAGATTGTACCATCAACAAAGCCATATTTGTTCTTGGCTATTAGAGCCCTAGCAATGCCTCTTGACCAAGTTGGATAACTATCACCTGTTAATACGGGGGAATAAAGCGCAGTCGATGGCTTGTCCGATGCTGGTACATCAAAAGGATCTAAGCTTTAGCGATTTTCATCAAGCTTATTACGTCATGTGTTAGTTGAATACATTGATGGTGACAGTGGTGGTGTTCCAGCCATGTTGTTAAAAACAGAAATTGATTGCGAATAAAAATATGAATGGTGAATTGAAGAGAACTAAAACTCAAAGATCGTACCTGCTCTGCTATACCATCTGAAATTATAGGCAGAGATGTTTTTACCCTCTACTTGTTATGTTAGAAGAGCAAGAATTGTTATTGTATTTATAGTGATATGTTACATTCATATACAAGGAAGTTAATCTAAATACAATAATATTCTAAATATACCAAAGACTTGATGTGCACAACAAGTCATCGCCTTTTCAGTATATGGTTCATTCCAACAATAGACCACATGGAAAATTATTTATGTCATTAGTTGTACCTTATAGGTGATGGAATTATGAGGATTTTGTTTCTTTAAATTAGATTGATTAAATTTTTTTGCAAATGATAATAACGATAGTACACTAGATTATATTGCCAGATTGAATACACGTTTAATTTATTGAACCTGGCTCCCCATTGAATGCTTCTAAATGAGCTAACAATAGGTTTTGTTAAGCATAATAATACTAGATGATGTATAAGATATTTCATGTAATAACGGAGCCGATGAACCAGTGCATCCTAGACATTCCAGGAAATAACTAATATTTATATTCCTAATATATTCAGGAACAAATTATTTTCCGTCGTGATTAAAAACAATATAAATGTTACTAAATTTGAAAACTAATATTTTTGCTCCTAACTTATTCAGAGATCCCATGAGTTAGAAATGATTATAAGCATTACTAAAATCGGAGTCTTCTTAACCCGAGGGGTAACTTTGTTTTTGTCTGATCGATGATCGACTCTGTGTTTACTGAAATTTAAACTATCAGGCTTAATTGAATGAGTTTATGTGTAATTATTGTGTCATGTACCTGCCAGCCCTTAGTCTTACTATGGGTGCCTTAGTCAGTAAGTAGTTAAGTAGTTAGCAAGTTAAGTAGTAGTTATATCCTAACAAAAGTTTAAACTAAAGAGTAGTGATTCACCCACGTGTACGGTGGCTGTGAAGTAGTTATTAGGGTTTGTTTCTTTTAAGGTTCTATTTAAGTCAATTTGTAAGAATGATTGGAATCAATCAATGGATTAAAAAGAAAGAGACTGTACTCCGCGTGAGACAGAGGTTACTTGCATTATCTTCCTTAATTCCACTGTTCTTCTTAAAATTTTGTACTACAATCATAACAATTGGTATCATCCAGTAGTCTTTCACAATGACTAGAGGTTCTTCCATCAACGATGTAGACGCAACAACAAAAGAATAGATTTCTTTACTCAAACAATTGGCTTAAACTAGTATCTGTGAAGCTGCATCTCATACAACTGAAGCTCAAGCACATGGGGAGAAACTGACAGAAATCAGTATGAACATTAAAGATCTAACTTCTTCATCTACAACCACAAACTCCAAGTTAAATACCTTGATTGACATACTATCCAGATCTCGTAATAATAAACCTTCTTCTTCTTCTCACTCTACAAACCCACCTGTTTCAGGAAACACCTTCCAACCCCACACAAATGTTCCACCAGGAAGTTCATCTACTCCCCATCTTAAGTCTCCAAAAATAGATCTTTCAAATTTTACTGGAGAGAACCCTCGCACCTGGATAAGAAAGTGCGAGAGATATTTTCAGATCCACTATGTGGAAGAACAACAAATGGTTGAATTCGATTCTATGTCTTTGGAAGAGAAAGCAGATTCCTGGTCCTTTGATGGTAAACTCTCTTTACATTGGTCTGATTTTGTTGAACATATATGTGATAGATTTGAAGATCTGGCTAATGATAACTATGTGATTTGTTTCAAAAAAATCTCTCAAGCCACAACTGTGGATGAATACTTTGAGTAGTTTGAGCTCTTAAAAACACTTATGATAAACAAGAACCCATCTCTATCAGAAAAATATTTTGTATTAAGTTTCATTAGTGGCTTAAAAGAGAAAATTAGAATTCAAGTTCAAATGCACAAGCCTACCACTCTCTCTCAGGCTTTTTTCCTACCAAGACTTCAAGAGGATGCTCTCTCATCTTAGCTTCCTACAACAAAGACCTTCCCTCATAAACCACCCACAACTTCTTCTTACTTCAACAAATCCACCTCACTAGCCAAAAATCTCAACCACCACCATCCACCTCTGGTGCTACTCCATGGAGACCCAATCCTTCTGCAGCAACCACCACCCCACAAACTAGATATCTGTATATTCCTCCAATAAGAAGACTCACACTAGATCAACAAAATTAAAGACGTGCTAGGGGCCTTTGCTATAATTGTGATAAAAAATATTTAATTGGTCATAGATGCAAGCCTCAACAACTATTTATGGTGGTAGCTGAGGAGGAGTTATCTCCCACATATGAGATTCCAACGTCATCTTCTGAAGAACCATTAGTTGAGACATATATGGAAATTTCTCTCCATGCCCGTACAGGAAATGTGAGTGGTGATACAATATGCATCCCTGGGTTGTTAAAAAAAAATGCAATCACTATCTTAGTGGACACATGTAGCACTCATAGCTTCCTAGATGCTGATCTTGCCAAAAAGATGGAGTGCATAGTTCTTCCTACTGCACACATGCTAGTAAAAATAGCTAATGGGGCAAGAACTAATAGTTCTAGTTTATGTAAGCAAATCAAGTGGAAGATGCAGGACCACCAATTTGAGTGGGATTTACATTTACTACCACTAGGAGGTTGTGACATGTCCTTGGAGATGATTGGTTGCACATTCTAGGTGATTAATGTTTAACCTCTCTACACTATGCATTTTATTTGTTCATCAAGGTTCTACAGTTACACTCAAAGGTATATCCTCTACTTCATCACTTAAGATGCTAAGTGGTAAGTCAATTAATTTTTTTCTTCAAAAAGAACACTCATGGGTTATTCGGTCAATTTTTCTCAATTATTATTGCACCTGCACCTACTCAAATTCCACCACCAGTTCAAGATTTTCTTAATGAATTTGAGAACATCTTTTCTGAACCCACTCAATTACCCCCACAGAGAATTCTTGATCATTAAATACCCCTCAAACCAAATGCACAACCAGTGAACTTAAAACCATACAAATGTCCCTTTATTCAAAAATCAGTTGTTGAATCCTTAGTAAAGAAAATGTTACATTCTCAAATCATTCAACATAGCCACAACCCATTTGTTTCACTTATTCTTCTTGTCAAAAAGAAGGACAATACTTGGCGTTTTTGTGTTGATTACATGAAATTGAATGAGCTCATTGTTAAGGATATATTTCCTATTTCTTTAATTGAAGAATTATTAGATGAGTTACATGGGCCAAGTTGTTTACAAAGATAGACTTGCGTTCAGTTTATCACCAAATGGTCCAAATCAGAGTCCGCTCTCCTGATATTCCAAAAACTGCATTTAGAACTCATCATGGCCATTATGAATTTAGGGTGATGCTATTTGGGTTAACAAAAGCACATGTAACATTCCAAGCCCTCATGAACTCCATCTTTGAGGAGTACCTTAGAAAATTTGTACTTGTATTTTTTTGATGATATTTTGGTATATAGTGCTAACCTTGCAAATCATATACAACATCTGTCTTTGGTGTTTTCTTTGCTTAGGCAACGCCAACTCTATGCCAAATATTCCAAGTGCTGCTTTGCTCAATCCTCCTTGGAGTACCTTAGACACATAATTACAGCTGAGGGTGTTGCTGCTGACATAGAAAAGATAATTACCATAAGAAACTGGCTAATTCCCATAACTCTAAAACAACTAAGAGGTTTCTTGGGGCTTACAGGATATTACAGAAAGTTTGTGAGAGGTTATGATTCTATCTGTAAACTACTCATTGATATGCGCATTTGAACAACTCAATCTAGTTATGTGCTCCACTCCAGTCCTAGCATTACCATATTTTTCCAAGACTTTTTTGGTAGAAACTAATGCTAGTTCCATTGACATTGGTGCGGTTCTCATGCAAGAGGGTGGAAAACAAACCCTTGGGTCCTCAAGCCATGGTATTATCTGCTTATGAAAGAGAATTGTCAGCCGTGGTGAAGGCAGTCACTAAGTGCTAACATTGCTTGTCAAGCAATCACTTCATCATCAACACAGATCAACAAAGCATCAAGTACTTCATGGATCAAAAGCTCACAACTGTGCTCCAACAAAAATGGCTTATGAAATTGTTGGGTTTTGATTATACAATCCACTATAATACAGGGAAAGATAACACATATGTTGATGCTCTTTACAGATTACCTACAACAACAACTAGTAGCTGCACTTCCTTAACTTCCTCCACTCCTACATGGGACACTGACATAATTACCAGCTATAACACAGACCCTTGGGCTTCAGAAATCATCCCAAAATTACTTGTGAATGCTAATGCCATTCCTAACTACATCTACAAAGAATGTATTCTAAAATACAAAGATAGAATTTATGTGGGTCAAGGCAACAACTTGAGGAATGCTATAATTGAATATGTACATGGTTCTGCAGTTGGGGGCCACTCAGGTATGCAAGCAAGTTATATGAGAGCAAGATCTTACTTCTATTGGCAAGGATTAAAGAAGGAAATCTTATTATTTGTTATTTACTGTGATACTTTCCAAAGGAATAAAGCTCCCACTTCTCAACCAGCCGGTCTCCTTCATCCCTTACCAATCCCTTCTCGGGCTTGGAAGCACATCATCATGAACTTTATTGAAGGCCTCCCTAAGTCCAACAGAAAAGATGTAATCATGTTGGTTATTGACAGGTTCACAAAGTATGGGGATTTTATAGCCTTGAGTCACCCCTTCACTGCGGCTTATGTGGCTCAAGAATTCCTCAACAATATCCTTAAACTACATGGAATATATTCCTCCATTGTTTCTGACAGGGACAAGGTCTTCACTAGTCATTTCTGGCAAGAACTTTTTAAAGATGTTGGCACTAAACTTCATCTCAGTACTGCTTATCATCCTCAATAAGATGGGCAAACTGAAAAGGTCAATTCTTTCCTAGAAGGATATTTGATATACATGACAGGTCACAAACCTAGGAATTGGTTCTCTTGGATCCTTGTAGCTGAATGGTGATATAACACCAACTATCACACCAACCTCAAGAGAACTCCATTTCAAGCCTTATATAGTTACATTCCACCTCACTTAGCTTTTCTTAATGAATCTACTACTTATGTGGCTGCTGTGCAAGACTATCTCTGGAAAAGAGATTATATGCTTGAGATTTTGAAGAACTCTTTACACCTAGCTCAGGAGAGAATGGAGTGGTTTGCTGACAAGAAAAGATTAGACACAAATTTTAAATTGGGTGATTGGGTTTACTTAAAACCCTAACCTTACAGACAGTCTTCTATCTCTTTGAGGAGGGATTTCAAACTTGCAGCAAGATACTATGGGATCTTCATGGTCCTTGAACGCATTGGCCAGGTAGCATACAAATTGCATCTTCCTGCAACTTCTAAGATTCACCATGTCTTCCATGTTTCCCAGTTGAAGAAGAAGCTTGGCGCAGCCATTACTACATGCCCAACACTACCACCAGTTGGTGACTCTGGTGAGATTGTTCTACTTCCTATTGTTGTTCTTGATACTCGTACAATCACTCGCAATGGACACAAATGTTCCCCAACTCTTAATCCAATGGTCTCACACCTCCATTGAAGATGCTACTTAGGAAGATGCAGCTCATGTTCGCGCTCATTTTCCTACATTTCATCCTTGAGGACAAGGATAATCTTAACATGGGGGTATTGTCATGTACCTACCAACCCTTAGTATTATTATTAGTTCCTTAGTCAATGAGTAGTTAAGTAGTTAGCAAGTTAAGTAGTTGTTAGATCCTAATAAAAATTTAAACTAAAGAGTAGTGATTCACCCACGTGTAGGGTGGCTGTGAAGTAGTTATTAGGGTTTGTTTCTGTTGGAAAACAATGGCTAAAAAAATGAGTTGTAAATCTTTTATTAAAATATAAAATATTGTGCATATTTGGGTTCGATCTCCTGACCTATTGGTCACTTTACATGTTTTGGTTTTTCCTTTGTTTTCTTTTGTGAATGAAACACTTTAGTCCCACATCGGGGAGTTTCCACTTCTTAAGTTGTATTAAGAGATTATATAAACAAACTTTTCTCAACCTATTTTGACAACCAAGGAAAAGAGGTTTCTCCATATTTTTGGAGAGACCAATAGAATAATAATTTATTATTATATTTTTTAAGTTTTTTGAGATTTTCCTTGAAGGGTTTTTATGAGTTGCCAAGCTCAAGTTGAGCATCTACTACGAGTGGTAGTAGTAGGTGTAGTAGGGTGCTTTATCCTGGAGGCATCCGCCCTGTGGAGGCTATAGTATCACTCTTGAGTGTACTCGGGCGCTAATGTCTTAAGGACAGCATGTTGAACACGTGACTCACTTTGTTTTTTTTTAATTTTGTTACATACCATCTTGATGTTGCGGAGATACGAGGAGCTCATCCGTTTTGACGAACCACTTCCGTTAAGAGCTAAGTATCAACAACCTTTGTTTATTTGATTTTTTTCATTTTTATTATGCACCCAACAATTTCTTTTAAGGTTCTATTTAAGTCAAGTTGTAAGAATTGTTGAAGTCAATCAATAAATTAAAAAAAAAAGAGGTTGTGCTCCGCGTGAGACAAGGTTACTTGCATTATCTTCCATAATTTCATTGTTCTTCTTACAAGTTTGTACTACAATTATAACATGTTGCAATTGAAATTCATAAGACGTCAAAATTTAGGATATCAGAATGCATTAATTAATGGTGAAAACGTAAAACACCGTAAAAAAATATATTATCAAAACCTCAACTTCAAATTCATATTCATTTGGATTTTATAAAACAGGCCATGGGTTATAAGCCCAAAGGTGTCACTATCCAACTACATAAAACCCAACAAAACAAATTTAACATAAAAAACCCATTATAAATCAACTGTCCATATTACCCTTGCTTATTATTCAGCCCAACTTCAGAAACTATTCACGCCCATCACGCCCATTTCACCTTAACCTTACAGAATTTTTTTCCCCTTCACCTTACGGAATTTTTTCCTCGTCTTCATCTTTATCATCCTCGTTTTCATATTCATCATCAGTAGCTTCATCATCCTCGTCTTCATCTCCATCATCATAGCTTCATCATCCTCGTCTTCATCTTCATCATCCTCGTCTTCATCATCAATAACTTCATCATCCTCATCTGCATCATCTACAACTAGAATCAGAATCAAACCAATTTCAAAATATTGACAAAACGGTTGTTCATTATCATCAATAACTTTTTCAACCTAAAATAAAAACAAAATCATAGATCAAAATCAAAATCAAAAATGGTTTCATCATCTGTTAGGTTTAGGTTTCATCTGTTTCCAAATCAATCTTTCATACTTAGATTCAAAGATAGAAAGTTTCAATTCCATTTGTTTTCACCCTTATTTATTTATGATTCAATTATGTTCAGTTTTGGTTTCATCGTTTTTTTTCGTTCAATAAAATAAAGATGAAAAAAAACGATGAAACCTTTTGGGGTTTCATAGTTTTTATTTTACAGATGAAAAAAACACTATGAAACTGAATAAGGTTTCATCCATTTCAATTACATTTTTCTGAAGAAAAAATGTCTCAGCATATAAAAAAACAATGAAAACCGAATAAGGTTTCATCCATTTCAATTACATTTTCCTGAAGAAAAAATGTCTCAACATATAAAAAAACAATGAAATCGAATAAGGTTTCATCTGTTTAAAATACATTTTTCTGTAGAAAAAATGTCTCATCATATAAAAAAAAAATGAAACCGAATAAGGTTTCATATATATCAATTACATTTTTCCGTAAAAAAAAAATAGGTTTCACTGATTTTCAACTAAAAATAGGTTCCATAATTTTTTTTTGGTTCAAATAAATTTACAGATGAAAAAAAACAATGAAACCAAAAAAGGTTTCATCTGTTTAAAATATATTTTTTTGTAGAAAAAACTTCTCATCATATAAAAAAACAATGAAACCGAATAAGGTTTCATACACATCAATTACATTTTTCTGTAAAAAAATAGGTTTCACGGATCAACTAAAAAATAGGTTCCATCTTTTTTTTGGTTCAAATAAAATTACAGATGAAAGAAAACAATGAAACCAAAAAATGTTTCATCTGTTTAAATTACATTTTTTGTAAAAAAATATCTCAGCATATAAAAAACAATGAAACCGATTAAGGTTTCATACATATCAATTACATTTTTCTGTAAAAAAAAAGGTTTCACTGATTTTCAACTAAAAAATAGGTTCCATCATTTTTTTTGGTTCAAATAAAATTACAGATGAAAAAAAACTATGAAACCAAAAAAGGTTTCATAGTTTTTCTGATGTTTCACCAACAAAAAACCCTAATTTCGACAATGATGATATATCATTATATTTTGTTGATGATTTTCGGCGATGACGATCTGGAGGTGTTGGTGATGTTTGTAGAGGATAGAAGGAGGAAGAAGAGGTGTTGTTGTTGGTGGATTTGGACATATAGTGGTGGAGGAGAAACAATAACGACGAGGAAGCAATGGGAAAGGAGGAGGTGTTGTTGGTGAATGATACGAAGGTGTTGTTGTGGCGGAGGAGGTACTGTTGTTGCTTGTGATGGGGGCGAAGGAGGTATTGTTGCTGCTAGTGATGGTGGTGGAGAGGAGAAGAAGAAGAAGAGAGGTATTGGTGAAGAATATGAATGTGTTGTTGTCGCGGAAAAGGTATTGTCGCTGCTGGTGATGGTGGCGGAGGAAGTATTGTTGTTGTTGGTGATGGTGGTGGGGAGATGAAGAAGAAGAAGAAGAAGAAGAAGAAGAAGATTAACATACCTAGGTTATATATAGAAGGGCATCTCGAGTATATTGAAAATAATTAAAATCCAAATTTAATTAGCATTAAGTGAAATGGAATTTTTGTCTCATTTTTAATGAAAATAATTTTCTTTATAAAAATAATATAAGAGGATTTTATGCATGGTAAATTTTTTCACCTTGATTTTTTATACCAAGTTTTGTTTATAAAAAACATTGCCGCATAAATTATAAGATAGCAATTCTTCTCGTCTAATATTAGGAAAAACATCAATATAATAGGACCCACTTGGTGTACTATAGACCACATGGCAAGTTGTTTATGTTATTGGTTGTACCTTGTGGGTGATACAATAATTCTGTTTTTGTTTCTATAAACTAAGATTGATTAAATGGTTTTTTCTACGAATAATAAATGATGATAGTATTAGTACACGAGATTATACTGCCAGAATCATTTGATACCGTTGAATTGGACCCAACTCTCCATGGAATGCTTCTAAATGTTTAACCACAAATTTTGTTAACCATAAATAATTTATTAAGCTTGATTTGGTCATCTCAAAATCTAAGTTTCACTTTTACTAATTCATAGCTTGCATCATCCTCTATCAATATATAATCAAAGAATGAACAAATGCATGTACTCCTATTTCTAGGAAACCAACAACAACTCATAAGCAATCAAGAGAATGATATCCCACTTCCAAGGATTATAACATATCACAAACATTATTCACTCACATGTTAGGGGAGTTTATACCCCCAACCAAACTATATTTCATTTCTTTCTCTCTAATGCATTTTTCAGAGAATTAATAATGAATCAAATATTATGGATAATAATGAATAATTAGGAGAATAACATTGCATTAAAGTATAAACAACTTGATTAGTTCATAAAACCAAGAAAACATTTGAAATTTTATTAGTTATTAATCGCGTAATCATACAGCGATAAGGTCGGCCGTTAATGATCTAGCTACCGTGGTGGGGTGCAGCTTATTGCCCCCTTATGCCTCTTATCACCTACACAAAGCCAAAGGATTTTTTCTCAAAAGACCCCACAAAAATTCCACGCATATTTTTTTACTCTGCAAAAGAAATTTAGTATCATAAAAGATGGAATAGAAAAACAGAAAGCAGACTTTTCCTAATATTGAGTCCACATTCAAGGAATATAAGTGGGGAGGATGAGTTTTGCACTAAGCTTGACATCTGTGGCGTAAAAGCAACAAAAAGAAAAAGTCCATATGCTTGACATTTGTAGCGTAAAAGTATAAAAAAAAACTACTACCTATGAACATTCCTCCGGGTTTTTTTTATCTATGTTTACACCTTATCTCTTAAAATTCTTCCGGATGGAAAAACTCATGCTTCATAAACCGACATCCCTCTTTACATTACTAAATAGGATGAAAAACCGAAGCTACAGATTGGACTTTCGGGATCAAAGAGTTAATCTCGGATCAGTGATATCGACGAGTTTCAATCACTGATATCATCATCCAATAATTTTATCACTATATTATAATAACACCTGCCAAGCTTATTGCCCAGCTGTTCTGAACTTATCGTTAGTCCTTTCCGAAGCATTTTCATCGTTACTAAAAACAAGGGTATAAAAAATGGATTTTTTTTTGTTGTAGAGAACAGTCGAGGACAGGCATGAGGTGCATGACGTAGAAATAATAAAGACACAGTGGTTTTCCATTTCCTGTGTCCTAACAAGCACACGCTTAACTGTTTTCCTTGGTAAACACGGAGACACTCAACTTGGATAGAGTGTCGGACATGGGCAAAACACGCATATGTCACATTACAAGTCTCGTGCCCTTGCTTCTTGGTCCATTCCACATGATTACAAAGCAAGCTAACTTGTCGTCAGACATACATTTAATGAGCCATCAAAATCAATGGTTTTTGAGATGAAACTGGTGGCCGAGGCAAATGGTAAGCTTGTCAATTAGCTGTGAAGCTCAGGCGCAGCCATTGCATTATTAGAGGCTATTTCCTTATCTTAAACAAGGTAACTCATTGTATCCATTGGCGAGTTCTAAGAACCAGATCTGCAGCTCATAATCTCGCCAAATTATTCGCTCAACTGGAGAAATTTCTCTTCCACCCCCTTGGCTTTCTGCTAATACCGAGATTCTCAGTCATAATTCTATGTAAGAATCTCTTTGTATTGTTCTTTGGGTTGCTGTGGCCTTTCAAGAGGATGCAAAAGGGAGAATGAAGTGTTGAAATCTCACTAAAGAAAACTCCTTTACCAACGAAAAACTCGCATTCATCATATGACCGTTTTATTAAACATTAACACACTATTAGTACCAAGTATACAAGTTTTCATTTCCTCATTCAGATCAAATACAAAAGGAAGATCAAATTCTGAATCATTCGTTACCTAGTATAAATTCACCAACCCCAAACAAATAGAATGTTATACAGACAAATAAGGTATGGTCCAAACTATTGTTTGTAGTAGCCACCACCAGGTCCTTGCTGATGAGGAGGGTAAGGACCAGGAACACTATATGGTGGTGGAGGATGCGATGCAGGTTGTTGTGTATGGGCATTATAGTAGGGACCCCGCCATCCAGGATAAGCTGGTTGCCCGTATTCAGGTTGTTGTTGTTGTTGTTGAGGTTGAGAAGGTGGTGGATACGGGCTACCAGTGGCCTGTAAATGGTAGGGAGGCGGTGGTTGCTGTGGGTTGCCATATGAGGGTGGAGGACCGCCATATGAGGGTGGAGGGCGAGTATATCCAGGTGCCCCTGGTTGCTCCATGGGCTGATGATAATAAGGTGCTTGGGGGTGAGAGTTCGGTGGAATTTGAGGACCTGGTGGCATAGATGATGTTCTAGGAGCCTGCTGCTGCTGGTTCCCAACGGGAGGATAAGAGTGGTTCTTACCATCCTGAAAGCTGAGACCTGCTACTTGTCTCTGCACCTCTTCCATCATTTCCCTACACTGAATGTTTCTTGTCATGACAAAATCGCTGCACTGCTGCTTTACATTGGTTATTGCATCCTGCTCAATACCACCCCAAAAGAGTTATTCATATTTCTTAATGCTAGAAAATTCATAAACATAAACTGATTCAACGGGAAGAAAAAAAGCCCCAACATGGCTAACAAAAAGCTACATATCTTCTGCATATAAAAAGAAAGAAAATAAGCTTATAAGTTTTTTGAAAATCTGTATCTAGTGCACATGAAACATTTATAATGTAAAAATAGCTAAAGTATCTTTCTCCTAAGGGTGTATCAAATCAACTAATACTGGGCCTAGTCCAGTACAAAATATGAACCATGTGAGTTTTTGTGAGAATATAAATGCGCAATTTGAAGAGATCGCTTAAAACTTTTTAGAACCTATGCTAAGCTTCGAATTTGCGCAGCCATCATACATGAAGTAGGGTCTTCAGATGAGAACTGTAAGGTTATATACTTCCAATTTCGTATATAACCTTACATAATAAAATATATTATTATGTAACTAACAAAAAATAAAAAAGAATAAGTGGTAAAAAAGAAGAAGAAGATTGCCTGGATTAAACAGAAGATGCAAAAGTGGTTTTTACCTGAAGAGTAACATAAAATTTCAATCCTTCATTAATATTCTCCTTAATTTCTCGGAACTTAGCTATGGCAGCTTGAATTTGTTTATAGCTCTTCTCCCGGGATGCTGGAAAGGTTTCAAATAACAACAATAAATTGCTTGTTCAATAGTCAAATGAGCTCAACAGAGTCTTTCCCTGTTTCTTAAAGAATTACCGGAAAGAAAATAGTCCACTCACCTTTGTAGTCTTCAAGACTAAATAAAGCAGCAAATTCATCATTCTGAGCCTGTAGGAAGAAAAAAGTAGACAATTCAACATGTATCTACAATAGATGGGTTTGGTAAACTTCGGCACCAAATCCTCAAAATGAAAAAGGATTGAGCGATACTTCTAGTTCAAAGAAGAGTGCAAAAGACTTGAAATCAATTCACGGAAATGGTAGCGCCACTTCAAAGCTAGAGCAAAGAGATAACCTGAATCTTTACTAATAAGTGTTCTTGCGCATCGATATTTTGTGCAATTTCTTCACAGACATGGTCATATTTGGCAATCTCCTTCCTGAAAAGATCATCATATGACCCGGGAGACGTCATCAACTTGGGTAATATATCATCCTGCAACAAAGAGCAAATGCAGCAATATCCTTTAAGACCCATTTTGAGCGGTTTACGAAGAAGTTCCATAAACCAAGAATGAATAAAGGAACTTTGGGATTCAAAAATGTACCTTCCTTTTCATCTCTTTGAGCATGTCCTCGAGACCAGCACGTTGAGCACCAAGAGTCTCCAAATGTCTCTGTAACAAATGAAAGCATTAGTTGGCAGGTTCGCAAATCTGCTTAAAGAAGAACACCAAACTGACTAGATCAGATGATTAATTCATAGAACATGGCAATGCCTATAGCGACTATCATAAATAGATATTATATACCAAGCTATGTTTCAAAGCTCCCACAACTGCATCTTCACTGGCATCCAGTGACATTATTGGCCTTGCAAGAGTAGGAAGTGCGGATTCTATCTGATCCAGATCAAAGTCATATAAGATGAGTTAGGATTTTATCATTTACCGTACTCTGAACTGAAAAACAAATGGTGCTAACTAACAGACAGATTTGACGAGTAATGTGCAATTCATTCAAGAAATTTAAGATCACATGCACATCTGTTGGGTGAAGCTGAAAATTATTCATGAAAAAATGTTGGCAAATCCAAAAGATACTATAGGAATTGATAAAACTAGCACGATGCCAACACCATAAACTGAACTTATAAGGCTAACAGATCGTTAAGCTAGCATTTTGAATAATAACAGGAAACCCAAAATCATGACTTATCAAAGTTAAAGCTAACAATGCATCAGCTTTCTTCTCCTAATATGGTCCAGTAAATTATAATGTTACGGTTTGAAGCTAATTTTATACCAGGAGTCACAACAAACACAAAAGAAAAGAAAAGAAAAGAAAAGAAAAGAAAAGAAAAGAATGTACCGGCCGTCTGTCAAGGATCTCCATGAGAGCAGCATGATCTCTCACAGAACGCTCAACTCGCCCGTCGCTGTCAGCAGCTTGTTTAAGGTTACCGGCGAATCTATTCAATCTCTCTTGCAAGTTCTTCGTAAGAGTGCTGGACTGAGGTCTAGTCCACCGTGTCCCAAATTGGGTACGAAATTGAGCATCTTCTCTCGCTTCTTTCTGCAAAAGCTCCTCAGTCTGAACTAACAATTCGTGGTTCACCCTCCTCAAATCCTTAAGTTGTTGGAGTTCAGCTTCAAAACCAGATGGACCGCCACTGATCTGAACTGCCTCCACATCTTCTTTTATATCCATCGGAAGACAACTGTTCCCTTCCAAAGCAAGAATTGATTCAGGGAGATCCATTTCTTTAAGCCTCACTCGGGTTATCTCGCTCCCTTGCTGCAGCTTCTCGGCTTGTGTCCTGATGATATCATCAACCATTTCAGTGTACTTAGATAGGGCCTTAAAAGAACTGTCTGGGACAAGACTTGCAAACATCTTCTCTTTGCTTGCATCCAAAACTTCTCCCATAGGCGTGGGCTTGACCAGAGAATGTGCTGGAAGAGGGGGTAACGAATCAGGTGCAGGAACCCTCATGAGATAAACTCTATTATTCTCTTTAACAGCTGTCTCTAGATTGCGACTCAGACTAGCTTCTAATCTATTAATTGAATCTACAACCTGTTGAGCAACCCCTTTTGTATATTTCTTTGCCTCTGTCAAAGTACTAATTCCACTCTTCAATCGTGCGATTTCTTCCGCAATCTCCTCTTTGGCATGCAGTTCCAAACCATATCTGTAGCAAGCCTCCGCATGAAACTGAGCTGCCTTAAGCTGTACATGATATACCCATGACCGGTCGAAATGCTGGTTGAGAGGAGCAACATTTAATGCTGAAAAAGCCTCTTCATAGTATGTAGCAACCTGTATCCAATCCACATATATCCCAGTGCATTTAGATGACAACTCACACAACGAGTAAATAAATGAATTTTAGATTATCACTAAGCCAAGTTCACACATAAGTTTGTTTTCTACCGACTAACTATCGTGCATGCTCAAACCCTCAGGGTCTTAATGAGTACAATTGAACAACCACCACAAAGTTTATATGATCCAAAATCTATCTAAATACCAAAAAGATGGACTCTTTCTAGATTGCATAACACCCGGATTGTAAACCTCAAGTGTCTCACATTATCTTAGACAGTTAAATGTTTTGTGGCCAACTACGATATAATACAAAAAAATTATGTTAATAGAGACAGAAATGTAAGAACTGACCTGCCTTGAGACCTTAGCACAAAGACCAGGACCTCTACCTTCAGAAGTAACTTTCTCAAAGAAACATTCTTGTGCTTGAGCAAGCATAAGTCTCTCTAACATACCAGCACAATCAACAGAAACATCCAAAGTAGTCGACGATCCACTAGAAGCTTTCATTGAAGCATTATCTCTAAGATAAGCAAAAACACCAGCAGATGCCATAAACATATTACAAGCAATTTTCAAACCATTACCTAATGATCTATCAGCATTCAAAGCAATTTGACTATAAACAGCACCTAAATTAAACAACACAGCAGCTTTCTCAAGATGTATATTCTGTTGAGATGCTTTTAATTTAGTTTTAAAAGCATCATACCATATAAAACTAATTGAATTCACATGATCTTTCTCTGGTGATATTGGAAATCTTGATTCTAATATAACTAGGGTTTTGAAATATGATTGGTATAGATCACGACGAGCTTCTGGTGTATCTGCTGATGATTTCTCAATATCTGATCTATATTGTTTCACTGTTTGTAAATCATCTTCTAGATTTTGTGCTTCACGTTCTGAATAATGAGTACAGATGTAATTCCGTAATGGTCTGTATAATTCTACTGACACTGTTTTCTTCTCGTGAATTGCTAACATCACATTTATCGCAGTTGATGCTGCCATGGATTTATTCGATTTTGGATCAGTTCAGATGGAAATTTTGATGATTTGACACTGAAATTTGGGATTTTTTTTCCTTCGTCGTCAAGGAAAAATTGAGACGGGAAAAGTCTTGTTCGGAAAGTTTGATTTGGGCACCCATGGTTTTAACGAAGACTTTTCCCGTCTTAATTTTTCCTGCCACATTAAAGCAACTCCGGTGGACATAGGTATATCAGGTCATTTGTCAAGCCAGTAGGGCTGCACAGGAACCGCCCCAAAAAACTGTATCTGCCCGAATCCGATAAAATCATGGGTTTTTAAACCAAACCCGTCCACCGCGGATTGGTATACGGTTTTGAAAATCAAAAACCTGGTTATCACGATTTGGTTTACGGATTTAGTATAGGAACCGCCCGAACGGTCGAACCCGCCCGTATAAACCGATTATTTTTAGCCATTGATTGAGATTACTATTTTTCATCCTAGCCATTCATCTAAAGAGAAACTTAACTAACAAAAAACCTAATCTTCATTTCTCGTTCTCCTGTTCAGCAGCTGTTCTGTTCTTCACTTCAAGAGTTCAAGTTCACGCGCTGCTGCTGCCTCTCCATCACCATCACCATCGCTGTTTTGTTCTGTTCTGTTCTAACTAAGATTTGATTTCGCCATCATCATCACTCATCAGACAAACATCGAATTAAAAGTTATAATGTATGGTAGATAATCAAGTTCATCTGATTTCATCAGAAATTGGGGGTTCATCTGATTTCATCGACAATCAAGTCCAACATACAAGTTAAAGCTTACAACAGACAAACAAGGTGGGGGTTCATCTGATTTCATAAGAATTTGGTTGTTTATCTTTTTTTTGGGAAAATTAGGGTTCATCAGGAATTGGGGGTTTATGAATACTTTTGTCTAGGAATAGTTCAATTGTTTTGACGATTTTATGAATCATATTTTGAATAAAGATGTACATAGTGCCTATTTGTTTGTTTTGCCTGCATATTTTGAATAAAGATGTACACAGTGCCTTTTTGTTAGACGATTTTATGAATCATATTTGCTTTTGTTAATTCTAGAGTTACAGACAACTGCTTGGTTTGCTTATTTGTTTGTTTTGCCTGCATAATATGTGTTTAACTAGCTATTGGATTGTTGGTCCACCTTCGATCGCCAGCTCTACAAGAAGTGCAGCTTGTAGTTGTTCTAAATCCAATATTTGCTATCAATCATTTGTCATTTTTCTGATATCAGTTATTACTTCCCGGACTTGAAACTTTTTTATACTAGATGTTTTGATCACTTCCAATTAACCATGTTTGCTGGCATTCCATTTTATTCTTTGTTATACCATAAATATATGTCACAATGAAGTTTTAAATTGTGGATTCTATGCATGATCATGTTTGTTCAGCGTGGCTTGTGCAAATCACTATCTAGGGAAGGATATGATATGTTACGTATCAGGCATATTAATATTATTGTTCTTGTTTAGATGTGTTGTTGTTTTCTGTCTGTTCAATTTTTATTCTGTCTGTCAATACTATGCGGGTTAAACCGCAAAAAAAACTGAACCCGCCCGACCCGACTCGGGTCGGTTTGGACGGGTTGGTAGTTGGTTTTGATTTTCAAAACCCGCCTATAGACGGGTTGGTAGTTGGTTTTGGTTCAAAACCGACCCGCCTGCCCGTTGTGCAGCCCTAAGCCAGGTGGATAGGTAAATTGGGTTTCTGATAATGGGGAATTTCCAAACCGGTGCAGATAGAACCGATTGGACCGACAAAGGTCGAATTTCCAACAACCATGAAACGACCATAATTTCCCACCGCTATAAGTACAACCCTTATTCAACTTTTCAGCTCACACCAAAATAAATCTTCTCTACATATTTTCTCCACATAAAACTCCGTTATAATTCATATTCTGCTTCTCTATTTTTTCTCAAAAATGCCATGTCTCAATCTCAAAATATTAGTCGAACAAGAAATAGAAAACCACCTAGAAATAGGCATATTCAACCTCTACCGAATCAACAAGATAGTTAGGATGAAGAGGAAAAACCCACTCTACTTTCCAGTCGAGAATTAGCTGAGTATTAAGGTTATGTGTCTAATAGAATAGAGCGAGATAATGCGCATCCAAAACCAAGAGTGGTTGGTATGCAAAACTAGTCGAGTCTCAAGGTCACGTGGTTGGTATGAAGTTAGCAAAGTTTATACAGAACTTACTGATGGTGCTAAAATTATTGTCAATATATTTCCTTAGATGACTTTGTACCATATAAATGTGAAGAAACATTCGACCATATTGGTGTCCAAGCTGGTGGAATGTTGGTGGTATACTACACAAACATTTTATTTTATAGACTTCGAAATAGGTATCTCGTATATTTTGACTTATGATTTTTAGCAATAAAAATGATTTATATATGAAATTAACAATTTTAATGCTTTTACAGGAATAACACCATTAGATTTGAATCTCCTACCTGGAATACGTCGCGGTGTGGGAGATAATGTTCTATTTGACCAACAGAGTTGGTTGAATCCAAACCGATATAGAGATGATATGTCCGTTGTACTTTAATATGATGGAGACAACCACCCATAAGGATTTAAGAGGTGGTAGAATTACTAATGACGGTTTAGGAGTTGAGATTGGTTGAATTTACAGGGAGTGAAATAAGAGTCGTTGGCGGCTCAACCAAGGCCGATCGGTTTAACCTGAGACACGTATGACAAACCCTCTGATTTGAGGGTTTGCCAATCTATTTTATGGATTTTCCCATCCCACTATGGAGCCATAATTGACATTTTGGCCAATTTGCCAGTCCCAATGGAGTAGCTCTTAGAATTTGGAGTGAAGAATGGAAGGTCAAATTTAAATTTGTTTAAAGGTAAGTCATATGTATATGGAAAAATTGGTTAGTTTGTCTGGCCAGGTGACGGCGTAAACTAGTCGGGCCACTATGGGAATTGGAGTAAGCGACATGGTTTCTGTCGAGCGACAAAGTCTTTGTCGTCAGTGATCGATAGGAACTAGGTCACTACCGACCAACTCTTTGTCGCCTATAAATAACACAATATCCTTCCCCCAATTTCACACAAAATTTTCCAAAGTTTGTACTCTAAAAATCTTGTCATGATGAGTTTCTTAAGGAATAAAAGAAACAGAAAAGGGAAAACATCAAGAACCCAAAGAGTGGAGTGTACAGGAATCATGATAAAGAGGTGGAGTTCCAAAATATTAGAAAGCAGACGGAAGCTGGTGTACTTGATGACCATATATCAGGCAAATCACGAGAGAAATCAGTATACCGATCTAAGAGGTTGGTGGACCGAATTAGGTACGGTGTTTGGGAGGCTCCCTAATGCAGTTAAAGAGAGAGTCTGAAGATTTCATTGGTTTCGTGTTTCTATAATTTAAACCATAAGATCATAGGTATCAAGTTATTTAAGTGATATTAGAACGTAGATGGAAGACTACAAATACGTTCCGACATTTCCTCTTTATACCCCGGTTCCAAAAGGAGTTTTTAAAGTATATTGGACTTTATAGAGCACAAAATATGAACCACGTAAGTTCTTGTGAGAATATAAATATGCATTTTGAATGATTTTTGTTAAATGGAGAGCAAAAATAAATTCGAGGACTGCAAAAATCGTAGTTGATTCACTAACTAGGTCAAGTTTTATAAATTTGTATGAATCGTATAAGGTTACCTTTAGAGACCATACAAATTCTTCACAGCAGAAAACGAATCAACCTAATCCTATCGTCTTCCAATTACCTGTAACACCCGCTTATATCCTAACCTTAACCTTCTAAAACCTTGCTTTTATTGAATTTCTTCTCATAAACTCGAGCTGCTAATTATTCATAGGCAGTTAATACTGCCCTGATTGAAGTATATACAATTGTTATAACTTAATAACCTTAGTGTACAATAAGTGTGCAATTGTAGCAACTAACAAAGAACTAAGAAGAGAAATTAAATGGTAACAAAGTGGGAGAAATGGTTTTCATTCATTTCTTGCTTCACCGTACAAAATACTCTTGAAAGGTATTTATAGAACATGAAATACCCTTGTAAAAATGACACATCAAATGGCAGGTGTCTTTGTTAAGTTGAATGAAAAGTTAAATGTTTATCCTCAATAGATTATATTATCTTAATTTATCTCATCTTAATTTTGATGATTATCTTTACTAAGTCAAGTGATGGGTCAACCATCAATATTATAGCACTTCAAAAACATTACCTCGTTAAAATTTTATCAGAAAAATTTAACCGGGATAAAAATTGGTCGAAGGAGAAGGAGCATAACACTGATAGCTTTAAAGTGATGATGGTCGTCTCGAATTTCTCCCGTTGTTGAAATTGCGTCAGGAAAACCATTTAGGAAAAACCTGAACTTAGAGTGAGGTTGGTCACCGCCATGAGATACTTCCTCTGTCAAAATTGCGTAGAAAAACCACTTGGGACAAAACCTAAACGCCCTCCAGGAAAATCTCATGGGACAAAACCTGAACAGTTGAAGCTCATAACTGAGGTACCGCTACAAAATATTTCTTTCATTGGAAATGCGCCAGGAAAAACCACTTGGGACAAAACCTGAACGCCTGCACCAGGAAAACCACTCGGACAAAAACTGAGAGCCAAAAAATACATAATAATGTCGATCTCAAGTTGCCTCGTTAAAAACCTCGTCAGGAAAGCCACGTGGAACAAAATTTTACTCGAGGAAAAGAGTACAACGGACGTCGTCGGATGATGGTGCTGGACACGCATATGTTGCCTCGTTAAAACCTTGACAAGGAAAACCTCTCGGGACAAAACCTTGACGAAGGAAAAAGAGTACAACGCGTTTAATCCCAACCGAAGATTTTACGAATTTACCCCCTGAAGTATAACTTTCTTAAAGCAGTTGGTGGTGCAGACATTATACAGTTTTAGAAGCATACTTCACTGGTTGTAGTTTATGGAGGATTGACTGCCATCTCTTTGCGCAGGTTGTACCACCGATATTGTACACCTCGCTTTTAGATCCTCCATCTATTGCACACCAGATTTAGTTTTCCTCTTTAACTTCATGTATGATAATAAAAGGTCTCTTGTAAACTCATATTTACCGTAGAATCAATTTGGCCTTTAAATGTGTAACCTGAAAAACAAAAGTTAGAACAACAAGATAATGCATACATTACATGGTACTTCTGGACCATACAGTCTACATACGTGACAAATGGATCACCCTCCATTCTAAGGGATCATATAACAACGATGTTAATTTAATAGCGCAGGAAGTATCAAAAATTGGATACTCAGTCTATATAGACAAGTTTTATATGCAAGCATATTCTCGAGTTTCAGGCCGAGAAGATATTACAATTTCAACGAGATTTCGAAATTTAGTTCAAGCGTGCATTTTAGCGTTATCAAAGGCTTTTTAATAAGCCAAAAATGATATCATAAATTCACCGGGGTTTTAATCTTATACTAAAACATAAAACACACACAAGGATTGTTCACAAAATTCTCATATGTGGTGATTATGACTTAATTTCAAGCATGACATAATTACAAAGTCAGGTGGCTGCCTGAGTCAGAAACTTGAATCCTTCAGGGATTCAAATATAATCACCAATCGCTAGTCATATCTAGATGGAATCTGAGTCCTTCAAGGACTACAACATTAAATTGCATCAACATCAGGAGAATACTTTTAGTTTTACAGAATCAATCCTGGGGTTTATCAGGAAACCCTTAAATCGCACTTAAAGTGATTATATTACTTTCTTTCTGCGCTTTATCTCAAACACCAACCTGTAACATTCAGGCTTCGCAATTTTACAGTGTGAGTCGGATCCAAACTTTGCGTTTTTTCGAGATATTCCAATCGTTACCTTAGTTTAAGGAGATTGGATTATATGCCAACCAATCACGATCTCTATGTTCCTTTGCAGAGGGTTATATAACCAGTATTGTAAATCATAATCGACTATTATATAGATCTCACAAATTTCTCCAATGCATGCATATTCAATAATTTCACAGACTGGTGCCATCGCTACTTCAGAGGCATTATCATCTCCTTGTCTTTAATAAGGAGGTATAAACTTAGAGAATGTGGACCATATTCCGATAGTCTCCACAAGCACTATCTGTAGTCTCTTCAAGAGCACTACATATTACAAAAGTGATTGGATCCTTCTCTGGGGCATAAATAAGGCAGTCGTTCATACTTCAAGCGTGTCTTAACTAACGACTTGGTCAATGCGAGATGTATGATTTAACCTACTGAGACAACTTCTTGTGTCTGTATCCTCAAGCAAGTGACAAACAATATTTTGCCAAGAGCTACTGTAGTTATATGCTTAAATCATGAGCAATCTCCAACACCTCAATTGCATCAAATATCTTGGTGTGAGAAAAACAAAAAATTGAGATAGTTTCTCGCCAATCTCAAGCGGCAGCCAGTCTTTCTATGATCAGGACGTACAAAAAACTTAACCAGATAACCAATATAGTTGTCGACATTGCTTACTCCAACCTGTTTTTGGTGTTTATCATCCCTCTGACTTTATGAGAGAACTCTTTAAGTTTGTCAACATAATATGTGCCATCTTCTGGTGGCCTTTTTTCTCCCCCCTGGATAAGAAGGGTAAAACCTTTTAGGTTATTAACATAATTTGCACCAACATTTTATGGTGATTTTTCTCCCCCTGATTAAAATAGGAGAACCTTAAAGGTTATCAACGTCAATCACGCCAACTTATGGTTGCGGATTACCATGCCAACTTCTGGTGGCATTTTAGCTTTCCTGATCATGGCAGAAACATTACCATCTCATTTCTGGAAACTTCTGGTTCCATAATTCGTGTGATTTTCAAGGACAATTTTGTTCATTATAGTTTTTGGGTATTAATTAAACTACACATAAGGTATCCCTGAAAAAATTTGCAGGCTTGTCAAAGATGAGACATTTCACGTTGTTCCTGTTACGCTTACTTTCTCCCCCTAACGGCGGAATACAGTCTCATCTGCAGACATTACATGTTCAAGGTTTTAAATGTCTTATGATGAATAAAAACCAACAATATATATAGTCAGGTGGCGCCATGGACCAAACACGTAAATACAAAACGTAAGGTTGCTTCCTAAAACAGTATTGATAGTACACAATTGGTCGAGCAATCAACTAAAGATGCTTTACAAAGAAATCAACTATACCATGTTGAGTGTGCACATGGCTTTTAGTGCTCGAGATAATACCAATTGAAGGTAAAGCATCAAAAGCTTGTACATTTGCCATCAAGAAAAATGGACTTAATTGGAGAGCCCATAAAATGGGTATGCAACCAAACAATTTGCACAAATAGTTCGGCAAATATAATGTTACGTGTTAATAAAATATAAACAAGAGACCATCCAGTAAATACGTCTATCAATACCTGAAAATATTGAAAATTGTCCATAGTGCAGGGTGAATAAGCCCTACAAATGCCACCCTAAATCCTATGTAGGAATATTGGTGATTCAATGAGTTACCAAAATGCCGATGTCATTTAAAAAACTAAATGTCTCAAGGAACAAACAACACAATTTACATCATTCTTCAACAGAAACTTCAGGTTCTGTAAATAATGTCCATGAGCATTTTGTATCTTTCTACTCATCTTGGTAGAAACTGGGTGTCTAAACCGACCATGCCTAAGCATGAACAATTCAAGGCCATTAAACTTCATATTAATAACAACATAAAATTCGACTGTTCGAATTCTCATATAGCACAACCCATAAAAAGAGCCTCAAGCTTCTTTACAATGTGCCTTTTTGCACAAAACATATAAAGTAATAAATACTCCATAAAATGCTTATTCATCATTTTAAGGTGGTAAGTGTCATGCCAAATATAAAAAAACTCAACATATTTTTCTGGAATCCGGAATGGGGTCAACAATATTCTTTGGATTACTTATAGAATCCAGTATTTACAAAACAGTAAAATAAACAAAACTTAAAATAAAAGAAACATAAACAAATATGATACTAAAATAATATTAACAAAACTCCATTTTCGTCACCTTCG
This sequence comes from Papaver californicum, assembly GCA_023531435.1. Taxonomy (NCBI): domain Eukaryota; kingdom Viridiplantae; phylum Streptophyta; class Magnoliopsida; order Ranunculales; family Papaveraceae; genus Papaver; species Papaver californicum. The sequence continues at coordinate 3,626,487 of JAJJMC010032716.1, read as the reverse complement.
GGGTCAACGAAATATCATTTTACAAGTGTGCACATGACCAAACTTTTTATGGTATAAATTACCTCAAACCAGGCTAGGTTACTGCAGAAAATCGCTGATAAAGACCGACTAACATTTTGTTACGGATCACTTTTGGGACCGACCGGCTAACTGGGCGCGCGCCTTGTGTCCATATCATATCACAAAATATCCAACTCCCGGTGGAATAATTTTTAATTTTTTGAAGATTATTAAAGCCAGGAAAAATTAAATTTATGATATCCTTTAGGGATGTGAGAATTTCTCGCTTTACCGGTATTAAAACTGTTAATACCATAACAAATAGATAAAAATACAAAATTATTATTAAAATTTATAAAATCACAATTTTTAATTTTTCCGTACTTATCGAAAATTACGAATTAACATATATATTCTACTGATATATATATATACACGTCTTAATTAGTACCACTTGTACAAGGTTTAATTTAACGGTGTAAATTCAATAGTTGTAAAGCTTTGATCAGTTGTTAAGAAACCAATTCGTAGTAGTTTGAAAAACCGATCCAAAACTACTGATCATCGTTTGAGTATGACTACAACTACTGAATCGATAGTTACCAGTGAACCAAATTGGGCTAAAATATTAAGACAATAACAGAGGAGAAAGATAATGTTTGTTGATGAATCTGCTAAGGATGACGAAAGATTATGTGGCATATGAAAATTCTCCCACTTGTTTTTAGCAAATCAATCCCTATTTTCATTTTCTGTTCATAAAGGATTTGGAAATGCTGTTTGGGAGAATTAAACTAATCCAAATATTTGACCTCTTTGATCGTTTGCTTCATATTATCAAATTAATTGTATTATAGATCTACACCTAACCTTTCTCATTGTTAAAATAAAATAACCAGGAAGAAGAGAGTGTGAGTGGGTTTGGTTAAATTATATTGATGCCATGTGTGTGTGAAAATCATGCGCCCTTAGTAAGGGTAGCTTGTCAGAACGTACAAATATATAAAATCGGTCCTAATTAATAGGTTGACCGGTCTTTGCTATGCTCAGATCTATTTTTACTCTCCCTCGAACAAAAAATCTAAATAGATTGTTAAATTCTTTTGGAACTTATGCTGAGCTCCAAATTTATGCAGCCATCGCTAACACATGAAGTAGGGTTTCGAGATGAGAACCGCAAGATTATATACTTCTAACTTTGTATGTTGTTAACTTGTTGTAATAAATCTCAACTTTTAATCAAATTAGAGGCTTTTATCAACAAAAGCAAGAAGTTATACTAAAATGAGTTATTACTTAACTAACACAAATAAAAGAGAGTGGTAAAATAGAAGAAGAAGACAGCCTGGATTAAACACAAGATGCTCCCGGAACTTGGCTATGGCAGCTTGAGTTTGTTTACAGATCTTCTCGCGAGATGCTGAAAAAGTTTTAAAAGACAACAATAAATTGCTTATTCAATATTCACATGAGCTCAACAGAGTGTTTCCCATTTTCTTAAAGAATTACCAGAAACAGTGCCCACTCACTTTTGCAGTCTTCAAGACTAAATAAAGCAGCAAATTCATCATTCTGAGCCTGTAGGAAGAAAAAAGTAGTCAATTCAACATGTATCTCAAACTGCTAAACTTTGGCACCGAATCCTCAACATGTGAATAAGGATTGAGCGGACACTTCTAGTTCAAAGAAGAGTGCAAAAGACTTGAAATCAATTTACAGAAATGGAAGCGCCATTTCAAAGCTACAGCAAAGACATAACCTGAATCTTTACTAATAATTGTTCTTGTGCATCGATCTTTTGTGCAGTTACCTCAGACATTGTCATATTTGGCAATCTCCTTCCTGAAAAGATCATCATATGACCCGGGAGACGTCATCAACTTGGGTAAAATATCATCTTGCAACAAAGAGCAAAATGATAAGCGGCAAGATCTTTTAAAACCATTCTTGAGTGCTTTACGAAGAAATTTCGTAAACCAAGAATGAATAAAGGAACTTCAGGATTTAAAATTGTGCCTACTTTTTGAACTCTTTAAGCATGTCCTCGAGACCAGCGCGTTGAGCACCAAGAGTCTCCAAATGTCTCTGCAATAAATGAAAGCATAAGTTAGTAGGTTTGCGGATGTGCCTAAAGAAGAATAACAAACTGACCAGATCAAATAACTAAATAATAAAGAGATGTTATATTACCAAGCTATGTTTCAAAGCTCCCACAGCTGCATCTTCACCAGCATCCATTGACATTATTGGCCTTGCAAGAGTTGGAAGTGCAGATTCTACCTGATCCAGATCAAAGTCATATAAGATTGGTTATGATTCTAACATTTACCATACCCTGAACTGAAAAACAGTTGGTACTAGATAACATACAAATTTAGCGAATAATATGTAAAAAATAATTCAAGAAAATTTAAGATCATATGCATATGCATCAATAATATTTTCCATCTGATGGCTGAAGCTGAGAATTATTCATGAAACTGTTGGCAAATCCAGAAGATACTATAAGAGTTGACAAAACTAGCATGATGCCAGCACCATAAATTGAATTTATAAGTATAATAGATTGTTAAGCCAGCATTTGAAATAATAATGGAAACCCAAATCATGACTTATCAAGGTTACAGTTGATAATGCATTAGCTTTCTTCTCTTATTCTGGACTAGTGGATTATATACTTGATGTTTGAAGCTAATTTTATACCAATAATCACTTGTATTCTGGAACCGGTGTCTAGACTTCTTGTATGCAAAATCTTTCACAAGCTGAGGAGCCGCAATTTAAATGACGGAAATTCCAATATTTTTAAACTGTATCTAGAATGACCTAAAACTCCAGCTATAAAATATCAGGTTCCTGCATTATGTGGAGGACAAATAAGTACAGCTAACCATGTAGTTGAATGGCTCTTAACAAAATATGCACCGACCCCAACCTGAACTTTAGGGTTAAGGGTTGAGTTACATGACTCACTAAAAGGAGAACATCAAACGACCTAAAATAAAACAAAAAACACTTGGAGTATAATGCATAAGACCTGAAGTGTACTGCTTATTTGAGTTAAGATAGGTCATCGCTACAGTTTACTTTCAAATGCTTCCAGATTCCAGCTTACACAAACACATTATATTTAACAGGCAATTTGTTTTCAACATCTACTGTACTTGTACATAACCAAAACACTTAGTTTACCCTTTAAATTGTATATAAGAAACATAATAAGCTTGCAATCTGCAAGATCATATCCACACAATGAACACAAAAGAAAATAAAGGAAAAGAAAAAGGAAAAGGAAAGAAGGTACCAGCCGTCTGTCAAGGATCTACATGAGAGCAGCATGACCTCTCACAGAAGGTTCAATTCGTCCATCGCTGTCTGCAGCCTGTTTCAGGTTACCGGCAAATCTATTCAATCTCTCTTGCAAGCTCTTTGTAAGAGTGCTGGACTGGGATCTTGTTCACAGTCCAGGAAATTTTGATTGCTCAACTTAATATTTGCCAGTTTAAAAAACCCACTAACCAAAAGATATGCCATAACAACTTAGGTAACATAAAAAAGAAATTATCGCTGCAGCGTAATAACCTCACTGATGGATTATAAAGAATGACTGCAAAGATAATAGTACTGCATTGACTGCAAAGATAATAGTATTGCATTTTAGAGAATTACTCGATGATCTTACAATCAAATACACCATGAATTGCATAACAGTTACTTGAACTTCTACTTACGAAGATGTATTGCTCTAAACTCAATACAAATACAAACTAGTTTAACCCCCAAGGACAATAAGGTTCTACAAAACAGAACGAAACAAAATATACGAGAGGTGAATAGCAACCTAATGCAGAAGTGAGAGTTATCAACTTTTTCCCACAACAAAAAAGTATATTAAAAATCAGGAATTTATAACATGCTCACCTGATTTGTTCAGCAGGCTTCATCTTCTTTTAAATCCTCTATTCTTCCTCTTCCCACATAAGTACCAGAGTTAAGTGAAACCAAGGTTTCCAGATATTCCGCTTCTTTGTTTATGTCAAATGTATCAATATTTGGATATGTAACACTTCCACACTTAGAGTTATAACATTGGATAACCTTTGACCTCGAACAGAATCTCACCACTTTTAAAAGACCACATGAGCCGCAAACATAAGTAGTGAGTCACAATTTCCTTATTGTTGATGATAAAGCGTTTAGTCCATGATTCTCTCGCTCCGTAATCCTGAAGCACCCATACTTCAACACAAACTTTATAATGGTCAACAAGTACAGAAAGGCACCCTTCCAACACCCCAAAGAGATAAAGTCCAAGGTTTCTTCTGGTAGTTGGATTTCTTCAAATCTCTCATTGCTAATATCCAAGGAGACTACGAGTGCAGCAGAGTCTTGGGTTTTAGCTAACCAATGAAGAGCTCCTTTAACAAACAGCCCAATTTGTGAGAAAAAAATGAAACCTATAAGGTATGGCTTGATTATTTTTCCATGAATTTGACCGTAAGGAATAGACTTCAACTGAAGAGCCGTAATTAATCCCATCTAATTTTACAAGTCTAATCAGCTTGTAATCATCAATCTTGTAATCATAACCAAAAGCATAAACGTAATTATAACAATCAATCCTATAATTTGGTGAAAAATGATTTGGTAATTTAGGTATTTTCATGTATTACAATCAATTCAACAGTATAACCTAAGGATTTGAAAGGGTAATCCATTTCGACGGCATGATCGTAATAATCGATCACCCACGATGCTGATGCTAATGAACTGTTAGCTACGGAGTAGATTATGTTTATGTTTGTCTCTCTATTCGAGCTATATTGTCTAAGCATGAGATTAGGTTTGTTTTTCTGGATTGTAAGATTAAGGTGCAACCTAACAAAATCAGAGCTAGAAATTTGGGCATTCCAATTCTTTGAAATACACTTACAGGTTAATAGGGATTTCACTGGAATCCTTGATAAGATGTCAACGTAGATATCCTCTGGAAACCTTATCAACATGTCAAGATTCTTCTCCTCCTCCGGAATGCTCGACATTGTTGCCCTGCTTCGTATTCAGACTCTAGTTTCTTCCTTCAGTTAGGGTTTCCTTTTTGTATAACAATCACTTTGCCAGAACCGTAGCATCTCCTACGATACTATATAACTGGAACGGTTAGACAGTAACAATCCGACCAGGCGGCAAGTCACTTTGGATTTCATGGGCTTGGATATATCCTTGGAGCCATAAGGCTCAGTAGGTATCTCCAAAGTTATAAGACTTATTCTAACTACGGATCTCCAGGACATGTTAGCGGTAGACACGTCAGACCGCGTGAAAAGTGCGAGTTGCCAAAAACGGCCGATCTGGTTAATAGAAGCTTCGCGAATATTATATATATATATATTCTAATAATTTTTTTATTTTTCGGGGAAGGGTTTCTTCAGACTAAACTTTTACAGAGAAAGAGAGGCGAAAGGTGGGAGTTCTTTTTTTCCTTTTTCGATTGATTTTGGAAGAGAGAAGGGACAGAAATAAGTTTGATTTCATTAATCAAAGAATTGAAATTCTCTTTCTCTCTAACTCCATCCATCTCTGTCTCAGAGGTTTTTTTTTTTTAGGTTTAGATCTAGTTTTTTTAAAAAAAAATTATGTTGTGATTTGTTTCAGGTAATTTAATTAGAAGCTACAAGGCCAAGACTCTGATTTCGCAAACTGAAACCTTCTGAATAAGGTAAGACAAAGCTTTTGTTTTTTATTATATTATTATGGTTTGATGATTTAGGTTATAGTGTTATTTCTCTTCTGCAGTTATTAGACCCTTACCCTTTTGTTGGATTTTTAGGGTTTTTGCTGAAATTTTGTTTGTATTATTAGTTAAAGGGGAAACTGTTATTATTTTAGTTTGATGTGTGTGTAAGTATGTTTTTGATAGTGTTAAGTATGTTTCTGAGTGCTTAAATGTTAGATATGTTATGTTTGGGCTTTGGGGAAAGAAACCCCTTAAAGGATGTATTTTCTGCACCCGTGAGTAATTTATGAGTTTGTGACCTGTTAGGTAGGGTAATGATTTTCGGTACGATTTTTGATGATAGTGTTAAGAATAATTACAAATAGAATTGATTCTCGATTGTCAGATTTTGCTTTTGTACTTGTTTTGAAATAAGTAATATAGATCACTTGTTCTAAGTCTATGTGACCATATGTCAAGGATCTAGAGTCCGTCGAATGGATGAAATTCGGAGACAACGAAAAGGGTTTTCCTCTTAAGTATGTAACTGTTAGTAAGATTTTGCTTTATTTTTATCAGAATGTGTTTAAACCCCAAACCCTATTTTCTGAGAGTACATAAATGTGGTTCTTCATGGTCATTGCTATTATTTCTTGTGAGCTATCCTTATTTTCTTTTTGCTCCTTTTCTTCTCATAAAGCAATAACTAACATTGTTCTTTCTCTTCTGTGAGATGCACTTTCGGTCATCATCTTACAAACATGCAGGTATTGAGCTGTTTTTTACATCTACATGGATTGCAAGAAGTTCATGCAGTTGGTGGAAGAGAAAAAGAAACGAGCTCTGGAGAAGAAAGAAGCCCCCTTGAAATGGGAACAGAAGCTTGAAGCTGCTGCAAAGGCAAAAGCTGATGCCGAAGCCAAGGAAAGGAAGCTGAGAGCTGCTAAACATAAGAGGAAGTCTGTGTCAGACACCTCTGATAGTGACAGTGGAGATGACAGCAGTGAAGATGGGAGAAAAACAACAAAAAGGGTTCACAAGAAGCACAGGAGGCACAGAGGTTCGTCGGACTTGTCATCCAATGACAGTGAGAGGAGGAAGGAGAAGAAATCTACAAAGCATAGATCGAAGAAGAGATCCATAAGCTCAGATGATTATGATAGCAGCAGCGATGGATATAAGAGCGATGCTCGAAGAAAGCATCGGGCACATAAAAGGAGAAGATCCTTAAGCTCAGACGATGATGATAGCAGCAGTGATAGATATAAGAACGATGATCGAAGAAAGCTTCGGACACAGAAAAGGAGACATAGGTGCCATCGGGTTTCAAGGTCCGATTCTGATGAATCTTTGAGTGAGGAAGAAGATAGGGTAGTAAGGAAGGATCATATGTCAAGGCACCACAAACAACACCATCGCAGGTCGACGCATGCTACAAATCTGTCATGAATGGATGCAATGTGAATTGTGGGAAATGGAAGACATTGAGCTTTCACCAAGAAGGGTGTCATCTTGACTTCATTTCACATCTTAATTCAGGACTTAAGCTGATTACATTTTCATTTGGCTCTTTTCTCTTTGGAGTTGTTTCTGGTGGAACTCTGAAAACCTCTAATGTTGCTCTTATTATTTCTGGACAAACTGTTAGAAGGTTTTCTTCACTTGGTCCTATTCTTTCAATGAAAGAACTTTTATTGGTTTAATACTAAAAGTGTCTTTTTTAGTATTACTATCTGAATTTTAGCTCGGTAACTTAAAAGCCGAGCACTCTTGGAAATAAACCAGCTTCCTGAAAATTGTACTAGAAAATAAACTTAGATACTAGAACAGATTCAAATGAGCATTCGCAATAATATACTTCATAAATTTGACTTTATTCAAGTGAATGGTATCTTCAAAACTTCTCCAACGACTCACATGGAGAAAATAATAAAGGAAGTGATACATGTAATACAATTGTGGATTTCAGAAGGGAAAAATAATTGATGATGTGAGTGAGCTCCCACCTTCCAGCTATCTTTTTAAAATTCAAATCAATACGTACACATCGGCCTTGTTGAAGATTACTCCAGCCGCTACATTGAATGGATATGTCTACAGTGGTTGTAAACAGCTGCGGGAATAAAATTAACTAATTTGTCTACGGTCCTCTAGGTTTCCCGATGTAAGTACACCAGGAGTTGGTCGATCCTCTCCTAGAAAGGATGTCAGATGATTAATGACAAGCCAGTTCGATGTACTAAAAGTTCTTCAAAATTTTCTCTGTGGAGACCCCTTCAGCCACAAGAAGAGATGTAATTTCCTGTAAAAAAAAAGATGTCAGCACGGACTGAATGGCTGAGTTTAAAAAGTCGAGACCAAGACATCTGAAATAACCATAACACATGTTAGTTATCCAGTTGATGATAACTACTGTTTACCCGTATAACTAGTGCAACAAGCTCATCGGTATCATGAACTTAACTTGAATCTATTTCAAGCACATACTGACTGGGCCATTACACAACTAATCAACCTTATAGCTTGAACGAATTTCATTTGTTAACATCTCAGCAGAAAGACACAGCGAACCTTGCTGACTAACATAAATACAAAAGTTGTTCGGAAGCTCTATAACCAGAGGCTTCCAATGGTAAGTGATAGTGGAACTAGAAGACAAACCTCAGCCATTTGTTTCTGCCCACAGAGCACTGAACCAGTAGACAAAGGGTTGAAGATGTGCTTGGCTCTAGCAAAAGCAGCCTGGAGAGGAATCATTCAGAATGAGTTCTACAGCAAATGCACATTTGATTCCATAGGAAATCAGACATTAAATCAAATCATTAGGTTGAACACACATAAAAAACCAACCTGGACATAGCCAAGTTCACCGTCCCATCTATCTTCTGGCTGTGATAATACAGGTACTACCTTAACACCAGAAGCTTCCCACTCCTTGAATCTCTCCTATAAGAAGAATGTGTAACACAAGCTTACAAAAATGTTCATTTGAAGCATAGATGACTTGATCTACAAGGACTACAGAGTAAAAGATGTCATAAATTATGTAATATAGTAATTGACAAACCTGGTAAGCCATTCTCTGAAGGTTCCTAGCTCCGTAATAGAGCCAGACGTCTGGTCGTTTATTGGCAGGGAAACCTGACTCTATGAGGGACCTGATGGGACTGCACACAGGGAAACAAAGTGAGTACAGAAAGCTTTATAATGGAAATAATTGGTCAGCCACAAACAAATCCTTCTAAACTGGTTCCATATAGAATGTTTGACAGATTGACTCACCACACAGAAAGGAAATGGGATGAGAAATATTAGAGGCACAAGTTGGAGTAGCTTAGAGGACAGAACTTTGAACACCGTGAGGGCAGGAGGTGCAGTTAACGCTAACGTATCTAGGAGTACATAATTCTAAAACACAGCCAATAATGTTTTATTGTAAAATGTCAAAGCTCACAAGAAAATGATGTATCCATTTAGATATGCAGTTAAACCAAAGTCCAATTTGTATTATCAACAATAACCAAAAACAGTGTTAGTAAGTGCATATGTTTGGTATATTGTTAGAAGATAATGGGTCCTTAAGTAGTTAAGTTTTCTTAGACCGATAACTAGCTCCACTACTTTCAACATGTTTTATATTTTCATGAAATGCCAATTCAACAATATACATGGATTTATACAAAACACATCAACGCCCACCCAGATTTCGACCACAAATACTCATAGCTTCAATTTCCCATAAACCAGTTATCCAAGTATCTAACTCACTAAAATATCTCTTAACTAAGCTAAAATTTACTTATTCAAGGAGTTCCAAGGCTCTAGATTCATTGTTCTTCCATTCATGTCAACTATATTGGTAATCTAGAGAGTTGTTCACTATCATGTTTTTGCGAATGTTCATGTCAATGATATCAGTAACCTAGAAAATAGTCTACAACAATGGTTGAAATTTGAGATTTAGAATCATGAATACATCACTAACTCAAAACACATGATTAATGAGATCCCCATATAAATTCAAAAAAGAGAGTGATAGTATGATAAAATACCTAATTCCAGATCCAGTTGCAAAGATGAAAACTGAAGGGAACTTCTCAGGTGGTGAAATCTGAGTAACATCAAAACCTTTACCCATAACAGAACTTAATTCAACCAGATCACCTTTTTTCAAACCACATAAAAGTTGCGCAATAGAACCTTCAATACTCTTAACTAAGAATTGAAATTCACCATTTGATGAAGAAGAAGATGGTGAAGAAGCAATAGCTAAAAAAGAAGGTTTCTCAATCTCAGGTAATTTCACTTGTATATATTGGCCTGGTTTTGTATAGGAAGAGATTAAATGAGGTGAATCTGAAACATCTATGGATATATTATATAAATCTTCAGCTGCTTTTGTTAACGTTGTTAATGGTGCTTGTGTCCAAACTGTTGTATCTTGACGAAGACAAGCTGAGATTGTGTTTAAGGTACGACGATGATTACGGCGTAAGATAGACATGGAACCAAATTCTACATTAGGGAGTTGATTTTTTTGATTATATTGGAGGTTTCTAGAGAGACAACAAGAGGAAGAAGAAGAAGAAGGAAGAATAGTGATGAGAGACATTTCTTTTGTTTTTGGGTGTTTTTTTTTTTCTAGAGAAAGGGGAAGGAAGAGAGAAAAGTTTGGTCCGTCACTGAATCGCCGCCAATGTGGGAGGTGGTGCTGTTAAATCTTCACTTGTGTGGCTCACATGTGTTATATCATCGAAAGAGATGTGGAGTGGAGGATAATATGGATATGGGATAACCAGTCTTTGATAAGCGGTAACCTCAAGAATTTGCCACCATTTTTGCCCTACTTAAACTCCTGTGTGCTTGTTGGCAGTCCCAATAATTGATGCTGGGTTGTTATCTTCTTCTAGGAAGTTGTGTTTGCTGGTCTTGTTCATGATATGTAAGTGGATATTTTTCTGGGAATTATACATGAAAAAAAGAAGGGTTTTATAGTTTGATTAGTAAAGGAGAAACTTTAGTTTTGTATTCAAACGGAATTACTTAACTTCCTCCATTATTATAGAGCGAGTGAGTCGACTATGTTGTGAGTCTTGTGACCTAAGATCATTAAAATTAACAGTGACATAAAACAAAGAAAAAGAAAAAAAAAAGAAAAGAAAAGAAGAAGTAGAAAAAGAAGATGAGATTATTATACGTCGTTACCAATTCCAAGATTGAGAAGAGCATAAAGTGAAGTGATCTGAGAATCATGATTTGTTGAACCAAGCATTCCACTGAAAAGAAGAACAGACGGTTTTTCTGGGAGCTTATAACTTCACCTCAATTGGGTTTATGAGATTTAATTCAATTTATTGGAGAACACGAAACGGCTCCGAGCCTTCATCGAGGGAAATTAGTGTAACACGGTGGAAATAAATCTAGACAACCACTTATCTAGACTAATTTAGCTAACAAATTCTGACCACTCTTTACATATTTCTGGAGAAATCGTAGCCCTTTTTTATCCCTTTCAAAATTCATCCCAACAACTCTTTATTCATCCCCAAACGCAATCCCAGACATCACTTATAACCCTTTATCTTTTCCTAGATGAAATCCTAACCACCACTTATAACCCAACCTTGTTTTATATTCTTGATACCATGATTAGCAGGGGATACCATTTAATTGATCCGACGGCCAGGATCGTTTAAGATTTTCTTATCATATATGATATAGTATCGTCCACACTAATAATGGTATCCCTCATGGTCTTGTTGGCTCATTTATTTTATACGAATCACCTTTGTTTATTCGCATGTGTGGATGTTTTTTTATAAAAATATATAAAAACTAGCAATAAACATTGGTTTCATATATATATATATTTGTCTTTTTGAAAGTTTCCGAGGCCAATTTTTGTCTAGGATGAGGATGTCAAACAAAAAATTAGGAAGATAGCCGTTGAAGTGTAAGGTTTCCATTGCATTAGGTTTGTAAGACGATTTAATAGCCGCCTTGTTAGCTTCCTTACACCAAATTTTCACCATGATTTTTATGCTTGTTTCTTGCAATTCGTTAATGAGGTTTTTAATGTCTGCATGTGACCGACCGGAAAATTCCGTCCCCACCGCTATGCTGCGCAGGTCAGAACTCTCTGATGCGCCACTTTTATTGTAGTAACCGGGCCTTAAAGCTTCACCTCTCACTAGGGAAATGCACGCTGATATGCCTTTCTAGGCATGCTTTACAAGTATGATACTCGAAACATAGTTTCCATACGTAGCTCCGTACTGTCCCAACTTTTCCCTTGTTCTACTAAGGTTGCAAGGCTATAAAAGATAATGATGAATGCCTTTGGCATGCATCACATACCTACCAGCATTGTCCGGTCTTAAGTCATGCCTTGAACTACCACATAGGCCAATGCAAACCTACTTTTTTGTTTCCTTAAACTCTGGTTCGACTATGTGTTGGGTGCATGCACCGACCTTGCTCTTACTAAGGGTGCAACAACCAGGCACATGCCATCCATGTCGCTTATCTTGATAAGAAGTATGCACATTCAGTAAATGGACTGCAACTACCTCATTAAGTGTAGCAACAATCATCGCTTGCATCAGACTACCGAACTAGATGATATGAGTTAGCAAATATCGCAATCACCTCAAAATTAGATAATATGAGCGACAAGATGCTGGACAACAAATACATTGCATTATGGCTTCCTACGTACCCGACCCGTACCATGAAGGGATTAAGCATGATTGTAGTTCATCAAAACGATCATATCGAATGAGACAAGCAGCTTAAACCTATTAAAGCAAAGCCAACACCGATGCCAAGGGACAATCGTTTCGAAAATATATGCTTAGCCATATAAAATTCGTGTCTAATAATTTCCAACTTATGTGGCAAGGCCATAGGCCAAGCAAAACTCAGTCCATATAAGCCAGGGGACTTTAACAAGGTTTGCACTAGATTGTGCATAACTAATGCCAGTTAGTTTGCAAATATACATCCCCAAGTAAACATTACAAGCTTAATATGAGACTTCATCCCATATAATGAAACATCCTAGAGTAAACGTCATGCGAAAAATACGGATATTACACTTTCATCCTTAATAACGCTTTCCAATTTAATATGTTGTATTCCCCTCTGACTGTTTTAGAGAGTCCGACATATCTCCCTTTTATCTGCGTGTTATTTTGGTCAAACAATTTTGTCTATTTAAGTGCTTCTAGTAAGGTAACCATGCAATCAGTTGCTGTCACATGTTCCTTGGAGCCAAATCCTAATTCTTTGTGTTTAAATTCAAGTTTTGAACTTCTACATGTTTTATATTCTGTATGTATTCCCAGAATAATATTTGACCTTTATATAAAGAAGTGTGAAAAAAATTTAGACTCCAAAAGTTGCACTAACATATGGCTTACCGATACATAAGTTAATATGTGTGCAGGGTGTTATAGGTTTTGCATTTAAGGAAAATTCCAATGGGAAATGGCAAATATTTTTTTTTACCAAGCCATGTAAATAAGCAAATTAGTTTTTTATATATAGTAAAACTAACTAAAAAACACAACATTTGACCTGCGATAGAGTTTAGTCGTGCAACATTTGTTGTATATTGATCGCCAACGATAAAAGTTCTGCTGCATGACCAAAGTTGTATCGTAAATGGCTAAATAACCAAGGCTTTATTTCTAACGTCTCAATTTCATTTCAACGTAAATTTAGTTTACTCTTCCGTTTCAACTCACATCTTTCTATTTTCTACTACTTAAAATTCTTCTCATTTTTCTTCTAGATTACCAAAATGAAGAGTCTCGTTAGAGGTTTAAAGGGTAAAAGAAATGGAAAGGGTAAAGAATCACCGCTTTCTGCTCCAATGGAAAGTTGGAAACAAAATCTTCCATATAAATATGACCATCCAAAAGTAGTTTGTGGTCCAAATTTACTCCCAAATCATATGTCAGCACATCTAGAACTATTGGGATATCGCTGGTCAAAATTGATCATTGTTTACTTGTAGCTACCGGCTCTGATCCGAGATAGAGCGGATAGGTATATTTGGCATAATTTTTATATTGTAGATCACGAAAAGTACAACACCAAATTAAATATGTGTCCTTATTGTTAGAAAGGTGGTGGTCTACGACTCACACGTTCCATTTTATATACTTTGAGATCGATAACTTTATCAGAAAATTTGTTTTGATATTATTCTCATATACATTTGATGTCCAAAACATTATAATATTTTTTTTTATTTTGAAGCATAATTTTTTTGTTAAAAATTGTAGATTAAACCACAACAATAAAATGATATTATTACATGAATTACACCCTTGATTTGTGGTTCATTTGTGAAATAATAAGTAATGTGGAAGATGTTGCTCCATTTAACCAAGGGGTGTTGGGTGAAAACGGAAGATGACTCTTCCAGTATTTGCAGATAAGGATGCACGAAAGAATTATAAAAGGTTGAAATCTAACGAATTATTATGTTCTAGGTTGAAGAAATTCTTAGAAGAAAAGCACATCTCAACAAACATAAATGAATATGATGAACTTGAAATAGTATTTGTGTTATAGTTACTCGATCAACTATTCTTTTTTGACTAAACTAGTGTTTCAAAGATTAATTGTCTTGAAGCGTTACAAGATCTGCATGTGACACCATTTTATGATTTGGGGGTCTGCAATTTTAGCTGAAATGTACTTAGACCTTGATATAACATGCATAGAAAAGACAAGCTTCAATGGTTTATAGGGCATTATAGAGTTAAATATCACAATTCAAATATCCCATTTGAGTATTTTTTTAAAGAAAAAATATGGTCATACACTAATTTAGGAATTTAATTTCAGTATCGGATTCGGTGGTATATTTATTTCCGGGATTGCCAACCGGTTCTTAATGACAACTAAATATGAGTTTCAACAATGGACAAAGACTTAAGGAACAATTGGGAAAATGAGGAATGTGACGATGAAACTATGTTCATTTTTACTATTAGGTATCAACAAATAACAAGAAGCTTCCAAAATGTTGTTACTCATCCTTGTCAAAAGTATTTAGAGTTTGGAGACCCTGACGGCGCAACTAGTTTTTGAGTATTTATTACATAAAGTTGTTCAATTTAGCCCGTCATCGAGGTGCGATGCTTGGTATTTGGAGAAAAGTCTTTGATAAGTGCATAATTTACACGATTTTAGTGTCAAATTCATACTAATATTTGCTATAATTCTTGCATATTACTTGTTATTACTCTTCTTTTGTTTTATTTGTTTCTATCAGGTGAATCATACCAATAAGAGTGAAATTGGTTATAAAAGAGCTAATAAGTGAAGTACTACAAGTATTCAAGTGTCCCAAGGCCAAACAAGAAAAAAGAGTTCATTGTGACATGAAATGAACAAGGAAGTTAAGTTTTACATGAGAAGAAGGAATAAAGACCAAGTTCAACTCGTTCATATCTAGAGTTTCTTATCAGCATCTTGAAGATAATTGAAATACGAAGCCAACGCAAAAGGAATGAGGTCATTCTGAGTTCGTATAAGAAAGCTATGAACAAAACAACCGAAAGAAAAGAACGAAACACACAACAAAATAATAGGGAGATAACAAGGAAATTTAACTACCGATTATAGGCAGTTTTGGATGCAAAAAAAACTTCATTTCTGAGCTCCAAATACCAGTAGATATGAGAGGAACCGAGTCTACCGATTATGACAAGTTTTGGACACAGAAAAATTCATATTTTGAGCTCTAACAATCGGTAGATAAGGAGGGTGTCATGACTACCGATTATGGACGATTTTGGCATAAGAAAAACTCATGTTTCTGGACACTAACAATCGGTAGAAAAAGGAGGATTGATACTACCGATTATATCACGACGGGAGCCACTTCTAAGACATATTTTTGACTTTTAAATCAAGATATCATGGTCCCATTAGGACTCTAACACCTAGCTTTGATGAGGACTATATAAGAAGACTTCCATAACCCTAAGAAGACCTTTTTACATTACTTTACAAGTATTGTAGAAGATCAACAACACAAGGAGAAAAATCTAGGGTTTGAAGCGGTTTCATCATCGTAACAAATTCTCTTACTCTTATGTATAAGATAGATGCTTTTACATCAATCAGTAGCTAAAAACCTAATTGATTGAGGATGAATTCTAAGTTCTAGACATGATTTGAGTTAATATAAATTTATTTTGATCTCTTTATATGATTATCGTTTGTTTATACTATAAAGAATATTTATGATTGATTGATAGATTGTTTAGTGGCCAGCTGAATTGATTTGTTGATTTAATCTAGTGCTAGTATTGAGTTGTGAGATACGTAATAGTCCATTGACTCGTACATAACTAGAGAACACGAGACCTTGCAGAGGGATTATGTGGAGCAATTGTGTGTATGAGAAACACTAGTAAGTGGATCTTGTTCTAAGAGTTTAACTGCTAGGATTAACTTATAAATTCACAAATATAAATCATTCGACCAAATTACACCCTGAGTGATCTACTACTAGGTGGTTAGGACGAATAGAATCTGGTAGGCGAGAACTTCCATATCCAGTGATATTAAGGAATTTGGGGGATAACACTGATTTAATTATTATTCTACGGTTGGTGATAACCTATGATTAATAATGAGTACATGAATATACTAATTTAATAATTGTCTAGTAACAAAGAAGGATTCCTCGATCATATATCTTTCCATTGTGTACAACTTGACTTTTAATTGCTTTGTTCTCTTCACAACCTAAAACAAACCCCTATTGTGACACCTTAAACAACTAAAATACCTCGATCCTCGTAGGAACGAACTTGGCTTCCATTATATTATTCTTTAATTGGGTGGAAATAAGATCACTAATTTTATTGCACCCACGACACACATCAAATTTTGGTGCCGATGTCGGGGAGCGGTTGGTTTTAGTTGTTATTAATTTTCTTTTATTTTGTTTTAGGTTTATTTTTAGATTTTAACTTAGTTTTCTACATTTTTTTGGTCTCAGGTACTTAATCTCTGGCACCAAAACGTTGGGATTGCCCAAGGTACGGAATTCAAACTCGCAAGGGGACAATGTTACAAGAACCTCAATTTTTGCTACATGATCCACCTCTAGAAGAGACGTGTGGTCTTCAACCTCCAAAGAAGAAGTTGCGAGAGTTGACATCTCCATGTTAGATTCGCAACCAATGTGCATTAACATAGCTTCACCAATGGAGATGAAATCGAATATGATTCATCATCTACCGAAGTTCAAGGGACATGCAAGTGAAAACCCGAATCGTCACCTTCAACAGTTTCAGAACACGATGACAAGTCTTAGGCATAGAACTGAAGATAGTGAAATGGCCATGCTGCAAGCCTTTCCATTCCCATTGACAGACTTAGCAGAAAAATGGTTGTATTATCTTCCTCCCGAGAGTATTACAACATGGAAAGAAATAAAAAAGTTATTTCTAGAGAAGTATTTTCCTGCTTCCAAAGGCAGCATCTGTTCGTAAAAAGATTAGTAGCATTCTACAGATTACTAGGGAGTCTCTTTATGAATACTGGGATACGTAAAACTACGATTGTTGGCAAGCTTCCCGCACCATAACATATCCTCAACACTCATCATTCAATACTTCTATGAATGGTTACTTCTGGAACAAAGGAACTTGATTGATGCAGCTGCAGGAGGTACACTTACTGAAAATACAATCTCGCAGGCAACTAGTTTGATTGAGAGTATGGCTTCGAATGCACAACAATTCTATACTAGACATGACTCAAATGTCAGAAGAGTTAGCGAGATGAGAGACTCTTCACATACAAAACAACGGTTGAGTACCATTGAAAAGGCAATTCACCGTATATCGTATGCATTTTCTCCTTCATATGAAGAGGAGGATGAGGTAAATGCTTTATCCCATAATCCAAGAACAAGGTATAATCCCTACAATCCGGGTTGGAAAGATCATCCAACTTTCAGTTATGCAAACAAGCAAGCTGCATCCCCGATGCCAGCTTATGGGCGATAGGGTGGTTTTCAACAACCACAATTCCAATCTCAGTCTCAACCTCAACAACAAACTTAGAATCCCAGTTTAGAGGAGTTGATGAAGGTTACGATGCAAAACCAAGATGCAAATGCTCAGCGTCAGGATATAATTCTGCAAAAGCAAGATATGGCTATAAAGGACTTGCAAACTCAAATGGGACAACTGGCTACAAACATGAATCAAATGAAGGCACAAGCTTCGACAAAGTTGCCATCACAACCTTTTATGAAACCAAGAGAGCACGCCAAAGTTGTAACTCTAAGGAGTGGAAGGCAAGTACAATATTCAAATCAACAAGAAGAAAGTAGTGGCGACGTAGAAAAAGAGGTAGATGTGGAAACCGTACCAAAGGAAAAACCAACCTCAACCGGCCAACCTAAGGACACGGTACCTACTTTGACCACACCACCTTCTTTTCCTAGTCGTTTCGTCAAGTCAAAGAAGCAAGCTCAAGATAAGGAGACCATGGATATTTTCAAAAAAATCCAAATTAATATCCCATTTATTGAGACCATCAGACAGGTACCTAGGTATACTAAATTTCTAAAGGAACTGTGCACAAAGAAGGATAAGTTGATTGCTAACTAGATTACACGGGTGGGTGAAAGTGCTTCAGCTATATTGTTGAAGAAGATGCTCGTAAAGTGCAGTGATCCTGGAGTTTTCACAGTGCCAATTACTATTGGTACCAAAAGGCTTGAGCGTGCTTTACTTAATTTGGGAGCATCCATTAGTGTGATGTCAGCCGATATTTATGATTCTTTGAATCTTGGACCTTTAAAAGAGACTTGGATTACCATTCAACTGACAAAAAAGTCCAACATATATCCTAAGGGACTCGTGGAAGACGTGTTAGTTCAAGTGAATGAGTTAATCTTTCTGGTTGACTTCTATGTTGTTGATATGCAGAATGAAGATAATTGTTCATCAACTTCATTATTTCTTGGGAGATCGTTTATGAAGACTGCAAAGACGAAGATTGATATCGATAGTGGAATACTTACTATGGAGTTTGATAAACAAATTATATGCTTCAATATCTTTGAAGCTATGCGTTATCCAAGTGATGTCCATTTTACATTCCCTATTGATGTTATTAATTCGTTAGCTCAACAGATGCTTGATTTGAGTACTGAAGATGAACTTGGGACTGTGTTGTAACACAATATTGATATTGACATCCATGGGATGCCTAACTTGGATGTTGAAATTGCAAAGGAATTGTTGGAGGTGTGTGGTTCCCTAATGACACTACAAGAAGCTCAAACGGGTAATATCTCATATATTTCTATACCTGTAACTGATGAAGTTCTTTTACCTTCTGTTGTGAAGGCACCTAAATTAGAACTGAAGCCTCTACCTGATCACTTAAAGTATGCTTACTTGGGTGAAAAGGAAGAGCTTCCGGTCATTATTGTAAAGAATCTCACAGCAGTATAGGAAGAACGCTTGATTAGGGTTCTGAAAGAGTACAAAACGGCCATTGGTTGGACGATTGTTGATATCAAAGGTATTAGTCCATCCATGTGCATGCATAGAATTCCAATGGAAGACAATGTAAATCCAGTATATGATATTCAGCGTAGGCTCAACCCCCCTGTGATGGAGGTCGTGAAGAAAGAGATCCTCAAAATGCTAAGTGTGGGGGTGATTTACCCAATTTCTGACAATAAATGGGTTAGTCCAGTACAAGTGGTACCAAAGAAGTCTGGTGTTACCATTGTCAGAAATCAAGATGATGAACTTGTTCTTACACGAGTTCAAATAGGATGGAGAGTATACATAGACTACGAAAATCTTAATTCTGCTACCCGAAAGGATCACTTTTCTTTGCGTTTCATTGATCAGATGCTATAGAGGTTGTTGGGACATTCACATTATTGTTTTATGGACAGTTATTAGGGATACAATCAGATTGTTATTGCACCAAAGGATCAAGAGAAGACTACTTTTACTTGTCTTTTTGGAACGTTCGCATATAGACGGATGTCGTTTGGTCTTGCAATGCGCCTAGCACTTTTCAAAGATGTATCGTTAGTATATTTTCTAATTACGTGGAATACATCATTGAGGTATTTATGGATGATTTTAGTGTCTATGGTGATTTATTTGATATTTGCTTAGAATTTCTTGAACTTCTGCTTAAAAATGCATAGATACTAATATTTTTCTAAATTAGGAGAAATGTCACTTTATGGTAAACCATGGTATAGTGATCGGTCACATTGTGTCCTCTCGAGGTATCAAAGTATACAGAGAAAATACAGATCTAATAAGAAACTTACAATACCCTACTTCGGTGAGGGATATTCGTTCGTTTCTTGGTCATGCAGGTTTTTACAGGAGGTTTATCAAAGATTTTTCCAAAATCTCAATGCCAATGTGCAAGTTATTGCAAAAGAGGCTACTTTTAACTTTGATAAGGAGTGCAAGGATACCTTTGACAAATTAAAAGAGTTGTTGACAACTGCACCTATTATCAAGTCACTTGATTGGAGTTTACCGTTTGAGTTGATGTGTGATGCGAGTGACTATGCACTTGGAGCTGTTTTGGGTCAAAGGGTGGAAAAATTTTCTCACGTGATTTAATATCCATCTAGGACCCTAAACGATGCGCAAATCAACTATTCTACTACGGAGAAAGAGTTGTTGGTTATAGTTTTTGTACTAGAAAGTTTAGATCATATTTGGTGGGAACCAAAGTGGTTGTATATTCTGATCACCGCAACACTACGTACCTACTAAAGAAGAAAGAAGCTAAGCCAAGGCTTATACAGTGGATATTGTTATTGCAAGAATTTGACATAAAAATTAGAGACAAGAAAGGTATTGAGAATACAATTGCAGGTCATCTTAGTAAACTTGATGTTTCCGAGGAAGAACTTCCCTTACAAGACGTTTCTAGACGAACAACTTTTCTTAATAGAAGATTCAACACCTTGGTATGCTGATATAGTGAACTACTTGGTTACGAGGCAGATACCTAGTACAATGAATAGTTCTCAAAAGCTAAAGCTTAACAAGATAGGCAAACAGTATGTGTGGGATGAGCCCTACTTGTGGAAATACTGTGCTGATCAAGTTATCAGCAGGTGCGTACTTGACTCCGAATTTTAATCCATTCTATATTTTTGCAAATTCTTATGCTTGTGGTTGGCATTTTGGTTCTAAACGTAATGCTCTCAAAGTTCTTGAGAGTGGCTTATACTGGCCCACCCTATTTGAAGATGCATATACTTTTTACAAATCTTGTGATAGATATCAACGAATGGGCAATCTAGTTGTTCGAAATCAAATGATATTCATACTGATTCTTGCTGTAGAAATATTCGATGTATGGGAAATTGATTTTATGGGCCTTTTGTTAGTTCGTATGGAAAATTTTATATACTTCTTGTTGTGGATTATGTTTCAAAATGGGTGGAAGCTAAAGCCACCCCTACTAATGATTCTCAAGTTGTTTATGAGTTTTTAAAGGAAAATATTTTTACTAGACATGGAGCCCCACATGTGGTTACCATCACACTTTCAGAAATCCTTCCATGCTCTTCTCAAGAAGTACAATGTCACACACACAAGATTGGTACGCCTTACCACCCACAAACTAGTTGGCAAGCTGAAATTTCAAATCGTGAGATTAAGTCGATTCTAGAGAAAACCGTCAGTACTACACGGAAAGATTGGAGTTTGCGAATCAACGATGCATTTTGAGCGTATAGAACGACATACAAGACACCGATTGACATGTCTCCATATTGGTTGGTCTATGGAAAAACTTGTCATCTCCCGGTTAAACTTGAACACAAGGCTTTATGGGTGGTAAATATGTGCAACATGGAGTATGATGAAGCTGGGAAACAAAGAAAACTACTAATTAATGAGCTAGAGAAGATACATAATGATGCTTACGAGAGTTCATGTATATACAAGGAGAAGACTAAAATTTTCCATGACAAGATGATTTATCGAAAGAATTTTGTTGTAGGACAAAAAGTTTTTTTATTTTATTCTCGTCATAACTATTTCTTGGAAAGCTAAGGTCCTGCTGGATTGGACCGTATGTTGTTACTAATGTTTTTCCTAATAATGCAGTTGAGATTACTAGTCTCCAAGATGGGACAGTTTCCAAGGTCAATGGCTATAAATTAAATCCATATTACAAAACCATCGCTTATGTGAATGTAGATGTGTTTGAGTTTAGCGATTTTCTCCCTCTGGAGGAGTAATATGCGCGGGTAGAGAGTCGAGATGACGACTTTAAACCAAGCGTTGCATGGGGGGAAACCCATTGGTTTTGTATTTCTATTTTTATCTTTTGATTTTTATTAATTTTACATTCATATTAGGAATTTCCTATTTTGATTTTACATTAGAAGAGTCAAATTACATTGAGGATAATGTAAAGTTTAAGTGTGGGGGAGTGGTTAAGCATATAGATTTTTAGTATTTGCTTTTGTATGTAGAAATTTTTGTATATATTTGCATGAAAACCTCCAATTTTTAAAGAATTTAGAGTCACTTTGTATACTTCTAGCTAAGTTTACATATGGAGTTCTTACCAAAATAACTGAACTTAAAAGTATTAGAAAACTATATTTGGGTTGCTTAGCTGTTGAGAGGCTAGAGCTGACAAAAATGGACTTAAACCGCTGAAGAGAGAATTTGGTATTAGAGTTGCTGATGAATCATTAATTGAGACTACATATTGTACATCAAGCGAGGCACCATACCTTCAATTTTTTGTAGCTGACTACAAAAATTATTTTTAGAGTGTGTGTCATCGTACGCTAATTCCGTGTAATGATGAGCTATCCAACTTCGCACCAATTTCAACACTACTTTTTGATCTCTTGAGTGTTACTTCATCAATCACGAGGGTGCCATCAGAATTGCTAACTTTATCTTGTAGTCGTGTTTGCTGTTGGCATCATTCTCTCGATGAAAACATATCTATAGAAATACCATTATCATCAACAAATAGAGCGACATCAAAATCATTAAGAAAGTTGAATACAATCAAGGTTTACAAGCAACGATACAAGAAAGAAAAAATTTCATATTCAAGTGACGTAACAATACAATGAGCAGAATTATATATACATGTTGAAGACTTATGTACAAGAGCCAAAGAAAATCGAAAGATGAGAGTTAGTGAAGTTTATGATATCGAGACAATACAAGTTGTGAAGAATTAAGTGGTAAAATCCTTATCCCACGGCCATAGTAGTTTCATTATTATTTTTCAGTTTGTATTCTATTTAAAAAAAAAAAGAAAAAAAAAAGAAAAAAAAGTGTTTCATATTTTTTTAGTGTATATTTTTTTTATATTCATTCAATAAGGCCATGAGGAAGAAGAAATTTATAAAAAAAAGTTCCAAGCAACAAGGAATTGAGGAAAAAAATTAGAATTATCAAGGTTCCATGAAGATCAAGAGTTCATCATCAATAGTTGAAGACCGAAGACTGAAGACGTTTCTATTGGATGCTGTAAGAGCGGTGCCGATTGTCGATCGGGTGAGAAGGTAAGTAAGCATTCCCATCCTCACATAGTGGTTGATTTCCTTTCTTAGAGGTCACCATAATTCGGTCATGGGTAAAGAAAAACCGTTTCAACATCAAAAACAACAAAAAACATATTATAACGAATTTGGAATTGTAACCAAGCGTCGCACATTGGTTCTATGCCCGATTCATAACTAGAAAGTTTCTCCGGTCCTTCTGGTTGGAACCTTAAAAAGGGGTCCAAATGGCTTGGACTTGAGGAGGCTGAAAAAAGACATCCAACCTTGGAAGGAACGGTGTTCTGCGGAATATATGAACCAATGCTCCTTTAGGTTCCTTAAATTCCGGGTTATAGAAAAAAATGAAAAACGAAAAGGGATTCTTTGTTATATCAAGAATTCCTTTTTGGATTCGTGATGGATAAAGATCCACCTATGTTATACTATTCAATTCTAGACAATAAATCGATCTGAAAGCTCAGATATTGTTATTCATGATATTGATCCGATTCAATATCAAATAACATTGAGATGCAATTCATTTCATTAAATTTAGAGGAGAAGATTAATCATCTCTATGGGATTATATCCCGAGTTATTGTGAAATAAAAAACGATAGGATTATAGAAGTAAATATTCTCGTATTTATTGCTACTGCGTTGTTCATTCTAGTTCCAATGTTTTTTTACTTATCATCTATGTAAAAACATCCAGTCAAAGTAACCGATTCTAATGAAGCTTGACTTCTTTACTCTTATCAATGATTGAAGAAATGAAAGGGATTTTCATTCCACGTCTTAAATGAAATGGGCGGACTTGAATCACCCCCCAGTTCTTTTGAGACAGATCTTTTATTTTATTGAATTTTGATGTGGCTCACAACTCGAAGGGGTTTGAGAAGGCGCGGGTTCAATTCTCGCTATCCGCATAAGCTGAAGTAATATAATAGGATAAATGTTTGGGTATAGTTGACCACGATAGTTCGGGATAACATCTTCATATATATAATTTGGAAGGTTACCTTTCCTTCCCACCATTCAACGCGTTCAGGATTTCTATCTTCATTTCTTTCTGCCCACATGAAAACCATAAAGTGCGTCTTCTGAGTGCAATTTCATAAAACCCTATTGGTGAGGCAGAAGTCAAAACATTTGATCGCTCTCGAACCTAGATTCTTTCATATGGTGGTTTTCTCCTAACTCAAGAGTTAAGCATGAAAATAATATTCTTTGGCATTTCTAACTTCTTATTGTTAGTGTGCATAAATTTTATGTCTTCGTAGCTCTTTGGATGCTTGTGACTTTGAAGTTGGAGTAGGTTTTGTGGGTATACCTCTTATAAACCCTCACGAGACCATAACTCGTCCACTAGGGACACCTAGGGGTTTAAAGGCTTGTTGCACATCCTAAGTGTAACCGTGTCCTTGACGAAAGGGAGATTTTGTATTTTAGTTAGGTTAGTTTAGATAGTAGTTTGCTCGAGGACTAGCAAAATCTAAGTGTGGGGGATTTTGATAAGTGCATAATTTACATGATTTTAATGTCAAATTCATACTAATATTTATTATAATTTTTGCATATTACTTGTTATTACTCTTGTTTTTTTTTATTTGTTTCTATTAGGTGAATCATCCTAATAAGAGTGAAAGTGGTTACAAAAGAGCTAAGAAGTGAAATGCTACAAGTATTCAAGTGTCCCAAGGCTAAACAAGAAGAAATGAGTTCATTATGACATGAAATGAGCAAGGAAGTTGAGTTTTACATGAGAAGAAGGACCAAAGACCAAGTTCAACTCGTTCAAATCTAGAGTTTCTTATCAGCATCTTGAATATAATTGAAATACGAAGCCAACTCAAAAAGAATGAGATCGTTCTGAGTTCGTATTGAGGAAGTTATGAGAAAAACAACTGAAAGAAAAGAACGAAACACACAACAAAATTATCGAGAGATAACAGGGAAATTTAGCTACCGATTATAGGAAGTTTCGGACACAGAAAAACTTCATTTTCGAGCTCCAAAAATCGGTAGATATGAGAGGAATCGAGTCTACCGATTATGACAAGTTTTGGACATAGAAAAAGTCATATTTTGAGCTCTAACAATCGGTAGATAAGGAGGATGTCGTGACTACCGCGTATGGGAGATTTTGGTATCAGAAAACTCTTGCTTTTGGACACCAACAATCGGTAGAAAGAGGAGGATTGATAATACCGATTATATCACGACGGGAATCACTTCTAAGACACGTTTTGACTTTTAAATCAAGGTATCATGGTCCCATTAGGACTCTAAAACCTAGCTTTGATGAGGACTATATAAGAATACTTCCATAACCCTAAGAAGACCTTTTTACATTACTTTACAAGTTTTGGAGAAGATCAACAACAAAAGGAGCAAAAACTAGGGTTTGGAGCGATTTCATCATTGTAACGAATTCTCTTACTCTTATGTATAACATGGATGCTTCTACATCCATGAGTAGCTAAAAACCTAATTGATTGAGGATGAATTCTAAGTTCTAGACATGATTTGATTTATTATATAAATCTATTTTGAGTCTTCATATGATTATCGTTTGTTTATACTATAAAGAATATTTATGATTGATTGATAGATTGTTTAGTGGCCAGCTGAATTGATTTGTTGATTTAATGTAGTGCTAGTATTGAGTTGTGAGATACGTAATAGTCCATTGACTCGTACACAACTAGAGAACACGATACCTTGCAGAGGGATTCTGTGGAGCAATTGTGTGTATGGGCAACATTAGTAAGTGGACCTTGTTCTAAGAGTCTAACTTCTAGGATTAACCTATAAATTCACAAAATATAAATCATTCAACCAAATTACAACCTGAGTGATCTACTACTAGGTGGTTAGGACGAATAGAATCTGGTAGACGAGAACTTCTGTATCCAGTGATATTAAGGAATTTGGGGGATAACACTGATTTAATTATTATTCTACGGTTGGTGATAACCTATGATTAATAATGAGTACATGAATATACTAATTTAATAATTGTCTAGTAACAAAGAAGGATTCCTCGATCATATATCTTTCCATTGTGTACAACTTGACTTTTAATTGCTTTATTCTCTTCACAACCTAAAACAAACCCCCATTGTGACACCTTAAACAACTGAAATACCTCGATCCTCGTAGGAACGAACTTGACTTCCATTATATTATTCTTTAATTGGGTGGAAATAAGATCACTAATTTTATTGCACCCACGACATGCATCAGTCTTCGTTACCCGTTATAAAATATTTTTTCAGAATCTACAAGCCTCCTTGTTCAGGTTGCGTAAAATAGGTTAGTAGAGATATAACGAAAATCGTAGGCAATTATCTAATATAAAAATCAGTTTCCCATATGGTAACAAAAGATTGTGAAACCAGTGTTTGGTGTTCATAATATGCATATTAATTTATGGGTTTGATCTGTCAGCATTAGCTCGAATCAGTCATGATAAGTCTTGGAGACAGTTCAAATATGGTCTATGCATACAATGATGTTTGGATTGGGATCAAGTTTTATTACTCATGTTGATGCAACTTCATGTGATGGTAGTCACGGTAGCTCATGACACGAGACCATTCAAGAAACACAAGAACATGAAACTAAAGTATAAACTTTGCCTGCGATACAACATCATGTATTCAACCCGAGACCAGACCATTGAGAGTAAGGTTCAACTCTCGAACCAGAATGATGCTTATAATCCTGGACCGCCACAAACCTTATATTTCTACTTTGCTACCTTCCTTTTCTATTATTCAACGTTCTTTTTATACTTTTCAACCTTACCAGGAGGAGATATGGCTACTTTATCAAATTTGTTAGCCGATGGAAATATTCTGGGTCTTGACCCCTGGAGCTAGAATGGTGAACAATAACAATAAAAAAATTATAACTTTTATTACTGTTACATATGCAATTCTAGTTTTAATTAACGAAAAATTATTATTTTATTTTGAAATTAAATTATATATAATTAAAATTACCGTTAAATATAAACCATTACGTTTAGTTTAAAATTAATCATTAAAATTTAAGTAACCATTTCATCTAATGATAGCAAACTAACTACTAAAAGTATATCTTCATTTAACAAAAAAGGGTTAAATTTGTTCAACGTCTTAAGGATTTCGAAACAAGCATGGAAAATGAAAGCTTTTCTTTTTCATCTTTGCCATTCATCTAAAGACCTTCTTACCAAATCAACATAAGTTTCACCCCTTAATATTTTTAATCAATTGATTTGCATGGTTAAAAGTTACAAATTAATTTACTTCTTTGCTAATTATGAGAGAAGATGTTGTATGTCAGATGCATTAAGACGACTCAGGTTTCTGGTATCATTGCAAAACTTTTGATAAACGCTCTGCCAGAAATTCAAAATCAGTTGTTGTGCTGGACAAACTTAAATTGAAATACATAATTTCTACAAATAGATTATTCTTTCTCTGGATTATACTTAGGACCACGGATTATGGTTTGAGACATCTAAAAAACTTTCATTGAAAATAAAAAAGAGTACTGTGAGATTTGAGGTGTGGACTGCGGACAAGATGTGATTTGAAATGGGTAAAATGATAAATATTTAAAGGAAATTCAAAGAGAGCCGTTGGATCTAGCCGTTGAGCCATATAACTTATGTTGCGCGATTTAACCTCGATCGGTTAGACATACAACTTATGTCGCGAAACAAGAACTTATCCTCGTGATCTAACATCTATTGCGTGACGAACGTTGTGTCTCTGTGTATAAACCCTCCAACTTGATGGTTTAACCATCCGATTTACCCATTTATTGAGTCCATACTGGACTTAAAATTGGCAAATATGAGACTTGCCAATCCAATAAGAATTTCCCTAGGGAAATTTGCTAACTAGTCCAAAAAACCCGGACCGTGTTAATGGTTATTCCACCCGGGAAACACATTTTATCCATTAGTCCAAAAACCATTTCAAAAAACCCAACTACGATTCTGCCATATACTAGTCACGTGTGAATAAAAACACGGTATCTGTTCGTTCTTCCCCTGTATTCTTCGTTCTCCTTGTCTTCCCGTTTCTCCTTCTCTGATCAAAAATCCACAGAAACCACATCTCGATTATTTCAGTTTCACCACTCAAAACTGAAATCTAGGACACGTTTTTCCAAAACCACCTAAAACTTAAATCTAGGACACGTTAGAGAAACTGAAATCCAAAACCACCTCAAACTGAAATCTAGGACATAAAAGCCGAATCGAAAATCAAATTGAAGAAATCAAAAAGGGTGTGATGCAAAATACACTTGCGATTCAAAAAGGGTGAACAAAGTGAGATTAGATAGCATAAATAATGTATGAAGTAAGTTTCCCTCTTCTCTAAAGAAATAAAAAAAACTCTCTTCCCCCTCATTTGTATATGTGGTTGTGTCCCTTTTTATGAAATTGAATATCGACTGTTGAATCCGGAACGGAAGCAAAAATTGGTAAGGAAGCCTTAAAATTATTTATGTTTATACTTCTAATTTATTATTTTTTTGATACTAATTTTTCTTGTTTAAAACCCTAATTTATGCTTGAAGTATCAGTACAAGTCATTATGCACTGTTGGATTCTTAGAATATTGTTGTGTGTATGATCCATCAGTACATATTGACATATACTATGTAAAAACCTCTTTTATGATTGAATAAGCCTCAGCATATATTGATTTGTATTGTTGGATACTTAGATTACATTTCTATTGGGTACATATCAATATGTACTATCATGCAAAAGGAAAAAAATGTGTAAAAATAATATGTTCTGACATTACATATTGATATGTACTTATGGAAAAACTGACTTCTAACATTACATATCCATCAGTACGTATCAAATATGTGTAGTTGGACAGGTTACAGTTGGATAGTACATATTAATATGTACTGGGTAGAAAGCTAGTTTATCAATATGTATAGTTCAATAGGTTACAATACATATCACATGATGATCCTACGGTATATATTTTCTATTGAGCAGTATATATTCTGCAATACATATCTCATATCGATCAGTAAATATCCTACGGTACATACTTTCTATTACCCAGTACATATTTTACAGTACAACTGATTAGTACTGCATATAATCTTACAATACATATTGATATGTACTGCATCATCGAATTGAGAAGTACATATCTATATGTACTGTATAAACTCTTAGTATGAACCAATATGTACCATTATTATGACTCCACATTAGGTATCAATATGTACTGGGTGAAAGCAGTATATAATGATATGTATTGGGTGAAAACATTGAATATCTCTCGTATACTGCATAACTAGTTATCTAGTCATCAATGGATAAAATATGTTGTTTGTTTTCGACATTATGAATTAACAATACGTATTTTATTGAATTGATCATAAACTTGTTCGCTGTGTAGGTAGTAGTAATGTGAAAAAAGCGACTATACCTAGGAAACTATAAGATCGGTTGTTCTCATCTCCTCTTATTCATTTTATTTTGAATATGAACACTAATTTATCTTTTCTTATGCAATAGACGACTGCTGAGGCCGTAAAAAAGAAACATACTGAATATGATAAAAGAGATATTGAGTGGACCTGGTGTATTCTCATTTAGCTGGCAGGTTTATCATTTGAAAGGTGGGATACTAAAGTATCTTAAGGAAGTTTCGGAAACAAAAAGCCTCTGGGAGGGAGAGTGCTTCGTATTTGACAGGAGAGTCTCAAGGAACCTTCAAGCTATGCTATGGATGTAAACAACCTGTGAGTGACGCAGACATGGAAGCTCCAGAGTGGGAATATGGAGTTTCCTGCCCATATTGTTTCTCCACAAAATCTGAAGAAGAGAAAGTTAGGGCAAGAGCTAGGCAGAGGCAATTTGAAGCATGTGGTGTGATTGGTGGTCCTGATAAAGGTCGCCGACCTGTAAAAGCTGATGGTGATAGTACCGATAACCATCAACTTCTACAGTCAGTTTGATATCTTCTTCTACAGTAGTTTAAATCCTTTCTATTGAGGTGGTGTTGTCTTCTAACTAAAGCTGATTGATGCATGAAATTTTGTAAAACTTCTATTTTATTACATGGACCATTTATCACAGTTGCTCAAATACTAAACTGAAAAAAACAACAACTACACTTGATTATTCTCCATGTTTGAGAGCCTGGAAAACTTTAGAGCATTTGTCAAAGATTTGAGCCCTTCTGTTGTAAATCATTTGCCTCTCGTCCTCCTCGATCACTACCATATTCATCATCACTGTCATTCCCGATTCGAAGAGCCTATTCTTCCAACAACTCCATTCTCTCTATAAAATCAAAATTTCAAAATCAAAAATAGAAAATCACAGTACGTGTACACATGTACTGAAGAAAATAAAAACCAAAAGCCTAGTAGATATTGATATGTACTGGTAAAAACCTTGTAGATATCGATATATACTTAGTGAAAACTTAGTAGATATCACAATATATTATACATGTACTGAAAGAAAACAAGAATTTTAACAAGTTTATCTTAATGTTTAATTGAGCTCTGGAGAAAACTTAATCTCTAGTAATCTGGTGTCTCAGAAGCCATTCCACATCATACAGCATAGAAAAATAATTCAAATAAACTGAAAATGAATGATAAGTGATAACGAGGGGGCGCTGCCCCCTCGACCCCCTAAACCGTAAATGATAAAGAAAAGGAGCATCAAGAGACCAACATGATAGTTACTATTTGATAGTATGACCTCAATGACAAATTACCTATGCATAAATGTCAATTCTAGGTGAGAGGGAAGTATAATGTTCTTTTAATTTTTATATACAAATGACTACTACAGACTCTTGTTCGAATACTAGCAGTATGCCTCAGACTAGACTAACTGGTGCCACCTTGATACTATGCACAATAACATAGCTGCACCAACTCAATCAGTAAATATTCAGCAGCATATCAAGCACATCTCCATTTTATTTTATTGATCAACTAAAAGGCAATGTAAAAGAATCTCCACAAACCTGTTGTCTAGCTCTGCCAAGCTCCTGTTCTATTTGTGTCAGCTTCAATCGACTAGTTTCCAATTGTTGAACATATGCCTACAAGAAAATTTGTTAGTCTCAGGTGACTAAAAGCTACTATTACTTATTCACTGTACTGTTCTTAAATATTTCATCCTACCTTTTTCTGCAAACGACTTTTTCGTGCAGCCTCACGATTTTGTGCAAGCCTTCTTGGTACCTGTGCGAATAATTCTCATCCGTTTAGAAGAACTAGATTAAAATCAAATTTATCATCACTAAACGAAAAACATAGTAGATATTGGTTTCTTCTTTTAGAAGCGGGTAGATAATAATATGTACTGAGTGAAAATCTAATACATATTGATATGTCCTGCGTAAAAAGCTAGTAGATATTGATATCCACTGAGTGAAAACCAGTAAATCTAATAGATATTGATATGGCTTAGAGTCTTAGACAACAGCATATACAGACAATGTTTTCATTGTTTGTGTACTATTATGTGTTTCATAATATGGACAGGGAAGAAGTGCATCAACAAAGGGCGATGTTTACAGCTTCTGAGTTTTACTTTTGGAAATGGTAACCAGAAAGAGACCAACTAATGAACTGTTTAAGGAAGGAATGAACTTGACACAATGGGTAAAGAACTATTATCGTGGAAAGCTAGGGGAGATTATTGATCAAACACTATTGACAGCTGCAAGCGACCAGAGTTCCGAAGTTAAGAACATGTGGGAGGTCGCAATTATTGAATTAATTGAACTAGGTCTTCTATGCACACAAGAATATCCTTCTACAAGACTTACTATGTTAGACGCTGCAGATGATAGTATATTGCAATAAATCAAATGCCTGCTATCATAATTTTATGAGTATATTGCAACAAATCATCTCATAAAAGAAAACACATCATAATATCTAAGCAAAGAAATAAGATCCAGACATGATTGGCAGTCTAAGAGGAACTTTTAAATCTTTGATAGAGGGAGAGAGTACTACCTTGACTTCCTTTCCTGCTTTTCCATTCTCTTTTACAGATGTGTTACCCCATAGATGAGTTTCATATCTACCAGTTTATCTATGTCTGTAAAAAAAAAAATCAACAGAAATCCACAAAATTTTAAAATCAAAATAGAAATTCGGAATCGATATATTTCTAGAGAGATTCAACATGAAAATCAAAATACGTATACGTATGTACTGACGAAAACAAGAATTGAAAACCTAGTAGATATTGATATGTACTGAGTGAAAACCTAGTAGATATAAATACGTACTGAGTGAAAACCTAGTAGATATCACAGTACATATACACATGTGCTGAAGAAAACAAAATATGAAGATGTAGTTCCATAAACTTTCAAAGATAGTGCCTTTAGCTCCATTCTCGTCCCTTCTTCTGCACATTTGTTAGTCATTTCCCTGCAGTCCATAAAAAGCATAGTTCATTTCCTTCAGTACATATCTTCTATTACTGAAGTGGATCAACAACAATGATTTTCCCAAGACTTAAAAAACAGTACACTGTTACTGGATGTTTTTCAATCTAACATATTGAAATTCAACGGGTTGCGAAGAAAATACATCAAATATCCACACAACTCATTCACAGAACACCAAGTATCCATTCAACTCATTCACATTACATCAAAATATCCACTCTACTCATTCACAATACATCAAAATATCCACTCAAATCAACATCAAACTTATTCATATTGAAACACACTTTCAGATAATTAGATCCAAGAATACTGCCTATGAGCCAACAATATGTATAACCTACTATTCAAGTGATCAACTAAGTCATCTTATAAAATAGGCTAAACTATAAGGCGTCTGGGGTTTGTTCCTGGTTGATTGAATGTTTCAATTTCACTTGGATATGAGTCAAATTAGACAAAATGCCCGAGTTTTCGAAAAGAATAGCCTATAATTACTCTACTGCATATGTCAGTCTTTGATCAAATGCTCATCCTGGTAAATTTCAACCACATACTTACTCCACAACAGTGATGTATCTAACTCCAATCAATTTAAGCATTTGTTGGCGATGACTTGTTAGTATTCTCCCAAGGCAAGTGCCTTGATTTTATAAACAGAATTATAGGTTCTTATTAGTTTGTCAGTATTCACAACAATTTTCTAATTCTAACATAAATAGCACAAGCCAAATGCCAGTTTCCTATACCCCAGCAGGTACAACTTCCTAATACCGTAACCATGCCTTATGAGTACATATTACACTAGTGCTACCAGTTGATAGGTTAACCAAAATGAACACACCTATAGAAAATAAATTACCATATTTTCTGATCTGCAAGTCCCATTTTCTAGTATTATTGAAAGGGTTGTGAACTATTCAAACAATCATAAGGTGAATCAAAGTTCAAACAAGATCATACAAGATAAAAATTAGGTCAAAATACGAGCTGAGTTATTTTCAGAGAAATTTAGATGGGTGTTAATTAAATCATGTTGATCATTAAATTCACACTTAAGATCGAAGTCTAGTATTAAGAGATCATCGAAATATAAACAAAGAACATATTGAATGACTAAAATCAGGTATACTCAATCGAGAACAGTAAAACTAAGAACAAATCCATAATAATAACTAAAACGAGATCTAAAAAAGCTAATTAACTAACCTGAAAAGAGAGAATCGTATCTAATCGCGGTCGGAGATCGAAAGCCTAGAGAAATCATCTCTTCTAGCAGCTCTCGCTGTTTCATGTGATTGAAATAAGAAACGAAGAAATGAAAAGCCTGTTTTACTATTTTTCCATGTAGATAGGGCATTTTAGGTATTATAAAAATACATATTTTTAAACACACGTGTTCCAGGACCTTAGATTAATTTTTTAGGTCCAATAAAAAGATCGCCGATTAATAGATGCTTAGTGGTGGACCAATCATTAAATAGGTTATCATAAATAGATTAACTAGCAATTTCTAGATTTTCGTAAGCACGTTGTATTTCACCATGTGGGCCACTTTTTTCTTCAATGGCTTCTCGCAATATGGTTTTGTACCTTTGGTACGACATAGCATGTCCTCAATAAGCTATAGAAATTAGGAATGACCGAAGTTGAAATGGATTAGGATTATAGCTTAAAACGAAATTAGGAAAGAGCTTTTCAGAAACTGTATAGATTTTAGTTGAGTTATAAACAAGTTACTCTGTGACTCCGGGTCCTATATATATATATATATATCTGGATTACAGTTACATACTTGCTTGTTAATCTTTCTGAGTATTCAACAATTTTACTAAATTTCCATTGATTTTAACATTCACTCGAGTTCATCTTCTAGGGTTTCTCTTTCGTTTAAGCAAAACCCCCGTTTCACTATCTGTTCTATACACTTTCTTAGCAAATCCAAAGAAGAATATAATGACGAAGATTCGTATAAAGGTTAATAATCAAGTGATTAAAGTCGTAAATATTGTAAATTATTCAAGTGGTAATTCCGGTTCAGAAGTTGAAGAAAAGAGCTCACCTTGTTCTACTTCTGATGGTCAAAGGAATTCACCTTATACTTCTGAGGAACCAGAATCTCATAAGTTTAAGGCTCTCCCTCTGTAATCGCCAAAAAGCTGACGATCGCAACAACAATAGAAATTCATTTTGGTGGATCACAAATCACAAAAATTGGAAAGAACACAGAAGAATTTTAACGTGGTTCGACAAAGATTTACCTACGTCCACGGGTAATGAAGATTGATCGGTTTTATTTGATGATTGATTTACAGAGTTTTGATGGTCTCTCTTTCTCTCACAAACAAAATTTGGGGAAGAAGCCGCCCCCTTCCTCTCAGTAACCTTTGAAGAAGAAGAAGACTTCTTTTCCTCTCCCAAACCGTCCTCCCCCTTTCCCTCTAGGGTTTTTTCTTTATAAATGAAATAACCTTTCAGTCTATTTACATTATTGCCCTTATGAATAAGCTATATGTTTCATTAAATACGCCACGTGTCGATAGCAATCCGCCATGTGTCGATGAAGATACACCATATTTTGCCATGTGTCGATGAAGTTTGCCACGTGTCCATATTGATCTTATCTTCAAATGGCCTCAATCCAATTTTTGGTGCGGGCAAACTTGAATGGTGTGGGCATGCTTCCTCTTGCTGCGGGCTTGAGTGGTGAGGGAATGGGCTTACGGACTTGGGCTTGATGTTGCGGGAATGAGCTTGTGCAGCGGGATTGACTTACTTCTAGCATTGCGGGCTTGAGATGGTCGCTGCGGATCAAGTGTTGCGGGATTTATGTCATTTGAATGACTTGAGCGGGAATTGCTACATTTGAAATGATCACTTTGTATGTGGTGCAGACTCAAAGTGTTTTGAACACAACCTTACTTGTAGCTGCGGTCCAATTATTGTGGGCTTGCGTTGTTGTCGAATCGGGCTTGAGCTTAAGGTTGTGGGCTTGCGGACCATGGAGACTTGTGCGAGAAAATGGTTTAATTCACCACTTGAAGTTTACTTCATCAATAGTTAACAATTCTAATTATGTTGGCATACAAGAGTGAGTCTTAACATCACAATTATATTGAGTTTCTGTTGCGGGTGTGATTAGGAGCTGCGAAAGAAATAGACTTGAGCTGCAACCATCACTTGAATATGGTGGTGCAATCTCATGCGGGAAATACTTGTCATCGGGTTTGTTTTCCTCTCCAGACTTAAGTGCCGTTAAGTTGTTGAGACCTGGTGACACGTGTTGGTCATAATTTGCCCCCTTTTCTTAAGATTTGTTCGAAGAACAATTCTTAAGAAAATGTCTTCATATTTTACTCGTATAGTACTTTAATGGTTGATGTTGCCGATGCACTATGGTGAGTCTTGGCTTGGTATAAAGCGTCTGCGCTTGAATTGTGTGATGTTTCCTTGCAGTTACTTTTCACCTGGTCTTGCCATGATAAAATATTGAATCTGATCCAATCAACAATAGATTTTTGCTGCGAAACTTACACATAAGCGCACATTAGCGTAATAATATCATTCCTCGCGTTTTAACCAGAAATGATAAATAAATTAATAAATTGTTAAACAATCAATCTTTATGGAAAAATGTATTATTGAATCTAGTATAAAAGTATAAGTCTCTCAAGAACTCAAATTCAAAGAAGCAATCGAAATGGGTCACATTTAAGTTGTCATTGGGCGCAGATTCTCAGCGTACGCGCCAATGCCTGTGTGAACCTGTCATTCCGATAATTGTGGTGGGTGGAATTTAGCCTGTCACCATTGATAAAAGGGATGGATGGCATTTAGCCTGTCACCCTTGATAATTGTAGCCCTTTTCATGACTTATACGAACAAAGTGGTTAAAGCAAGAGAAAATTTTAGATCAAAGAGATAGGGGGTACTTAGCTCTTTTATGAGAGTCTTGACGGCTGATATCACTTCATGAGTGTAGAAGTATATGAAGAAAAAAGAATGAATAATTAATTATAAGAAGTACTAATTCATGAATATTTGTATCCGCATAAAATATATGAAATATGAAGTATGAAATATCGACCCTCGAAGAAGTTTTTTTCACATTAGAAACCCGAAGTATACGCAAATTTATATAAATAATATATTTGTGAATTATTCGAGAAGTATCTTCAAGAAGTATATGATAAGTATCCATAATAAGAAATGAAAAGTATCCATACGAAGTAAGAAGTATCAATCTCTTACGAAGTGGCCGTTGCATGAGAAATCCGAAGTATAAGAAAATAGAAGTATGAAATACCCATTTTTGAATAAGAATTCCCGAAGAAGCATTTAAATTCCCACTCCATGAGAACCAAATTTATGTGTAGTCCGAGCTTGGTCATTGATTGCACTCGAATTTTCTTCAAAGTCATGGAGTCTGTTTGA
This sequence comes from Papaver californicum, assembly GCA_023531435.1. Taxonomy (NCBI): domain Eukaryota; kingdom Viridiplantae; phylum Streptophyta; class Magnoliopsida; order Ranunculales; family Papaveraceae; genus Papaver; species Papaver californicum. Next base: position 3,589,302 of record JAJJMC010032716.1, on the reverse strand, counting down.
TTAGCCTCTTCAGGGACTATAGATTGAACTAGAGACCAAGTAGCATTCTGAAGTATGTCCTCAATGCTTCTTTAGAAATGAGACAAACTTGGAAAATATTTTGAGCAGGAGTTCTAACTTGAGATCAAGCTTTATAAAGATAAACAGTATTTCGAACATCTTTATTACTCTCAACTGAAGTTGTATTCATCGTGAAGCCAAAACATAGGTGGAATCCAAAGAAGTATTTGCAGAATGACAATTCCTTTGAAGCCGCAAAGAAGTACATACAGGGAAAATGTCTCAAGAACGCCAAGAAAGCGCTTATAACACCATCAGCATCATATGGCAAAACTAGGCTGATCATACTTGTCATTAGAAGCTGGATTTTGGGCTTGACCATGTGTTGTCTTTTGCTCTTATTCAATAGGCCTCAAACAATATCAATTATGATCTTAAGAAACAGATAGAAATCAATCACAAAAGATTAACCTTATGTTTTTAGATTTGCAAAATCAGGCTTAACCTTCTCCGTTAAAATTCAGTTTTGAGTGTCGTTAATCAAAAATTCACACCGGCTTCGTTATGTGGTAAAATTCAGAAAATTATAGCTCGTTAGAAACTAGATGAATATCTATATCACATAAAAATAAACAGAAAAAATATTAAGTTGGAAAGCTGAGCTAAAAGTTCCCATGAAAATAGGGACATGAAAACGTTGACATAAAATTTCAGTTTTAAGACTCTTCAAAGGAAAATTCACTGAAAATTCCTCACTCAATGAAATTCGGAAAATTTGGTATTGTTGGAAATCTGAGGAAGCATTCTTTAGCATAAAAATTATAAATAAAAATGATAAGGTGGATAACTGAGTTAAAATTTCTCGTAAAAACAGGAACATGACATTGTTGTCAGAAAACTTCAGTTTAAGACCCTTCAAAAGAAAATTCATTGAAAATTCATGCCTTAATGGAATTCAGAAAATTTGGTATTGTTAAAAAGCTGATGAAGACCTCTGTAACATAAAAATGGTAAATAAAAGTATTGGGGTTTATAGCTGTGTCAAAACTATCCCAACAAACAGGGCATGAACACGTTTCAGAAAGAAAGAAAAATCAGTTTTGGAGAAGTATATAGCAGTGTCGAAAGGTCTTCATAAAACAAAACCAAAGTCATGTCCTTAGAAATTTCATATTTGATCTAGTACTAGTGAAGAACACTATTGTATAAATCACTCTTAGGTTTTAAAACCATTTTTGAAAAATGATTGATATAGATGAACATATGGCAATGAACACTTATCTGGCATGAGTTCCTTATGTTTCTGAGATCCTTCTGAAGCTTGTGCACTTTGAGATTTCAACTCTTGTTGTGTATAATCTAATTCAGTTCTCCCTACACCCAATGTTGTATCTTTAGTTGCTGATAACCCTTTTGTAGCTTTCTCTGCTGTGTATCCTAATACTTGTGAACCTTTCTCAATGGTGATATCTTTTGCTGCAACACTTTTATCAGCAACATATGTTGAAGCTGCTCCTAACCCATGAAGAACACATTCTTTTACGTCATGTAATGCTGCAGAACCAACTTCTTTAGCCTTTTCATACCTCTCTTCTGCAACTCTAACGGCTTCCATTGAGTTTTGTTGTGCTTGTTGCCTGTATTGTCCAACTTCCTCTTCATATTCCTGTTTTTCTAATTCACTTAGCGACCCAGATGAACTTCCTTACCCTTGGATATTATTAAGCAAATGACTATGAATTGGTTTGCGTCTATAAATATTCTTTAGAAGGTGCTTCTGACCTCTTATAAACTCCTCATTTGAAAATTCCCACTCATCTCCAGTACTTGGAGAATCATTTCCCATTTGATTGACACTGATTAAAATACCAAGCTTTGCAAAAGCTTGCATTACCTGAAGATGACTAGTTTCAATCTTGTCCAGTAATGGATTTAATAGAACTGATGAAAACCATTGCCTGAGGCGGTCTCTCCACTGTTTTACTATTAATCACTTGATCATTTCCACCTTCTAAACCTTGCAATGAAGAATTTCTCGTTCAAGCATTTTCTTCAAGCATCTTTCGTGCAATTCCGTGGGTGATTTCAACATGAAATTGTCTGTAATTTCAATCAAATGTATACTTCTTCCCTGCATAATTCACTACAATCCATTCATTTAATCACACTTGTTCATATCATGGATACATCAATAACTCTTAGTTTACAGCCTCAAACTCATTTGAATTCATCAACAAGACTTTCTTCCATGTCAAATTCGTGCCCCCTATTCCTAAGATTAGCAGCAACCCATCTCAATTGATCTCTTGTTGGAAATCTTCGTAAGACATTAAATGAGTGAATTAAAGTGAAGTTTCATTCGAGCACTGCTGTAAATAACAACCAGCCAGACCTGAGTTCTTGAAAGGTAAAAATCAAAAAATAAGATGAGGGTGTTTGTTAATCTTTGTCGTAACAACAGATAATCAAAGAGTAGCTAAATCAAATTAATGGGAAAAAATCCCAAATCGAATTGAAATTTGATACTTAATGTTTTCAAAATCAAATAAATAGGTTTGTAAAACATGATTTGGTAACAGTTAATCTGCAATTGAACTTGGATTTGAATCAAAGTTTTTTAGAGAAAAATCTTTTTTCAAGCTTTTGCAATTGTAAATCAAAATTCATTAGATGGGTTTGTAGAAGAAACTTTTGTAACTGTAAATCAGATTTTTTCGAAGATGAAACTTTAGTTCCTTTACATAAAATCAGATTTTTCGAAGAAGTTTCTTTCACCACTGTAAAACAAGATTTTGCCACTATAAATAAGATTTAAAAAGGTAGGATAAATCCTTTACACATCCCTGTTTCTAGTGCCAAATTGTAATCGCCAAAAAGCTGACGATCGCAACAACAAGAGATTCATGTTGGTGGATCACAAATCACAAAAATTGGAAATAACACAGAAGAACTTTAACGTGGTTCGACAAAGATTTTCCTACGTCCATGGGTAATGAAGATTGATCGGTTTTATTTGATGATTTATTTACAGAGTTTTGATGGTCTCTCTTTCTCTCATAGACAAAATTTTGGGAAGAAGCCGCCCCCTTCCTCTCAGTAACCTTTGAAGAAGAAGAAGACTTCTTTTCCTCTCCAAAACCGTCCTCCCGTTTTTTTTTTATAAATGAAATAACCTTTTAGTCTATTTACATTATTTCCCTTATGAATAAGCTATATGTTTCATTAAATACGCCACGTGTCGATAGCAATCCGCCATGTGTCGACGAAGATACACCATATTTTGCCATGTCTCGATGAAGTTTGCCACGTGTCCATATTGATCTTATCTTCAAATGGCCTCAATCCAATTTTGGTGCGGGCAAATGATGGTGCGGGCAAGGGATGGTACGGGAAAGCTTGGATGGTGCGGGCATGCTTTCCTCTTGTTGTGGGCTTGGCTTGCCTCTTGCCTCTTGCTGCGGGCTTGAGTGGTGCCGGAATGGGCTTGCGGACTTGGGCTTGATGTTGTGGGAACGAGCTTGTGCAGCGGGATTGACTTACTTCTAGCATTGGGGGCTTGAGATGATCGTTGTAGCTGCGGTCCAATTACTGTGGGCTTGTGCTGTTGTCGAATCGGGCTTGAGCTTAAGGTTGTGGGCTTGTGGAAAATGGAGACTTGTGCGGGAAAGTGGTTTAATTCACCACTTGAAGTTTACTTCATCAATAGTTAACAATTCTAATGTGGGTTGGCACTGCCAACTTAGCTGCGAACCTGGGCTACGTACAAGAGTGAGTTTTAACAGCAAAATTGTTGTAACACCCGTAAATTTTGAATGAAGCTTACTCAAGGATGCTTCATGGCCTGGGTTGAAGCTTCATCCTAAGCTTATAAAGCTTACCCAGATATGCATTTGGGGTGTGGATGCCTTGACCTTGAATTTTAGTGTTACGGCCCTATTAGGCGTGATGCATATTCGAAGAGGCATGATAGTGCAAAGGCATTATTACGCCGAGCCAAAGTTGCGAGAATCGGAGAGCATCATAGTGCAAAGGCACTATTATGTCGTGTTGCATGATTCAATGCATCACCGAGCCAAAGTTGCGAGAATTGGAGCATCATAGTGCTAAGGCACTATTATGTCGTGATGCATGATCTAATGCATCACCGTGCCAAAGTTGCGAAAGTTGGAGCATCATAGTGCTAAAGCACTGTTATGCCGTGGTGCATAGTGCAATACATCACCGAGTCAATGTTGCATAACCGGGATGCATCAGCGTGTTTAGACGTTTCGGCTTTGGCAATAAATCTTCATTTCGGCCTAGCAGTCGATAAATGACCCTTACCTTTCTAATGTTTATTTGGTTGAATGTGCATGAGCGGTAATGCACATCTTGCGATGCGATGTATCCTATACGTTGGAGCATAGTTGATGCGTAAGCATCAATATGCTGTAGCTTAACCGAGTATGGTGCGATCGACTTTGGCAAGAAATCTTCATTTTGGCCTAGCAGTCTATGAATGACCCTTAACTTTCTAATGTTTATTTGTAGAAATACAAATAAAACATATATAGGGAGGAGGTATTGGTTGAATATGCATGAGCGGTAATGCACATCTTGCGATACGATGTAGCCTATACGTTGGAGCACTTGATGCGTAAGCATCAATACGTTGTAGCTTAACCGAGTATGTTGCGATCGGCTTTGGCAAGAAATCTTCACTTCGGCCTTGCAGTCGATGAATGACCATTACCTT
>JAJJMC010032716.1:3549287-3568762 GCA_023531435.1 Papaver californicum | reverse complement strand
CTATTTCTAAAATCATTACCTTCACAAGTTCGAGAATCGAACACTTTATTTACCACTTTTAAAACTACATCAGTTCGCATAAAATCCAAAGTTATAAATTAATCACGGCTAAAATAAGTGTTAATTGGTGTCCTTGAAACACAATGGAGAGGAACTGCTGCTGTTGAATTGCAAGTGCTAGCACATGGCTGAAAATGCATGACACACGAAAGAGATAGAGAAGAAAGCTAGAGAAGTTGTTGTCTGTGCAGGCTAATGATGGAGAAGCTTCTGTTCTTGGCTTGTTCTCGTTTTTAACAGAAAAGAAAGCGGAGACAAGCGTGAGGTGCAGGCAGCTAGGCAGAAAGTACGGCTGGCGTGAAGAGAGGAGACATAGGTGAAGTGGCTAGAGATGAAGTGAGACATGGACAGTAGATAGAAGGATCCGTAGTAGTGAGAAAGGCAGGTGTCAGGTGTTGTTAACTGTAGGCGTCAGTGCAAGTAGCTCTGGGATTGGGTTCTGCAGCGTACCGAAGCTGTTGAAGTAGAGAGCTGGTCTCTGTACGTGAAGAGAAGGTAATATGCTAGGCTTGAATGCTGTTGATTGTGTGAAACAAGAAAGTGGGAGACAAAGTCTGCCACAAATAGGCTGCTTGGACGTTGACTGTTGGGGTGTTGGCTAGTGATGAAAACGTGAGGAAATCAATGAAAGAGTTGAAGAGTGATCAGGCGTAACAAAGACTAAAAGGTGGAGTTGGAAAGGTTGAGTTTGGTGTAGTGGGTCCTGTAATTGGATCGTACTCAGTGGGGTTGGAAAACTAATGAACGTTTGATGGACTAGACAAGAATATATGGGCCATATGTTAGTGGATTGGACTAGGGGTCTAATAAACTAACTACTGATTTAGAAAAGGAAGGAATAAAAGAGAGGGTTGGCGGAAGTTTGAGGATTCATTCTCTGTTTTTGGTTTTTCTCGGCTGACATCGGTGGGAGTAACAGACGTGAGGGTTTGGGAACAGAGAACAAGAGAGGAAGACCATCTATTTCCGGGTGACAACGGTGATATCAATTTATTATTTCTCTACTCTTGTTAATTATTTTTATGGGTTTTAATAAACCCATCTCCATGTTTCATTAATTTTGTAACTAGGGTTTTGCGTAGAAACCAATTTTGATAATGGAAAAATTATAAATAAATGATTTAAATGTTTAGTAATTTATCTTCGTTGTTAGCTTGATTAATTATTGCATAAATAGTAGATTTGATCATATATGCTTCCCGTTTGATATGTCGTGCTTTGATTAGATTATTAGACGGTGTATGCAATCAACTAGATATTTGATGCTTTGAAACTATATATTGGTTAGATAGTTCTACTGATCGTTTATGCTTTTGAACTGATATGCCATGCTTTGTAACATTAGATGGGATATACTTTTTGATTGATAAACAATTCTTTAGAAATGTCAACTTGGAAGCGAAGAAAATTACAGTGGTCAAACGATAATTCAGGAGATTAAATGTGAGTTCCATATATCAAATTGGCGGATACCGAAAACCCTAGTGCCCTCTCTACTTGGTCACATTGTATATTTTAGCTAGTTTATTTTATTATTTTCTCGTTTATTAGAATTTCTAAAAATCCAAAAACATTTCTGATTAGTTTGATTGAAAATATTGATTGCAATATTTTTCCGCTCCCTGTGGGTTCGACCCGTATTTGCCGCTGTCTACTAGTTAGACGTCGTGCGATTGCGGTTATTTTAAATAGGGTAATCAAAAATCCCATCATTACGCCGAGCCAAAGTTGCGAGAGTCAGAGCATCATAGTGCAAAGGCACTATTATGCCGTGATGCATGATCCAATGCATCACCGAGCCAAAGTTGCGAGAATTGGAGCATCATAGCGCTAAGGCACTATTATGTCGTGATGCATGATCCAATGCATCACCGTGCCAAAGTTGCGAAAATTAGAGCATCATAGTGCTAAAACACTATTATGTCGTGATGCATAGTGAAATACATCACCGAGTCAATGTTGCATCATCGGGATGCATCAACGTGTTTAGACGTTTCGGATTTGGCAAGAAATCTTCATTTCGTCCTAGCAGTCGATGAATGACCCTTACCTTTCTAATGTTTATTTGTAGAAATGCAAATAGAACATATATATGGATGAGGTGTTGGTTGAATGTGCATGAGCGGTAATGCACATCTTGCGATGCGATGTAGCCTATACGTTGGAGCATACTTAATGCGTAAGCATCAATATGTTGTAGCTAAACCGAGTATGTTGCGATCGGCTTTGCCAAGAAATATTCACTTCGGCCTTGCAGTCGATGAATGACCATTACCTTTCTAATGCTTATTTGTAGAAATGCAAATAGAACATATATAGGGAGGAGGTGTTGGTTGAATGTACATGAGCGGTAATGCACATCTTGCGATGCGATGTAGCTTATATGTTGGAGCATATTTGATGCGTAAGCATCAATATGCTGTAGCTTAACCGAGTATGTTGCGATCGGCTTTGGCAAGAAATCTTCACTTCGGCCTTGCAGTCGATGAATGACCATTACCTTTCCAATATTTGTTTGTGGAAATGTAAGTAGATCATATATAAGGAGGGAGCTTTGCTTGAATGTGCATGAGCGGTAGTGCACATGTAAAGGCCTATACGGACTTTGCTTGGCCTTTGGCCTTGCAACGAAGTGGGAATGGATGTTTACTTTGCGATAGTTATGCACAAGCTAATGCATACCTTGCGAAAGTCCTTCAGCCTATGTGGACTAGGCTTTTTTTGGCCTTTGGCCTTGCAACGAAGTTGGAATCGGTGTTGGCTTTGCCTTAATAGGCTTAAGTTGTTTGACCCTTTCGAATATACCCTTTGATGAACTACGTTCATGCTTGATCCCATCAAGGTACAGGTTGGGTACGTAGGCAGCCGCAATGCAATGCATTGAGGTGCAGCACCTTGTCGCTCATATCATCTAAGTTGGGAGATGATTGCGACATTATGGTAACTCGTATCATCTGGCTCGACAATGCTAAGCAAGAGATGATTGTTGCCACACTTGATGAGGTAGTTGCAATTCCATTTGATGGATTGTTCATACTTCCTTGTAACCGTTGCGGTAGTGAATGGCATGTGCCTGGATGTTGCACACTTGGCAAAAATAAGCTAAGTGCAGGCTCCAGCGCATGGTCGAAGTAAAATAGATGAAGCGAAAGCTTAGGCTTGAAATAGCCTAGGTGTTGGTCCAAGGCATGAGTAGGCTTGGACAATGATCGAAATTATGCGATGCTTTCCAAAGGCATCCCCGTTAGCTTGTTTAGCTTTCAACCCTTGGTATAATGAGGGTTAGTTGAATTGGTGTGCTAGACAAAACATTCACCATGGGTTTTATTGGCATTGCACCCTTTGTATGTTAAGGGTGTGTTGAAACGATATGGAGACTACGATTTGAACACCATGCTTGCAAAGCATATTTTGGAAAGGCAAATATGCCGGGGACGGTATAAACGTAGCTTGAATGATGTGGGAACTACGTTTCGAGTATAATGCTTATAAGGCATGCTTGGAAAGCAAAAATTTACCTGCAGTTTCCAGCGAGAAGTTAGGCTTTGGAGTCGGGTTTCACTCTTTAGAATCACGCATCGGGGAGTTCTGGCCTGCCTAAACGCAGCGCGCCGGATGCGGAATTTTCCGGTCCGTGACAATTGTCTTGTGTTTCTGTTGCGGGTGTGATTAAGAGCTGCGGAAGAAATAGACTTGAGCTGCGGACACAAAACCATCACTTGAATATGGTGGTGCAATCTCATGCGTGAAATACTTGTCATCGGGTTTGTTTTTTTCTCCGGACTTAAATGTCGTTAAGTTGTTGAGACCTGGTGACACGTGTTGGAGTAGATTTTTGATACTCTTACCCTCAATGGGCAAAAACTGCAAAAAGAGGCCAAAAGAGCTTATCGACATCGACATCAGCATCAAATTCTTCTTTATCGTCTATTGAGAATAAAAAAAGAACAATCTTTCGGTGAGAAAGAACTAGTCGATAGTCTGATGCATCTATGGACTTTGGCTAATAGCTATTCTCTTGATTCAGCAAATTCAAAGAAAGACAGAAGAATCGCAAATAAAAAGCGAAGATTTGAAGATATCAATACAGAAGAAGATGGATCAAAGAAACAGAGAATTGAGAATTACAAGGATAAGATCATATTTGATACTGCGAAGAAGACGAATTTAGAAGCAACTCACAAGCAGATACCACCAATATTGTCTACTGGTTGTCGTAAATTCAGTTGTAATAATTGTGGGAAATCTTTCAGTAGTTATCAAGCTTTGGGTGGTCATAAATCAAGCTGCAACAGCAATCTCTCGAGAAGAGAAGTAGTAGTCGAATCTGCACTGCTGCAAGGTTATCAAATCGATGAATCATCTAAGAAATTCGCAACATCATAGGACGTCCATCAGTCCAAAGTATGCAGTAAGACGTTTCCGACTGGTTGGGCTCTAGGCGGGCATCAAAAGAGCCATGGACAAGTTGAACCTAGCAGTAGATCATCAGTTTCACCAACTAAGGAAATAACCATGGAGTCTTTACATCTATTTACCTCATTCGCATCTTCAGTTCAAGAAGTGCAAGATATTGTAATGGATACAGTTCAAGAAGCGCAAGATGTTGTAACGAATAAGAAGATTATGATGTTCGACCTCAACGAAAAACCACCAGAGGATGAGGAAATTTGATTTGAGTTAGAATCGTAATGTTATTCTTCAATTTTAGATAGTTGAATGTCAAGTTTTCCCAGTTCAATATCCTTTGAATTCATATTTTGATAATGTTGTTTCCTGATTGAATATATTATGTCAGTTTCAGATGGATTTATATGTTGTTGTTTTTTGCTTATTCCACAAAAACTTAAAGAATATTGCAATTTTTTCATAGTAGAATGTTGCAAACCCATTGCCCCTCCTGCTCATTGACTATAATTGATGTGCGCGCCTGTACGGAGAGAGTCTCAGTATACTGGATTACTCGATACTATAAGGTGTTTTGGTCTCATGAAAAACTTTTTAGTGGTGGTGTTCTCAACCGGGTGGAGAGTAATGAGGGAACTGTAACCTTCGATTTTTTGCTCCCACACAACCACTTATCTTCTTGGCTGCAGCTTGGAGTGACAGCACTAACTGTGCTGTGATAGTATTCAAGTAGTCCTTTGCAGTAATTTGGCAAATGGATTTGACACAAACTAATGCTTGTAAGGCATTAAAAAGTTATTACAATGATAATTTGAAGAAAATGGGAAGGGAAATGGCTCCCAAGTGTACATCTTTTTGCTAAGAATAGGAAAATGTTTCAAATCCATACCCGGGGGAGGAGATCACAAATATGGCAAGGATTGTGTTGTTTGTGTACCTTCTATACATTATCCAAGTTTAACAACTGAAGTCAGGAAATATGAGTTGGTTGAGAAGATAGATGCCATTGCCTGTTCCACCAGCTCCAGAATTAGCTAATCCAGGTTTTTAAAAAAAGTAAAAAAATCATCTGTATTAAGTACATGGGATGGAGAGTAGTACATGGCTAATTGGCTACGTAGCAAATCAGAATTTTGGTCTAATGTTTGTAATTAGTCAGATTCTTCTCTCGAGGATGCGAGGGAGAGAGAGTAGAGGTAAGTGCTGAGTGGATGAGATGAATGCATTAGATATACTTGTATTCTCATCCATCAAGTTGAATGTCTTAAGCAGAAATAAGGCACATGATTGGTGAAGAAGAGACTAACAACTGAGGCTGCATATAAAAATGCAGTTTTTGCACCTTCCAATTACAATAAAAAGACAGTTATTTTTTACAATATGTATACTTACAGCTTACAGACTGTAGAAAGAAGTACTGATCACTTCACTTTTGAGAATCTAAGTTATATATTTATTTATATATAGAGAGAGAGATTCTGAAATGGTTTCAGTACTCTCTACTTATCTTTCTAAAGGGAAGGCTGTTCATAATCATATATCATACATATTATGTCTCAGAGTATTAAACGAACAGAAGCTAACTCGATTACAGTGAAGAAAGAAATACACCATTTATTTCCAAACTATAAATCTACTTTTTTGCTCATTTTTCTAAAGTTTCTCCTCTCATGATGATGATCTCATCATCTCTCACTCTTCCTTTCTAGTTGAGTAACCAAAGTTCAGACACACGGTAGTAGCATCTATTTTAACCTCTTTTATCTAATTTTAATCTATTTCCTATGCTACCAAATTACCAATATTATACTGGTCATGGTCATGGTCAAGGTCAAGGTCAAGCTGATAATATTCTCAGCCAAATTATAAGCTCCCCATGAACTAAAACACATACTGCATTAGAGAAAAATACAACTTAGAAATCCTTATTCAATTCAATCAAAACGACTTACTGATCTCAGATGGATCGTGATTATGCAGAGTACATTTTGTTAGCGGAATAGCAGTACATAAAATGGGTATTCGAGTATTTCCAATGCGTATCGAATTCTCCGGTATAATACCTTTTCCATGTCTCCGGCTGAAGACCTGTCGTCTTTCAAGATTAAACTATATTTGTTCTAGAAAAACTGATATTTTTATTTTTTTAATTTTCAATTTTAACATAAAAAAATAGGTAAAAATTAAAAATAAATAACTGGAAGTATCACTTTTTAAGTTAAATTTTTTAAGAAATGGAAAAAATAATATATCTTTCGTTAATTGAATCTAGGAACACATGATAACGAGAGACAAGCCACAATTCAGTAATTAAAAACACAGAGAAAAATATAACTTGTCATATTTTTGTAAACACTTTCACAGCAAAAGCAGAATCAAAAGACTGTGTTGTACATTTTGTTCAGTTCCCCTACTACTACTAGGCGCTGTTCCGACAACTACACTAGCTAGCTAGACACAGAAGAAAGTAGAGTGGAAAATAAAGCGTGATGAAGAAACTAAAAAAGAGAGAAATTAATGCCTTAGTTTTAATTTTCTACTAATCAAAACCCCAATGCCCTAATGATAAGAAGAAAGCTTGAGAGACAAATCAAGAAAATCATGATCTGTAGTATTAGATTGAGATGATGATGATATATTATCAGCAGCATGAGCAGCTCCATTTCTAGCTGATGAACATGCAGCAGATTCTTCCATTAAACAAGAAGAAGAGGAGTAATTTGATGAGTAGTACTGCTGATGATGATCATAATCTGCTTTTTTATTATAACCTCCTCTAGTATGATAATACTGATGACCTTTTATACCACCATTTGTTAGTGATAAAAATTCGTACTCCATTAAAATACTTGACGATGATGATGTTGATGATTTTCCTTTTCGATGAACTGCCAATAACTCTACTTGATCATAACCATCATTAGTAGTAACTCCAGAATAACCGGTGGGTAATAATCCTGCTGAAGCTTTAGAGGAAGAAGAAGAAGAAGTAAATTCCTTATTGATTTGACGTCCATTAACATTATTATTATTGTTATTCCAATTACGTCTAAGATCAAATTCTAGGAAATCTGATTCTTTATTAGTCTTAGAATATCGTGTAAATCCTCCTATATTCTCGCCACTGTTAAGATTTTTCTGCAACAAATATCAAGAAAGAAATAGATATTTTCAGTACAAGACTAATTAAAAAAGATTTTTAAAACAAAATGAAATGCTCAAAATGACCATTGATTAACCTGGTTATTGAGAAAAATATGATCGGAATGTTGTTGTTGTTTTTGGGTTGAAGAGAGCTCTACGACTTCCGGCCGAGAGTTATAACCACCAATACCGTTGTTCCCATGTTGACGAACACTACCAGCAGAACCTGCGTTTGGATTATAATAACCAGCTTCATTATTCCCATGTTGCTTCTGATTCTGATGATGAAGAGCATAAGATTGTTGAGCATGAGAGTTGAGCATCAGATGATGATGATTAAGACCTCCATTAACATTTGTAGCTGTTGATGATGAACCATAGTTCATAACTTGGCTGTTATGGATATTCGTATTAGGTACGTGGTTCAAGTTCAACTGACCACCATTAGCAGCAGCTCCATGAAGGACTGATGATGATGAAATAGTACTAGTCTGTTTTTGGTGTTGATGATTATTATGTAGAAATGGGTAGTGATCATGATGAAGTTGAATGGGTTGATGAGAATGATCATTATATGTTGTTGTTGGTAGTAGTGATGCTGTTGTTGGATATCCATGATAAACTTGTCGATCTGCTGCTGCTGCTAACTGTGAATTTTTCTGCTTAATAGTCTCTTCTAACTTAGCAATACCTACTCCTCTTTTGGGGTTTTTCTTCTCTGGTTTTTTATGGTAAGTTCTACCACATTTCTTAGGTTTTGTTTTCTTAGTAGTAGTAGTGGTTTGATCATCAAACTTCATCATACTCCTGCTCATCATCATCATCATCTCCTGTTCTTGACCTTCATTATATCCTCCTCCTCCTCCAACTCCTGCTATATTCTGCTCCATGGATGAAATATCTGTGATATTACTCCAAAACCAAAATGAATCCGCCATTTATAAACAAATCGATCTCAGATACTACAACTACAATCTTTCCTTATATTTCCAGACAGAGAGAGAGATTTTTGGAATGGGAAATTTTTAGAAAAACATGCCTTTTACAACAGAATCCTTCTCTCTTTCAAAATGCCGCAGTACACTCCATGCCTTTATAACGTTTTTCTTTGGTTTTAATTTACTAAATTTCGATAGAAATGTTTGATCCAACGGCTGAAATTACCACTAAGAACCATCCAAGTAGTGGTCCCTGCGTAATCCTTATCGAACCCACCTATATCGACTAACCTTGCCATCTTTGGTAGCCGGTTGGGTATTATACCTTAGTGGCCCTCATGAATCTGAATGCCCATTAGAAGTCACATTTTGTATGAGTAAGCCAAAATCAATAAATATTCGTCTGTCTATCGGGAGAAATTCTGTGAGAGATATGTGGATAATCTCAACACCATTTTGTTACATTTACCATTTAGATCAGGTCATATTGTCAAAAGTTTATATATATATATATATGATATTTTCCTCAATCGAACTAGGTGGGCATGATTAATGTGTGACAAAATTGGATGGGTCACTATTGTTGCATGGTATGTGTAGATTGTTATCACATGTTGCGACTTTTATATATGTACTAAGTATGTGTATCCAAAATTTAAAGCCATGTATAATGGATAATATGCTTGAAGATCAAGTGATATTTAGCTTAGTCTCTTAAGAGCGTTTACAGTTACGCGATCAAAAGAAGAACCAAACTCAAATTTAATTTTTAATCGGTCCAAAATCAATCACAGTGAGACGATTAAATTTGGTGATAGTTTAGTTTTTTTAGGGTTTGAGATCAAATCTGATCTGAAATATGGACCAAGCCCAAATTTGGTGGAGCGTTCACTTAGAAGTACATTTCTCATCAAGCGTGAAGTTAACAGTACGTCCCGTGACAGGCGTTGCCGTGAAGTACATCTCATGATCCGGTGCAACTCAAGATCACGCATGTAGTACACGTTCATATAAGAGCACACCCCACTGGACGTTTAGTTACTCGTACGCTTGTCTTGAGGCGTTGATGGATCTTCCGCCTGTTATGGGCATTATCCAAAAGTCTGTTTGTGTGTGGCGTCAACCAAAAATCTGCTTGTGTGTGGACGTTAGCGAAAAGTACGCCTGTGTAGAGCGGTGGTGTATATGAATGCCTCTGTAATATTTACCGTTGAGATTTCCTACCGTTTGAATTTGTTATAACGACTATCTTTTGGTATACCTATATATGAATTGGTTGAGCATTTCATCTACTACTAACTCATTTCATTTGTGTACGAGAACAATTTTGCTAGTTTCATATATTTGTCTTTCATACCAGTTAGAATTATGGCACCAAAACCACGAGGTCCAAATTTTTCAACATTTAAAGATGTAATGATGTATATAATTCATTTATCAATATCTCAAGATTCTGCTGTTGGATCCGATCAATCAGAAGAAAAATTATGGTCTCGCATCTTAGTTGGGATGAAAGAAGTCATACCTACAATGCTGGAACGCAGTTGGACCTCCATTCAAAAACGATTTCAGGGAATAATTAAAGATGTGGCGCTTTACTCTGCAAAAGAGGCAGAAGTGGAACGTGGACACCATATTGGATGGGGCCTAGAAACAAAGGTAAGTACTTGTTTAATTTTGGTCCCGTAAGTAATTATTTTGAATCGTACATCATCCACTAAACTGTTTTTAAAACAATAACAGATTGAAGAAGTAAGGAGGCTTTTCAAGAAATCTAATAGTGGCAAAAAATTTAAGCATGAAGAGTGTTACGCAATTATGTTAAAAAATATCAAATATTCACGATGATCGACAGATGAGGAAGATTCTGAGAGTGGCGAGGAAGACCGAGGAAGACAAGAAACAAGTCAAGGAAATTCCAGTGGAGATGAAGATATATGAGATATACCCAACACATATAACCGTCAGATGGGAAAAAAAAAGAGGCGAAACGACTGAAGAAAACAGGTAGAGCAAAATCCAATGTCCAAGAAGAAATGATGGAAATAATTATTAAAGAGCAACAAAACTTCAATACCAATTACAGAGAACAATCAAAAATGAAGATGACGCAAAAAGAATTTGAGTTTGTATCAAAACTAGATGAGTCTTCGGCAAAGTTTGCGGTAAAACAAACTAGGAAAAACAAGCTTGACGCAAAGAAAGAAGCAGACGACGAGTTTTGCATAATGATGATGGATGTCTCCGGATTGGATGCCGTAACAAAAGAGTACATCAAACTTAGAAAGGAAGACATATTGCTGAAAAGAAGAAGTCAAGCTTAAAGCGTTCTCGGATTAGCTGAAACCTTAATTATTATGATTAATAATGGATTGACATCTTTAGTTTCTACTTTTAGGATTTTAATTTTAATTTCTCTGAATTGTATTAAGAGGTTTAAATTTCCAGTTTAGTTTTGAATTAATAGTGTTATTTTAAATTTTAGTGAACTTCCAATGTAGCTGTTGTTTGAATTAATGAAAACTTTAAATTTTGAGTAATTAAGTTAGTCAGATGAAAACTTTAACCAATGAATCTATTTTTCGAATTAACATCAACGAATATTTATGTAAAAGGTGATCATTGAATAATTGATGTTGGTTTGAATTTCAAGAATATGATGTAATGTTGTTTTGAATATTTGATGTTGGTTTTTATTAAATGATGTATTGCAGATTACAGAATGACCACACGATAAAAGACTAGAAACTGTAAATATTAGCTTATCTACTCGTCTCCTACATGAGTTGAAAAGATCGATTGTTTAGAATTTTAATATTGATAAAATAAATAATTGAAACGTTGGATTCCATTGAATAGATTGTTATTATGGACCCACCAGTCTCGAAGACTCGTCACTTCTTTCTATATCATGTTTTAGTCTTTGCACGCGGACCAAACACCTTTCATAATTAGGCGTCAATGTTTTCAGGCATCCATTGAATAGACTGTTATCTTGGACCGACCAGGCTGGAAAAGAACAGAGTCGTCACTTCTTTCAATATCATGCTTTAATCTTTTATTAAAATTTTAAAAATTATTTCCGTTCAAAAAAGGCCATATATATATCAACTCGTTCCCATTTCAAAACCATACCTTCCACACTTCAAATATCATAATCGAAAGATTATTTTTATCTCTATATTTTAGAATTATGACTTACCAAAATTTTAGGATTAATGCTGATAATTTTACCATGGAGGAAGATTTATCTCTTTGTCGAAACTTAGTATTATATTATCCAGCAAGGGGTCATGAACGTCGAATGCATGGTTCAATGAGCATGGAATGGTTAGAACATATCCATGCTAACTTCTGTAATGAAACCGGTAACCCCAATAACCGGAATAGAGAAGGCCTTTTTTGTCGATATATGGAAATATCAAGGGAAGTACTAGAATTTTCTACTTTAACCGCTAAGGTGAATGAAAGGAGAATTAAGATTGAAACTAATAACGAAGTTGTTGGGAGATCTTTGGAGGAATGGAGAAGATGTAAAGGTTCGGATTTCATATACCAACCTCATTTCGAGATCCTAAGAGTGATGGAAAAATACAACCCTTTTCTGTTGATTGTTCTTCGACGATGTCAAGACCGTCATCCAGGGCGTCGTACTACTCGTTGAAGGTTTGTGAGTATATTGTGAACCCTTGCGGGACATAACTCGTATGTTGGGGCCACCTAATGGTTCAAAGGCTTGTTGCACGTGCTAAGTGAAACCGCGACTCCTACGAAAATAAGATATCTCAACATCTAGTGATGTATTGTTGTTCTGAATAAGTGATATTGGTTATTTATGATACTTTCTTTAATTTATTCGTCATAAAATAGATTACGCCGGTGCAACTACAAATAACGAAAGTATATTACAATACTTAATTAAAACCCTAATTCACTTTTGTAGGAAACACGATTACACTTAGCATGTGTAACAAGCCTTTGAACCACCAAGCGACCCTGGTGGGCGAGTTGTGTCTCGTGAGGGTTTACAAAGAGATGTACCCACAAAACCTATTATTATCAAACTTAGTCTTCATCGGAATCAACTTCAAATGTATGGTTTTTCATGAATGTAAATAGATCAGGAAACTTTGTCTTTAGAAACTGATAACACCATCAAATTCATTTTTTTTACCTTTTTGTTCATTGTACTTTACTTTTGCTAGTCTCTCTTGCAACATACTAACTTTAAAATCAGTATTATGATTAAATGAACGTAAAATAAAAGCAATACAAATTAAGAGAGAAAAAAAAGATATACCAATCGATCATGGGTCATTTCTTCAGGACAGTTGCAGTTTTTATAGATAGTTGATTGAAGGACGATGAATTGCGTAACTTCTTCCTGTATCAAAAAATGTTTATCCCTTATGTTATCTATTGTTCTATGAAGAGAATTGCCAAAATCTATTTTGTAGTAATACCATACTAGGTTCCAGAAGGCTTCATATGGTAAAGCTCATTTCCTAGGGGTTGGACGAGATTGTTAGGTGATCCAAGTTTTGCAGATAACTAAATCTTCCGTCGGATCAAAACTAGCCATATAAATTTTTAAGATGTTGTTTTTAATTAAAGTGGAGTGAATTTGAAGAATAAGTGGATGTTTGGTTGGGAAAACTTAAAGAAGATGTGAAAAGTGAAGTGAAGAAGATGTGAATTTATAGGGACATCTAAAAAAGAGCCGTTGCAAAAGTAAATTTTTATAAAACATATATGTTGAGTTCCAATGACTTATCCATTCGTTATAACATAGTAAGCATATTGATAATACAAGAGCTAAAAAGTAAGCATAACTCACTTTCCAGGCATCACGGCTGCACTTAGCATGTGCAGCAAGCCTTTAAACTCTTAGGTGCCCCTAGCGTCCGAGTGGTGTCTCGGGAGGGTTTACAAGAGATATACCCACAAAACCTATCCGCATGGTTTCCAAAATGTTAATCGTCTCCAAAATCTGACCATAAGTGTTCGATCAAGTCATTTCGCAAACGAATATGCGTATCTTTGTTGTTTATTGCACGTCGGCGTTGCTTAACTCTCATTCTCAAAATTTCAGCACTATGTTGTCTCGATATATTTACCGGTGCATGGTTGCGGCGTTGATCATATTCATGTGGCCAATCACCGGGTAGACGCTCATCCTCCATAATCATATTGTGTAAAATAATAATTTTTTTCATGATATATGCAAGCACATCTGGATTCCACATTCTTTCAAGTTGCTTGACAATGGAAAATCGATGTTGCAGGACACCAAAGCCTCGCTCTACATCTTTTCGGCAACCCTCTTGCATCGTGAATTTTTTTATTTTTTCTTGGAATCTGGATGTTTAATAGACATCACAATAGTAGCAATCTCTGGGTATATGCCATCACCAAGATAATATCTCATATCATATGAATGTCCATTTACCATAAAGTTTATTGGTGGTGTTTTCCCGTTGATAAACTTTTTAAAAATATAAGAACGACTCATCACATTAATATTATTGTTTGAGCGGGGCATACAAAAAATGCATGCCAAAACCAGAGATCATATGACACCACTGCCTCCAACATAATACTTTCGATCCCTTCGTATGTAGTGTAAGCCCCCTGATTACGCCGATGGATATTTATCCCATTTCCAATGCATGCAATCTACACTACCAAGTATCCCTGAAAATCCCCTATCTTTGTTTTCCTTAAGCAACAGTTCAACATCACCCTCAGTTGGTGTGTGCAAATATTCTTTCTCATACAAATGCACAATCGTCTTACAGAACCTATGAGTTGCTTCCAAAACAGTGGTTTCTCCAATGCGTAAGTACTAATCTATTCCATCGACCGCACATCCATAAGTTAACATTCGTATTTCTTGGTATTTTAAAAATTAACTGAGTAAAGGCAAGTTAAAAAAATAGACGCATCAAACATAAAAAGTGTTTGTTGAGATGACAATACCAAGCAGATAAAAGACAAAGCAAAGATTAAAAATATTTTTTGGGATGACAATACAAAGCAGATAAAAGACAAAGCAAAGATTAAAAATGTCTTTTTAGATGACAATACAAAGCAGATAAAAGATAAATCTAAGATAAGAAAAGTCTTTTGAAATGACAATACCAAGCAGATAAAAGAAACATCAAAGATAATAAATGTTTGTTCAAATGACAATACCATCAAATGAAAGACTAGCCATTTGTATCTTGATTCCCTGGAACCGATCGCGGTGGCATAAAATGAGGCAAAGATGTTCTCGATGTGTAATTAACTGATGGCGTTGTTGATGATGATCCCTGAGGTATTGTATTCAATACTTGTTGTGGCATAGTTTGAGAAAAAGTACCAAATCCAAGGGGTGGTTGTTGAGTACGAAAATGGGCCAACTGTAACTCCAAATTGTTGTTGTGATTTTGTAGTCCCCATATTTCTTCATCATTTTTCATGATAAACTCCATCCTCTCTTTCGTTTCATTTAATGTAAACTTATGAAACTCTTGCGTAAAATCGGCATATTGTTGCACCAGACCATAAGCTTCGAGCTGTAATGCAAAAAAATAAATCATATTATCACATATTTCTGTGTACTTAAAAACATAAGGTTTGCGGTATACTTACATATGATAATTGTTTTTGAGGCGGAATGAATACATGTACATCAGGTTCTTCAATATTGTGTTTAATATGGTCACCATCATACCCGTATGTTTCGACCTCCCAATCGACTTTGGTCGAATATTTCTGCAAGTTATTTACATGTCGCCAATACTCAGTATACAAATCATACGTAACAACATGCACTAATTCCGTTGCATCTCCTCAACCGCCTTCTCTCAACTGATTTGCTTCATCATTGCTGAGGTTGGCAATACGAGTAGGTGGATTTCTGGGAACGCTAAAATTATAATGATTTTACCTCCAACACCGTTTTTCGAGGTACACGTTATGTTGTACAAAGAAAATAAATGTCCAAAAATAAAGAAAATGACTATCCAAAAATCCAAGAAAATAAAGAACAATGTGGTCAAAATAAATTATCAACTCACAGTGTCAAGCCAAGAAAAGATAACCCTTTTGTCTGAGAGCTCCGATGTTTTCCGTCCAACATCAGTGTCAAGGACAAAGCTGGCGGAATCCCACGGTCGCCAGGTCACATCATCTACAGTCAGATGATTAAGACAAGTCCTAGAACGAACAATATCAATACTCTTCTTCCTTGTACCCTTCCACAGAGAACTTCTAGGCCACATTGCTTCACTATCACTCGTTGGGTTCTTTGGTCGATATATACTCAGATATTCGTACCCCAAAACCTACTCCATCATAACAACCAACCAAATAAATCAATTACCAAAAAATAAACGTTTAAAGGAAGTATGAATAGGAGAAAAATTTACCTCTAATATTTGGAAGGGACCGACTAGTGACTTATGTCCCTTGCCAGATGCGTTGAATCCCGAATATAATTTCGAAAAAGCACCACTACCCCAGTCATACATGCCAACTGCATTAAGATCCTCAAAAGAAGCTAACCATCTAGCATCAATATAGTTCTTGACATTCGAAAAGAAAAATTGTCCCAAAGCATAATAAAAAAGGCTTTGGCGACTCTCTCCGCAAGTTTGTTATCATCGTTAGCCGTAACCAACGTTTCTGGTTCAAAATATATGCTCAACAATG
Organism: Papaver californicum; assembly: GCA_023531435.1. NCBI lineage: Eukaryota > Viridiplantae > Streptophyta > Magnoliopsida > Ranunculales > Papaveraceae > Papaver > Papaver californicum. Next base: position 3,552,515 of record JAJJMC010032716.1, on the reverse strand, counting down.
CAACTGTAATTGCATCTGAAACCCACTGCGCGAGGATACTTTCTCTTTTACAAACTTCACTATCTTTTATTTCTGAAAAATATGTTCACGGACATAGTCAAATTGGTACTTGGCTAGGTCATACAGAATATCATTCCCAACAACAATACTCAATCCTATCAACATGACCCAATCAAGCGGTGTGAACCCCAACTCACCAAAGGAGAAGTGAAAAGTGTTAGTTATATCCCAAAAACGCTCAACAAGATAGTCAATCAATGCATATGAGGAATCTACTACATCCATGGTCAATAAACGGTCCCATCCTGCCTTTTCAATAATGTATTTAACCAGGGATATGTTTTATAATAACTGCATAGGTCTGAACGACCGATTTGAGGGAACCACGATGTAAATACTTGAGTTTTGAATCGGTTGAATATGTAATATTTGTCGAAGAGTGACTCTGAGCATCTTCCACGACATTGTAGTTCGCTAACCCGGGAATACAGACCACTATATCTGCAACACTAGCCATAGCTGCAATAGTAGGGTCTACTTCTGGATCCTTAACAGTTTTATATTTTCCTCTTTTTTCGACCAACGAATCTCGTCGTAACATTGTTCAACATCTGTGCAAACAGTACATACATGTTTCAAAATTAAGAGTGATCCTCACAATGCACAAATAATCAACTCTACATTCATTCATAAATCCACAAAAAATGTAAATTTCATCATTAAAACATTAATCCTCTTAACAAATAATCAACTTTACAAATATTCATATGGTCAAAATAAATACAAATTGCATCATAAAAGAGTAATCCTCTAATTAGATAATCAAATGTACAAATATTCATAAATCATCCACAATACAAATTTCATGATTCACAAAATAGTCCACTAATCAAATTATCAACTCTACAAAAATTCATCATAATTCCTTAATTCTATAATTCCATAAACATTCATTAGAAAGACACATAAACATTCATAATTCTAAAATTTCATAAACATTCATATCAAATCAAATAATCAAGAACTTAAAATTAACCACAACCCAACTCAAATTAATCAAGAACTTAATCAATTGTAAATTTAAATCAATTAATTCTCATCAATTTTTTAAACCCAATTCACAACTTCCAAAACCTTAGAATTAAACCCAATTTAAAAATTACAATTCGCAAAACCTAATTATAAAGTTTCATAATCATATCTTTAATCTTTAAACATATATCTACATATTTAATTAACAAAACACTACAATAAATCATAATTTGAACCTATGAAAATCCATTAAAATTCATGTAAAGTATTTTGAGTTTTATACCTTATCTTGAGATAAACCTAATCTTTATAAGCTTTGTTTCTTTACTGCTAGGGTTTAAGTTGAAAAGATATTGAGAAGAGGAGAAGAGAAGAAACCATAGAACCTTCCGTCTGTTGAAAAGGATGGATGATATACACTCATGATGACACGCGTAAGGATGGATAAGCGCTTCATCTGCCAGGCGTAGGATGGATAAACGCTTTTTCTGCCAGGCGTAAGGATGGACAAACGCTTCTTCTGCCAGGCGTAAGGATGGAAAACCGCTTGGTATCACAGGCGTTTGATTAAGGTAACGTTTAATGATAGGCGTATGCATAAGAGTACGCCCCACCATGTGTTTCTCTACACGTACGCCTATCACTTGGGCGTACTCTTATCCGTACGTCTATCGTCAAACGTTGTTCAGGCCTGCGTCTCCCATTGAGCGTTTATCAAGCGTCCGTCCAAACCAAGCATTTCACTACGTATATACCTATCCAACAGACGCCTCCTTACACATGCGCCCAAGTTCAAGCGTCAATTTTGTTTACGCCTGACCAAATTTGAGTCTTCCACCGTTGCGTTTCACATGGATTATAACAAAAACAAATTAGTCTTTATTCTTTGGTTTTTGTATTCACTCTACTCATGACTGTGGACGCTCTAAAGAAACCTAATCATAATAATAAGACTTGATTTATACGGCAAGTCTTTATTAACAGCTAATTTGCATGTGATTAGAATAAAGATAGATACTTTTATATTAAGTGCATAAACGACACCTTTGGTACATAACATACAACCTTAGTCTCAGGAAAAAGAATGTTTTAACTGTTCTTTTTTAAATAGATTAAATTAAAAAAATAAAAATATTATTTTTTAGGATGGAGGGAGTAGTGGAGTTAACCCTCCTTGTGATTGCCAGCATAGTTGGTGGCATTTTATGTTAGTTATTAGCATGCGAGGAGAGTGGCGTCTAGTGGAATGAGAGGTAGAATTATGCACGACATACCCAACCAACCAGCATGGATCCAATCCAAGGCGGTATAAGATTTCAATAGAAACGCATAACATCCCCTCTAGATTTTGCTGTTTTAAACCACCCCCACCCACAATCTACCGTTCCACCACACTCCTTTTCCTCCTCCTCCTCCTCCTATATATGGGACCCTACTGTAACTGGAAGTGGTCCAGAAAAACAAGACGACGCGTGGGATATAGAGTCCGGCGTGACAGTGCAGGGACCATTCTCGTACGAGATTATGAGCTCCTCCTCTCCTCTCCTCTCTCATTGCAGAAGTACAGAGAGAGTATGATGATCATTATGATTTAGGTCTAGCTAGAGGGTACGGCTAAGTGGTTTTATGGCGGCTAAGCAAAGCGACAGTTTGAATTATACACCGTTGGATTCTAGATGTATTCATGCTTTATTGGTTACTTGTTATGAGCAGACAATGGTGGATTCTTTGTTTTTGTGAACAGATCGTCCCCCTGCATAGAATGATTGGATTTTTGTAGCTTCATTTTTTTTTGTCAGAGACAGTTCAGACTCAGACCTCAAGGAGAAGAAAAACGAGTGGGTCCTACACACGTGATGGGATTCCGGAACGGAACACCTTCTGCCACCTCTGCTTAAATTATTTTCAATTACCATAGTACCCCTTGATGGGTGGAACTGGAACTCGACTAATGATAATAATCCTGTATCAGGTGTTCTTTCAGGTGACTAAAAAATCAGTGTGTTACTATGAAAAACAACTATTTAAGTGGGTATTGTGGAAAAAGGAGGTAGGGATGGTTTTGGTAAAACAGGGGAGGTGTAGTAAGTTGTAAGTTGTTTTACTAATGATCTATAATTCCTGGGTAGATTGCTATAAACAACCTAGAGGTTAGGGTTAGGGTTAGGGTTAGGGTTAGGGTTAGGGTTAGGGTTA